>JAAFCE010009126.1:15033563-15480724 GCA_013389805.1 Trigoniulus corallinus | reverse complement strand
TCTTAGAGATACAAGCTTTGGGGTCTTAGAGATACAAGCTTTGGGGTGTTTTACGAAATTGGAGCAATAGGAGTAGTATCAATATTGACAGAAATGTTCCATATTAAACTGTTTTATGTTAAACATTGTTATCTCTTGCAATTCAAACATGGGATGTAATTCTCTCTTACTTGTTAATTAAGGTTTTGTTTCATTAGTACTTATGTAGTCTACTTAAGGCAGCTGAATCATCAACAGACTTAAGGCTGCAGGAGAAAGTAACAAAAGACATGTAAGCAACGTTAATTGTCATGATGGTTATTTCCACGCCGAACCATTTTTTTTTTACTCTAGCTCACACACATAATTCGTTAGGCACATTAACCTGTTTCTGCCACTGCTACCATACAATCACCGAGATCAAAAGTGCTGATATTTCTCGGCTTTGCAAGCGTTCTTTCTGTTATTCAGTATTTAACCTTTACATATACAGAGTATAATTAGGATCAATTAGGTAATAATGATGAGACATTGATCTGGAGGACTGCGTCACTGCAAAAAATCGCTATCAGTGACGTAAGTTGACAGCACGACATCATGGGAGGGGGAGGATGCTTTGGTGTCAATTTCGTGAGTGGTAAAGTCTGATGAGTGGGGCTAGGTTACTCTGCGTTCTTTGCAAATCTTTGAAGCGATAACTGAACGGTAGGTCTCCCGATAGCAACAATTGTATATGCAAATTATTCTTTTACATTAGGATGAATTTGCATATGTGGATTGATTGCATGGGGATTAAGGAGTTGTTACCTGACGAATTTGACAACTAAAGCACTGTATGACGTCTGTATTGCCAAGACCCTTGTTCTCATTTGATTGAACTAAACTGTAGTTCTCAACCAGCGGTACACGATTCATAGACAGAAAATGACTGCATCACCATTCCCTTATCCCGCCTGTGGCAGGGTTGGGTCTGCGGGACCGCTGACAATGCTCTGACTGGAGGCAATCCAGCTAGGCGTCTGGAACCCGCAGGAATATTGACTGAGTTGTCTGTGGAGATGCCGGCCTACCCGACTTTTTCCAACATAGCATTATACAACCAAGACAGAAATTTTGGTAGGTAAATTAATGCTTTGTTGGTTATAATGTTGCATGATGTCTGACCTATTGCTCAATAACAATAAGCAATCCAATGCACACACACGCGGATAGACAGATAATGACTACCTCGTACTAAAGCAACTCCTAACCCTTTTCCCGCCTATGGCAGGGTCGGGTACCCATTTGTCCCTCTGAATGGACACAGGGTGATATATTGGACATAGTTTTTTCTGCAGCTGGTTGCCGGCCAAAGTTGCACCCCTACGCTTATTTATCGTCGGTCTAGTGTTCGTTGGGGAATGCTACCGACGCCAGGGGGCGAGCTCCTACACCTGGAAATTTTGCCTCATCTACCCGTTGCGTAGTAGAGAGGGTTCTTTTACGTGCAAGCGCCATCGTACACACACACGGGACCTCGGTTTTACTTCTCATCCGAAAGAAGGCACACTCGCGGCTTCTCTCTCGCCCGAAAGAAGCCGACCCTACCTCGTACTAAAATTTCTAATTTTGTTTTTGCTTCGGAACCGTTGAATTGCGCTAGTCTTTGTAAATCAAATGCATACATAAGCAGTAAGCCACTGGAAAATCAGTAGTGGTGCTGTTAGCAACAGACGCAACATTTAATTAACTTCGTGTTTTTAGCACCCTTAAGATAAATGTCATTTTACTTATCCCACTCTCTTTATCAGCGGTCTTCAAACTTTGTCCACTCAAGGAACCATTAGAACTACAAGGTTTTTTCGGGGAGCTCCATCCCACCCTTAGAAAAGTATATCTCGCCGCTGCAAACGAATCAGCAGCCCACAAATGAAATTTCTTATTGATTTTCAAAGACTACTAAATGTTTCTTTATATATTTAGTTAATAAATACTAATCAACTAGTTAGTGTGAGTGTTTTATATTAATTTTCGGAATATTCACTTTGACTTGCTGAACCCCCAGAGATGTACTGCGGAGCCCTGGGGTTCCGCGGAACACAGTTTGAAGACCACTGACTTAGATAAAGACTTGGCGTATTACTAGTTACAAGGTAGTAGTTGTCACGGAGACGCGGTTTTGTCTATTGGTGTTATGTTTCCACGCGAAATTGTTGATCTTAAGAGATGCTAGCCTGATCGTGTCGTATCACAAATGAGGTTTTCCCTCCTGCTAGGACCCAGAAGTTTCAACGATGTTAGGGGTGTCATACTGTTGTGCCACGGAGTTTGTTCGTGCTGCCCGTAACGACTGTTAAAGGATTTTATTTGTATGCACTCAAAAAAAAAAGCTGAGAAAGTTAAGAAATCTTAAGTTACCGGGAGGCAAACAATAACAAATTTCTGGCATAAAAAGTGCAGTAAACCATTGATATTTGAAATTTAGTAATAAATATATTCTCTATTACCGGTATGTAAAGTTCAGAAAGTTATGTAAAGTCATTGATTGGCTAAGAGTCGCATATTTTTCATTAACTTCGATATTTCTTTAATATTTAGAGCAACTACGAAATTTGGAAGGCCAGGAGATAATGATAGTAGCCCGCGGCTGAAACGAGTTACTGAGTTTGACACGCCTGGTCTATGTATATGAGGGTATCTTCGATGAGCACTTATTTTGGAATTCAAATTTCAGGCTTATTTTGGCATGGTATTAAAATTTGCCGAATTTCTTAAATGTGTTAAATTTCATTATTATTCGTAGCCTATATCGTAGTTTATAACCTATTTTTGGATCCCTATTTGATGCAAGTCCTTGTTGTTTTTCTCTCAGCTTATCTTCAGTACTGTTTTTAAAACCTTATCTTTCGCCAAGATTGATTGAATGAATGCATACTGGAAACACGCTAACTAGTGTTTGGATTATTATTCTTGTGTTAAATAATTGGGATTAGCGACTTCCCTTATTCTGTAATTCGTGGTCCTAACACCTTTTATTTGTTTAGGTTATATTGGAGATTAACTCCGTGTGCACTGCTCGAAAAGTTAATAGTGTGCACCGTATGTCGTTAAGACTTCCTTCCACCATTCTAATATAATGAAGTACTAGTCTGTAAATTGCTTAACATGGCCCATAAATACATTTGGAGTTAGACGCATGTTGTACTATAGATCTATGGTGTGGTTGAGAGAACAGCGGCTGACGTTGAATGGACATGTGATGAGGAGGGGGAGGAGGAACTCATTAGGTCCATTGTGGGACTGCATGTCATTGGGGGCACCAGGAGTAGGGGAAGACCAAAGCGGACGTGGGAGCAGGTAGTGCAGAGGGACATGAAGGCGTGTGGGGTGGAGGACGAATTGGTGGGGGATAGACGGGAGTGGAGGATAAGAATGGGGAGCGGCGAATTGCGTTGGACATACCAGTTCTCGTCTGATCACTGAAGTTAAGCAGCGCAACCCCAGCTAGTACTGACATGGGCGGCCGCTTGGGAAAACTGGGTACTGCTAATACCCAAAAATCGTCGCATTAGTGTAGTGTCTGTGCAGTCCCTGCATCAGAACTACACAGTGGACGGGGCTCTAATGACCTTGTAGTCGAAGAGCCCTAAAACGCCAACAAACAACAACAAAGGAGAATAAGAACCCGCAGACCCGACCCCCACCGTAGGCGGGATGAGGGTGAGATGGTGATGATGAGCTATGTTGTGGTTCTTAGCGAGGGCTTACAGTTTTAAGTAATGAGCATGATTTGTGACTACCTGGAAAAGAATTGCTTTTCTCAACTGAATCTTAATTGACTTAGCAAGAAATGACTGGATAATAATCGGACTAATTACAGTTATTTAAGTTATTGTTTTGCAAGCATGAGATGTTTTTCAAACGAATTTCAATTCGAGTTATTTATTTTGTAATGTATTCACTAAAAACGCATGCTCTTAGTTTGTGTACATGCATATGCGTAGGACCGTATTAATAATGAAACTAATTCGAAGATAGATAAGGGATCTTGAACTTGGAGAGTAAATCTACGACAAGTAATCTTTGCTTTTTTGTTCTGGGCAGAGCTCCAAAACAAATGCAGTTGCGAGGAGGGATAAGAGCGTATGAGGCGATATTATTATTATTGCTGGCATTTAAAAACTACCAATACTATTGTTGTTATTGCCAATAAAAGAAATGGTGCACCTGCCTGATACATTGTACTCTACTGCGATTGGAGAAATCGTTTTTTTAAATTCATTTTCTCACTTCATGTTAGTTTTAAGTTTAATTCGCATTTCGGGAGGTTAGGAACCCGAAAGAATGAGTAGGGAAAAAGAGGGGCAATGCGAACTAATTTTTTTTCCTGGTTCCACTTGTTGCACCCCTTAGAATGGCCTTTGAATGGCATCGCCTTTAATGTAAAATTTGGGAATTACTGAGCTTGTGCTCATTTTTTTGATGTCGCTTTCGAATTGTAGCTGTACACCTGAGCTATTAGATAGACTTTAACGGTATCATTATCATTTCCGCAGCTACTAATCTTGTTCTTCGATATACCAGAAGTGGGTTTTTTGTCGTTATTTCAGTATTCAGCGTTGGAGTTTTCAAATATTTGTTTTTGAGAAGCAAAAAAAAGAGACGTTGATCTCTTGTTGTTGAAACTTGGTGTATAGCAGTACATTCTTCATTTCTTCAGCAAACTTACAATACTATTTATTTTGTGGATTAGAGTGAAAGTGGTGTTGTTATATTTTTTAATCTGGTCTTCCAGTGTGTTAAGGACGAAACTTAAACGCCAGTTACCTTCAGACTAGTTTCAGAAGTTGGCAATGTAGTCAGTGGTATTGACACTTTCATAGATTTAACGAATTTCTAAGAGTTGATTGGAATTCAATTACCAAACTGCGGTTTGTTTTTAAACTAAAAATGTAAACCTTAGTAAATGGTTTAGTAATTTCATTCGTTGCATTTTTGATTTGAAAATCGAGTGCCCAGCGACCGAGGACTGATTATGGATTACTAGAAAAACCTTTTTAGTTAATAGATGGTGTTTTTTTTTTTTGATTTCGTGTTACTCTGAAGAAAGCTCTGCTTTTTCTAAATTGATGTAATCTGAAATCGACCTCATAATGCCTTTCTTTCCTTGGACGAAAAAGATTTTTCTGAAATCTAAAAACTCGTCTAAATCTAAGCCCTTCGTTAAACCTCGAAGTCATTCACTTGCTCCAACAGGAGTAGGGTATCATGACCAGCAACTCTTCAAATTGAAAAAAGAGGAAGAAGAGAGAAAGAGGGTAAGATACTAATTTATTTAAGATGGTATAACGTGGAAGAGCAATGTCAAGAGAATTTAGATGTTAGTGATGTCTTAATGACCATTTTCCTACCGTATTTCAGTTGTCTTTCCATGAATTTTGCGAAATGTGCTGGAATGCCAAGATATTTGCTCTGTACTTTTATGGCAGAGTGCATTATCGATTGAAAAAAAGCTAATTTTAAAGACTGATAACTATGTATAAGACTACTTTGTATTCTTATTTTTTTGTTTGTCGAAATACACGGCAGCTTGAAAATATATTATTATTTAATGTGACGTAGTAAACATAATCGTGACTTACTTACGAATTAGAGTACGGCCAGCCCGGAGAGAAAAAAATATTTATGTCTAAACTGGTTAACCGTGTGTAAGGTCACCTTTCATTAGCGAGAGCTGTTTTACACTATTTAAAAAGAGCCTCTGTTATCTTTATAAAACGTACAGTTAATCAGAGTTTTAAGTATTAGTGTTTTTTTAAATTATCAGAGGGGCAAAAGGCCACTTCTGAAATCAACTAAAAGACCATCCTTTTAATCCCTTGTTTTGTTTCTGGAATGTGACAAAAATGAAATATCATAATTAACAAAATTCAAACTGTTCATTTGTTTAGGTTGTGTTTACAAGTTCCTAACACTAAAGTTTCAGATTTCTGAAAGGAAGTGTCCAATTTTGCTCTGTATATGTCTGATAACGTCTGCAGTGCATACTTTATGAAAACTAAAACTAAAATCGTCCAGTTTCAGTAGACTGTTTTCCCCCAGTCTGACCTCTGTCTTATGATCAACCTACACAAGTTCACCAAATTGCGTTATTAGTGAAAGTTAATGTTTTTTGCAGCACATCCGATAACTTATGATGCTGAGCATTTATTTGTATTCTTAAAATGTAAGAGCAATGTTTCCCCAACCTTTTTTTTGACATGTTTTCCACCTACGGTTTTCTAAAATTCTGATTCCCCGCGGTTGTTGTTGTTTGTTAGTGTTTTAGTGTTGGGTATTAGCAGTACCCAGGTTTCCCCAGTGGCCACCCATGTCAGTACTAGCGGAGCGGCGAGTTGCGTTGGACACACCAGTTCTCGTCTGGTCACTGAAGTTAAGCAACGCAAGCCCAGTTAGTACTGACATGGGTGGTCGCTCGGGAAAGCTGGGTACTGCTAATACCCAATAATCGTCGCATTGGTGTAGTGTCTGTGCAGCATATGCATTAGAACTACGCAGTGGACGGGTCCCTAATGACCTTGTAGTTGACGGGACCTTAAACACAAACAAAAACAAACAAACAAAAATCAGTACTAGCTGGGGTTGCGCTGCTTAACTTCAGTGATCAGACGAGAACTGATGTGTCCAACGCAATTCACCGCTCATGCCCCGTGGTGACATATAGATATTTCTTATTGCAGCCAAGATCACTGAAGTTAAGCAGCGCAAGCCTATGTTAGTACCAACACGTTCCCCTCATACCTACACCTACCTCCTCATCTCCCTCCTAAGGGTTCGGCCTGTTATGGCTGCTTGGCTTACTCTCCAACCCATGAAATTAATCCAAACAAATTATTATTCAAAAAGTGAACTTTTTCCCTGGATGAAGGCAAAATGACTTGTTCCAGGCGCCAGTAGGACAGTATATGTACTGAGGAAGAAATCCCTAGGAAATTGTAAAGAAAAAGGAAAATATTGTTAAGATGTATGAAAAAATTCATACTTGAATCGTCCCCCCCCCCCCCTTAAACTTCAAATTGTCCCCTATTAGGCGTGCGCCCCACGTTGGGAATCATTTTGTTAGAGGAATATTTTTTTGAAATTGCTGTTGTTACTTACTAATACAATGGGATAGCTGATGGTTGCTAAGTTTTCTGCCATTTTTATTGTATCTTGCACTTGATTAAGGTGCATGACGTACAAAGTCACGTATTGATTTAAGGATGATTGACTTTCGTTCCCTGTAATGCAAGATTGTTGGTGGCGTTGATCGACCTTTAGAAAATGCGAACTTTAAAGATAATTCGTCTTTCAGGTCTCTTCTTATGATAGGTGCTTGCATGGCTAAGTTTGTTTGTTTTAAGATTGTTTGTTTCGAGATGTTTGTCTCGTCAGCCGAACATTCTGTTGTTAACTGACAAATACGATTGCTGTGCTTATGACCGCAATGCCATGTCGTGGTCGACCTGACCCATAAAATGTGCATAAAATAAACTTTTTTTATTGCAGTCAGTACTGTAGAAAACATTTTATGGTTTCCATACATAAAGATTTTGCATTTGATCTAGAAAGCTTTAACCTACTTAATATTTTGATTGTAATGATTATTGAACTATTTCTGGAAGTTACTCTATAGTATTGAACCTTAATCTGTTGGAAGCTTCTCAGATTGACTTTATACGTTATTTTCCCCTGTGATATTTACTTTGTGGCATTTCTTTAACCACCTGAATCGACAAGGCCTTGCAGGTGGTGACCAATAGATGACGGGAAGTCGTAACTGTCTTTATTCAACTATTTCGTCGGTTTTCCTGTCCCACATAACCGTCAACCAGCCTGGAAACTGATGTTAGCCTCCCATTTTCTACATACCACTATGCCAACATTGTTGTCGATTCTCTTTCTGATGCGAAATACTAATAACTGTATAACTGATAATTCGATTCTCGGAATTGTTCCCCGAAAAGTTTGATCTCCCCGCTGGAGGTTTAGGATTTTTTTAATTTATCAGACAATTGGTGTAGCAATCTCTACTAACGGTAGCAATAATTTAAATGTCAGCTGTTACTTTTTCTTATTATGTTGGAAATTTCCTTTGGGAATTTATTCGTGGACTTTCTGTACAGAATTGATTGTCTCCTATTTATAGGAAGTGACCTGCTATAAAAATGTCTCTGTTTTCTGGTTTGTTTGGAATCTGAACTTTGAAGAGGATTTAAGAAATCTTAGTTGCTCTTTATCGTAATTCCTTGCGCGCAGATATAAGCCAGTGCAACAAACAAGAAATTAATGTACTCATAATTTATACTTGTGTATATTACATATGTAACGTCTCTGAAAATTACTGTTGTATTTCATTTGCTCCAATCTTGATGTGAACTCTTGTGGGTAGTTTGTTTACTTAGTCATCATCATCATACCGTTGTGGCAGGGTCGGGTCTGTGGACTCTAACCCTCCACTCCCGTCTACCTCCCACCAGGTACCTGTCCAGCACACACTGCCATATCCTTATGGACAACCTGTTCCCACGTCTGCTTCGGTTTCCTCCTGTCCTGGGTGCTTCCGACCACCCGCATTCGTGGAATGGACCTAACGAGCTCCTCCTCTCCTCTTCTCATTACGTGTCCATACCATCTCAAGCTATTGTTCCTCATGCCCCCCCCCCCCCCAGCAATTTGTTTACTTAGTGACTACAAAATTTCTAGCGTATTTTTCATTTTTTTCTGAAGTATTTCAGACAAAGATTTCCAAATCTAATAAGCATTCACATAGACATGACAGCATAAAATTCAAGTCCATTCTGGAGAGTTCTGGAAGATTAAAATTCTCGCATCCGTTTCTGCCATAGGCTGACTTAAGGGATATAATAACTGATAACTACGAATGAAACTTGTTCCCATATAACAGGCTTGTCAAACAACTAGCCTTTTACATGCAAACCTGCGACCCGCGAAAGGTTTCTATAGCAGTGCTTGAATAACTACTCACCCTAAAAACAGATGAATGTAAATCGAGCATGCTCCACAATCTAATCCAGCTATTTATTACTTTATTCATGAATGTTGTTAAACACAGTAGTATGTATATTAGTTAAACAACTACAAAAGCAACTCCTAACGCTTTTCCCGCCTAGGCAGAGCCGGGTACCCATCTTGTACCTCTGAATGGACACAAGGATGATATATTGGACGGTGTTCTACTGCAGCCAGCTGCAACCCCTATGCCTTTTATCGTAGGTCTGCTGTTCGTTGACGCACTCCACCGACGCCAAGGAGCGAACTTCTACACCTGGAAATTTTGCCACATCTATCCGTTGCATAGTTGAGAGGGTTCTTTTGCGTGCAAATGCCATCATACACCACACGGGGTTTCGGTTTTACATTTCATTCAAAGAAAGGCACACTCGGGGCGCCTCTCTGTCGCGCCAAAGAAGTCAAGCCACCTTGATCCAGTATCCAACCTGGAACCACTGGCACGCTACTTATTGCACCACCGAGGTGGGCCCATCAGTGAACCAACTTCAAGTAGTAAAACGAAATACAAAAGGTCAACAATAATCACCATTGCAGCAGTGTGGGTGTGGCCCCCGGGGTAGTCCCAGTTTGACATGCCTGCCCTACGATATTAATAAAAGCTATGCCCTAGATGCAGGCAAGTTTCATTTCTGTCACCTGTAGTCTTGCACCGGTTTTGTGGAACATTGTTTTTTAAAACAGCACGCTTACAGCTACCTAGTTGCTATGCTTTCCAAAAACTTTATAGTATATTGATTGTTTTTAAAATGCTCCTACTCAGAGTCGTCGCCAAGCAAATGGACTAATGGTAGGTGGGAACCCTTACAGGGGAAACGGGAATTAGTTAATATTTTAAAGCGTGGGAGGATTAGTGAAGCTTTTCCTTGGGTTTTGCCAATCATTTTCTCAAATCATAGTTCTCATAAATTATGAAGGGTTACCAGAAGTCTTCAATTCAGAAGACATTAGAGCCCATCGTTTATTCAATGTTCTTTGTGATATTAACAAAATAAACCTTGTTTTCTGCACTAACCTTTTCCCTGTGACTCTTCCCAGTGTCGTAGAGATAGTGTGCTGAACTCGTGTTTTAGTGGTTTCAGGCTCGTTCCTAGTTGAGATGGGTGGCTTCTTTCAGACGAGAGACCATAGTGCTGGATGTGAAGTAATGCCGTGCCCCCTTGTAAAGTGTACAATGTTACTTGCATGTAGATTGACAGGAGGTCGTCTCCTGGAATCGATAGAGAAGTAGCCCATTGAGGAAAATACATCGCCGGTGAACAAGCACAGGAGTTTGAGCATTAGGTCGGCTGCCAACTACGTAAAATGCCTTCCAGTAGATTGTTTGTTTGTTGGTGTTTTTAGGCCCTTCAACTACAAGAGCATTAGCGCCCCGTCCACAGCATAGTTCTTATGCAGAGACTGCTCAGGCACTACACTAATGTGACGATTTTTGGGTACTAGCAGCACCCAGTTTTCCCAAACGGCCACCCATGTCAGTATTAGCTGGGGTTGCGCTGCTTAACTTCAGTGATCAGACAAGAACTGGTGTGTCCAACGCAATTCACCGCTCCCTTCCAGTAGATCTCCAACCATGCTGTAGGCAGAAGGGCTTATCATGACGGATGATGCATAGCTTAACGTTGTTTCAATTTTACTGTTAAATTAGGTTACTCGATAGCTTAAACGTGCGCAGCCTAGGTCCTGACAGAAGCTGCTGATATCTTTTCAGCGATCTGAAACCCCCAGGTGCACCTTCCGTCGGATGAGGAGTAAAACCGTGGTCACACGATTCCTACTTATAGTTATTGATAAATAAACCAGGCCAAACCGAATTCTGTTCATTCGCATACTATGGTGATGTGATTTTCAGTGACTTTTATTATAATACAATAGTAATTTGCACATAGTGGAGTCTAATGTTTAGCTTCCTTGATTTAAATGCTGTTAAGTTATTTAAAAATATGCGAATGATCGAAAGCCATAAAGTTAGGCTACTAAAAAGTTTTTTTCAAACTTTAGCAGGGTCAGAAACGAGATTTTATTTGCTTATTAATGTACATTACGTTTTTTTTTTTTAATTTCAGAGGCAATATAAGGCATATTCGTCGTCCCAGGGATATCCTGGTCATTATGCAACCATAACAGGTGCCAGTATTCAAGGTAAGCAATGCTTTAGTGTCATTTGAAAGTTGGCAAGTCGCATAGTGATACGTGTTGTTAATCATTGTTTTGAGCCGTAAACAATTTCGTCATATCAAATGTCCGACTTAATAACATGTTAACTAACTGAAATAAATTATTTCAGGGGCAGAGATTGAATTTTTTTCTGGTATCTCTCTCCCACTTTTTTCTTTTGGTCAATTTAACAATATACTCACGTCTCTAGAATTTTAAATAGATTGATGAGTTCTGGCTGCTTGTTATTTCAACCACAGTAACGTAGAAAGGCAGTATTGTATGTAGTTGTGTAGTAAATATTTGAGACCATCTCAAAAAGAGTTTTCATCAAGGTTCTATATTGGATCCTAGTGCCATGCAGCTGTTTGATCCTTACTATTGTTGAAGTACTGCAAAACGTTCGTTGACATAATCTTTCAGGTCTAGCCTGATTTGTAATTTGCATTTGAAAGTAAGGAAGAAGGTTGACTTCGTGGGTTGTTTGTAATTGATGGCGTTGAGGAATATTGAAGATTGTGTTTTCCAGCCATTAGGCTGTTGAATTGTGGCTCACCTTAATAATAACAATGCTGAAAAAGTGGGTGATGAAATGAAGCAAAGGAGGCGATTTCTGGAAGATTTGCTGCTAATGATGTTAACAAGTTCAATTTCCGTTTTGCTGCAGTTTCTAAGACAGTGAGTGCGGTTGCATCCATTATTGGAATAGCAAGTGTTGAGTGGTCTACATAGAAATGCAGTAGGAAATTAAAATAGATTAGATGTGTCTATGGCATAATTTCTTTACAGTTTATATATTTCACTCGTACTGTTTGTAATTGAGGTTGATTTAAGTGTGGTGAAAGATGGTGCGATTTGATTAAATGCATTAAGCATTTTTCCCGGTTGTGGAGATAGTTTTCTTAGTGTAGTTTTCGTACTACGCAGTCGAGTGAACGGTTATACCGCATATTGTAGCTACCAATGTCGTCGTATCGTTAAGGGCTATTTATCACAGAAATAATATTAGTGAAAAACTTGATGAGCATACCATCATTATAATGGTCTTCTCGTCTCGCGGGTGAATTTGAGTTTAGAAATGTTTGGATCATATCTGTTTTTTGTTGGCCAGTTTGACATGTGTGAGGGATGTTGGATTACAAGTTGCCGGGGTCATATGACGTTTTTTAATTGTTGTCGAGTGCGAATCTAGATATCAATGCATTAATTAATAAGCTTTGCCGTTGAATGCGAACTTTAGTGAATTATTGCTAAGAAATTGACGTCGATATTTGTGATTGGTTGATAGCTAAGGATGTATCTTAATATTGTACGTCAAATAAAAACCAGAAACAAGATGGCACAGAAATCTGTCGCTCGAGGAAGAAATGGACGAAAACTATCTTTTCCAGGTAGGATGAAAGCGTTAAAAAAAATTCCATGATTCCTACGACCCCCTTTACCTTTAATCGAGAAATGTTCGTTAGAAATTCGACTTGTATGATTTTATAACAAAGCGGACAGCTATGAGAAATCTCACAGATCTCTAGAGTATGCTTATCTAGAGGTCGATCAATATTGTTTACATGTAATTGTCAAGGTAATGTCAGTGAAAAATCTCTCAAATTGATCGGTGGTGTAAGGGTTGTTTTATCAAATGAAAAATGGCTGTTAGAATCGGCTTCTGTCGGTTTTCAACTGGAGTGGGGAAGATAGTGTTTTAAAACTGCAACCTAGAAATGCATATTTGCTGGTGCTTTCCCTTAAAAAAGCAGCTTTCAAAATGATTGCTTTCTCAGATATTACATTTTGCAGTTTATGCTCGTGTCACGGGACTGCAAGTGGAATTTGTTACAAAATATTTGATAATAAAACTAGGTGATACAGGAGACTAATAAGTGAATTCTTATTTTCTGTACTATTGGATGGGAATTAAGTAAGCTTTCTCCAAATAATAGCAGCAAGAAGTTAGCAGTTGTGGTCCTGTGTATCTAAAATAGTATTTTTCTCGTGCTCGGTTATCTAAAGAAAATTGTAGATATATCTTTATTATTGCATGTTGGCACTACGATCTTATTAGCATAGAATGTCCTGTTGTTACCAGTTTAAAAAAGTTGTTTTCGAAACGAGATTTAAATTGATATTTAGTCAGAGCAAGAGCAGCCTTTGTAATTTGAAGGATATATTTCATGACATTGAAGGACAATGATAAATGACGTTTATTCTAACCAATTGTTGAACATTTAGCGTGATCTTGAATTGAAAGACTCGGTCTCAAAGTCAAAATTTAGGTTTCCAAAAGGTGTGCAAATCAAATTGCCTTTGGCTCATTATTACTAACAGACTATCTCATTTATATATATATATATATATTGCATTCCAGTTTTGTAATGATCAAAGTTTTCTATTGTAAATCAAATTGGTATATAATGTCGATTCATGGACTTCATTAAAAGAGGTTTTTTCCCATCTGGAAAGTATTCAGATTAGTTTGGTACTCGGTAAAAGACCTGTTTCTGTGGATTGTCCTCTCCTTCTACTCATCTTTTCATTACATGGACATATCCTGTATTCATGAGTACATGAACCTCTCAGAGGTGGCTAACATTAGTAGATGACGATGACCCTCAATAGCATAGCATTTCTGGAGTGTTAATCTCTACTTGATAAAATTCGGAGTGTCAATATTGGAAGAAAATCCATGATGTGAATGATACAGACTAAAGTGTTCGTTGAATTGTTTCACAGTCTATCCCTTAAATATAAATTTGGGATCATTGATCTTCCACATCCGTTTTTAAGCTTTTGTGATTTATCAGGTGATAAATACTGTAATTTTATTTTGGAAAAGCAACAATTTATTATAAGGAATTCATTTTTAGTAATGATAATTTAGTGATTAGGGAGAATCTAATGAGTGGTTATAATTGATACATTTTTCCTTGTAGGTGCGTGGTTACGGAAACATGCTCTGGAAGCTGCACAGAGGAGGGCGTCCTTGGGAGGTAGCCATCTTTCAGTGGACACAGTCGGCTCATATGATCATTCAACACATGCGGCTATTTTATTTCGGGAATCTAGAGGGGTAAGCATGATTTCAAGTATTGTCCCACAAACATGAATAAACACCACTCTGTTTCTTTTTCTGTTTACCTGGGATTGCGTAATGTCCTCAAGTCTATCACATGTTTATTAATACCTTGTGTCTGTCGCTAGTAAGTATGTATCGATTGCGTGAGATTTTATTTTGACAGTAGACAATATGTGATATGCTTTTGTTGCCTGTCAACCTCCTTGTGTACCAGTCGGTGCTACGTTAGTAGTTTATCTCTAATATGCTGCATATACTAATCAAACTACGCAAAGTGTAAGTTGGACGTCAAGTATAGTTGCTACTACACGACGTAGATTCTGTAATTGTTACAAAAGTTGATTAAATTAGGAGAAGTAGCTGTGGTAACGGTGTAAGAGATCCTTGAAATGGCCTGACAGAGGAATTTAATTATAGTTCACTAGCCTTGTTATTTGAGCTTTCTTTGCACCGTGGTTGAAGAATCTGATACAATCATGTCTGTTTTTTTTTTAAAAAAAAAAAAGGGGGGGGGATGAATTGCAACGTTGATACTCTCTCTAGGGGATAAGGGAGGGTTCCATCTTTTCCTCTGTCTATCTTATTTTCCAACTATTGCAATACCCTATGTATTTGCATAGTAGCATTTTAATTATAATCTTGTCAATTGAGGGCTTGTTTTTTTCTGTTCCATCAGCCCATGATGACCAGGAATTATGGAAGACTACAAGTTGTGAGTAATGCTGTAGTGTTTTTGCACGAGCCCTCTCCCCCCTTTGCGTACGTAATCGTAGTACTGTACTTGGCAGTGAGAATAGGTGTAATATTCCCCTCCTTAGTGTCATTGTTGTTGGTGTAACAGCACATGATTGTTATTGATCGCCAACTTTGCATGAAGAATTAGCTTGATATTTATTCAGTTATTATGTTTTTGTAATTGCTCCGCGCAGTTACTGCTACCTGCAAATTGACGTTACCCCCGAAGTAAATTCATATTTTATTTTGGCCAATTCTGCTTTTGTGGGATGAGGCAGGGAGAAATGGTATATTACCCCTTTTCAGCCGTCAGCTATTACACATGAGATCAACGTGAAAATTTCCTGTTGTGTTTTCATAAAAAGTGAACATGTATGTTTTCCAACAGTTACAGTCTAGGAGGAAGGTGATAAAGAACTAATCAGATTATCTTTATGGCAAATAATTTGTTTACTTAGATTTCTTAAATTTTTGGTTTCAAAGTAGATTAACGTCTGCAGGTTTAGGAGTCAAAATCACGTTTATTGAGTCTCTTGTTTAAATGTTACCAGCTATCAAACAGAGAAATGCAGTACCTGTTGATAAACGATAACGATATATTTTTTTTAAAGTGCGTTCATTCAATTTCCAAGATTGTATGTAAATGACTTCTCCTTAGGAAAGTTTGTACCTGTCGTTCAGCAATCCTATTGGGCCAAAGTGTATTATATCTAAGTTACTAATGTATAATTCGATGTTTAAATACGTCACCGATGAGCATACCGTAAGGGAAGTTATAACTTAAAATGTAGTCGACTAATTTTTCTATACATAGGTCACCACCTTTTCTATAGATATTTCACCCTGGTAATTGACAAATTGAACCAATATTTTGAACATAAACATGAGATTCGCATTTTCTTTTGAGTTGTTTTGCCGAATAGTATGTTGTAGATCTTTTTCACCCTGTTTACCTCCTACTATATATTGATTGTCAGCCAAAATTCCCAGGAGGTAGTAATAATCACGCCCCATGGTTTGTAGCTAGCTGTTGATGCCAAGTGCATCGTTTTGGAATAGTGCCTAGTTCATTACAGATTTCATGTACCGGCTGCAGTTTTGTTAGTGCACAAAAGATTGTTTTTGACTTGTCTAGTTCCCAGTCGTACTAGGACAATCGTTAATAGAATGACTGGACTTGCAACTAGACCACTGTTTTGCATTCTGATTTGTAGTTATAACATGACAGGATGCTAATGTTACTCCCTTCCAATTCATTTTTGGCATAAAGTTTTAAAATGGCGTGGTGCCATGGCTAAAAATGGGACATAGTTAAACATACATACCGATAAGGAGTTAGTACGAGTTCGTAGGCGCAGGTACTTCAAAGATTGTTTTGTATACAGTAGCTCACTACAACTCTCGTTTGCAGACTAAGTGCCCTTTTAGCATGCCTAGATCATTCCCTCTAAAACTCTATAAACAGGTGCAACTCTCACCTCTACTCTTTTTAAGTTAGTTTTTGCAATAGTTTTTCAGGCTACTGTTCAATTACTTGATCAATTTTACATTACAGAAGTTAGGAGACTTATTGAGGTTAAGAAAAAGATGGCCTCCTGATGTTATATCGAATTACTTGACTTGTAGAAAGTAAAATTAGGGAAGTGTTGCAGTGGGCCAATTTCTTATTGACACACTTCTTTAACTCAGTTGTGACTATTGAATGAATTTGAACCATACGTTGTTAAACAATTTAGAAGTGGCATGAGTTTGTTTGTTTCTAATTTTTGTTGGTTTACATACATTGTCGTATTTAGAGATTATTAGGTTCTTGATTCTGTCAGATATGTGGTGGTTATGTCGAAGTGTTATATTAAACAAATAGCGCATCACGGTGATACACCTACTCATCAGGATGCCTCCTTTGGAACAAAAGTGAAATCTCGAAAAGTATTTGGTTTAACGACCCTTTGGCTTATAAATAAAAATTGGATTTATTTCCTATTAAATGCTACATTTCAAGTTTGCCCTGATGAGGAGTAGGTTGCCATCTTTGGTTTTGAAGGATATGGACTCTATCGTTAGTAAATCATAATTCCATCTCCTTCTCCCCAAAGAAATGCTCTATTTGTTTATTACTTTGATAATGTAGGTGTACTACTGTGAACCATTGTTGAATGAAAACATGGAAGTGTTGAAGCTCATCCACGACGTCTCATATTTGGTTTCCAGTTACCAGTTAGCGACCCATTCCTGGACAAGATAGAAGTTACTGACTTGGGTAAGTATTTTCAATTTGTTTAGTTTCAGTTAATAGCCTCTGACTGTCCCTGGCGCTACATAAAAAATGATGGGAACCTAACTTCTGTCATTGTGTATTTACCGTTCATTGGTAAATTGGAACACAGTCTTAATTCCCGACATCCAAACTGAATAATTCATAGCTATGGCTTGGCCGTTTAAGATGCTGCCATATATCAAAACTATTTTGGGGTAGTTGGTGCCCCTGCTTCGTATAGAGGGCTAAAAGACTAGGTGTTGTTTTCTTCATACTTACTATTAGCTATCTGCAGGTTTTTGCCAAGACGGTTGGTGCGTTTCTAAAGTGATCTATAGTATAATCTGAGATAGTGATTTATATTTTTTTGTAATGAATACTACTTTCCGGTTGGCAAAATTTTTGTACACCATCATCTGTTTGAAGCGTTTATATTTCATCCTTAGTAGTGTACGGCTGTATGCCATCTGGAAGTAGGGGTTTTGTCTTCCAGGAACCATTTTCTAGGCTCTGTTCCTGAAAGTGACATCTTAGTTTCTATAAGTGTCCTCAAAATTCTTTATCTAATAGCATACTTTATCGATGGCACACAGTTTCATGAGTGTGTGTGTGCTCACTTTTTTCAAGTTAGCAATATGAAAGCTAGTAAGCATCATTTAGCTATTTCTAGACTGGTGAAGAGTAAACACTTGTCTAAGGAGGAACTGGTAGATGTCTGTTCCGTTTTTGGTATCGATGCCGCAAACCATCCTCTAGCAGAAAAAGTTAGAAGCCGTCGGTTTTCACATTTTCTGTTTTGTTCTTGTTCGGATTCGTGTGAAAGTTTTTTGTTATTGGAAACTTGGCCTTACCAGTAAGAGAAGAAAACTGCCTACGGTTCTTCATCTAGGCATATGTAAATCCTAGCGGTTCGCTTTTTCGTAGTTTTTTTAAGACAGTGATGCTAGCGAACGGAGAGGAGGAGGGGCACCAACGACACTTGAATCGTACATGAATATGTGGTGAATGCTTTGGAGGAGATCAAATGGATAATGAAGATGAGGATGAGGTCGCCGATGAAGAAATTGAAGGTGGCATTAGTGATGACAGTGATTGGGAATTCGACGAATGGACGGATTGGGGGTGTTTTTCGGCGGTTCAAGACGTTGAATGTGCATTTGAGCTTTGGGAAACTTGGGATATGAAACTCATCAAAGAATTTGAACAACATAGCATCGAAAATGATATTTTGAAAGAATTGAATACGACACGAGGTATGGTATGTGCTCCATGCCACCGCCTGTTAGTGTTGCAATGTAAGCTTTTGAGTAGTTTTTTCCCCCTCTAGTAATGGCCCGTTAAAATATTTAAAGGTATAGCATTATACATTATTAGTAGTAGTAAGGTTAATATCTATGAAACTATAGCTGACGTTTAAAGCGATAAATGCACATAAAAAGAATGGCTCTTTTCATGTATTGGATTTTTGCCACGCGTAGCCCAAATAAGTCAGTAGGTGTGCATGCCAAGACCACAAGTGTTTTTCTTAGAGTTTAGGAAGGATTTTGTGACAGAACGTGTTATACGCTGTACATCAAAAGATCTGCTAGATGGCAGCTGTACTGTTGTTCAATACAAGCTTGGATGAATCATAAATTTTTGGCAACAGTTTTAATATACCTTAATTTGATTAATTACAATAAAGAAATCTGAGTCTGAATTTGGGCAGTGGTAGTTATTAAAGTGCTTAAAACTTGTCACTAAGTGGTAGTGGGGCAATATCAAGTATTAAAAGAAAGAGGGCACCTTTGGCCGGCAACCGGCTGCAGAAAAACTATGACCAATATATCGCTCTTGTGTCCATTCAGAGGGACAAGATAGGCGGGAAAAGGGTTAGAAGTTGCTTGTTTAAGAGAAAGAGGGCACCTTAAGGTGAATATATGAATTTTAAAATATATTTTCATTACAGAGGAAGATGAAGATATGGTATTTGTGAAATTTTTCAAGTACCACAAATGCTATGATCTTATTCCTACCAGTGCCAAACTCGTTGTCTTTGATACTCAATTACTGGTAGGTGTTTATGGATACTTCATGTTTGGGCTTTATTCTGCTGATCTTAAAACTAATTATCTACTGAAATAACACGAATTTCGTAATTTTCATAGGTAAAAAAGGCATTTTTTGCTTTAGTTTATAACGGTGAGTGGTAAATGTTATCATACTTATTTTTAAGGTTCACACATTAAGGTTTTCTTTGATTTTGTTTTTTTATAGGTGTTCGAGCTGCACCGTTATGGGACAGTCATCGCCAAGGATTTATAGGTATTGTTATGGTATAGGAGGTCTGATCAAAAAGTCCCAGGACATTTCTTTTATAAATTACTTGACAATTTTTAAAGGTTATTGAAAATTGTCCCTTACAAAGTACTCTCCTTGGCAAGCTATACACTTCTCCCACCGCAGTTTCCACTGCTAGAGGCACTTGGAAAACGTATTTTTTAAAATAATATGTTTAGTTCCTTCGGCAATTTTTCTTTTATTTCTTCAACATGTAAAATCTTTGTCCTTCCATTGGGTACTTGAAATTTGGAAACCAGAAAATGTAGGCTGTGGCCAGCCAGATCAAGTGAGTAGGGCCCCGGGTGATGACTCATGCCATTTTGTTCACTTGGGCAACATGAGCAAATCGTATGTTGAAGTTGACGGTCGTCCTGAACGAGGATCGTCTTCTGACGATGTCGGTCCTCTTTGAATCTTCCACATCACTCATGAACCCGTGAACAACTCAAACATTTATCCCCAAAACGCCTCCCATAACATTTGAAAAGTGCTATGAATGTTTTCCCCAACTTGAAACAACCTCACACAAATGTATTGCTCTTCTTTCTGATTTTTTTCCCACAAAATCGCCAAACCACAAAATACCTATTTGACTAGAGCAGCTATGGGTTCACAACTAGGAATGTTATTGAGGTTCTAAAACAGCTGTGCTCAGGAAGGTTCACACTTAACAATGCTTCCAACAGCAACTCTCCGAGTGTTAGTTGCAGCATTATCTCCGAGTGTTAGTTGCAGCATTATCTCGAAAGTCCTGGAACTTTTTGATCAGGCAACACATATGGTTCATCAAGTTTGGTTCGGATTTGTTTTAATCGGTCTTTTTCAATAGGAATGTTAACGATTACGGATTTCATCCATATTTTGCAACATTATTACAAGTCACCATCGGTAAAGATTTCCTCATTCTACTTTTGTTTAATTTTGTTTAGAAGATGTAAATTCACTGAGAGCGATTTATTATATCAGTTAATTTGTTAATCAGCAGCGTAGTTTATTTTAACAGTTACGACCATATGAAAAAAGTAAACATTGGTTGTGCCACGCTAGGTTTAAATGATACTCATATTAACAGCCCTCTTCAATTTTGCTCGATATCCATTCGATAATGAATTATTAATTAATTTTTGTTAATATTAAAGAAAAATAAAAGAAGCCAGTGAAACGTCTTCTCACGAGGAGAAAGTAGTGTACAGTGCATTAATGTTCCTAATGTTGTGTGAATTTATGGTGAAAAGTGTTTATTTCGTGGACATGGTTGCATTTAAAATCAGAGGTCTTTCCTTATTCATGCTACAGAAGCAGCATAAGGTACTGGTGCGAAATGCTTAAATATTTGCACATACTTAGCATATTTGCAGTGCACAGTTTGAAATTGGAATTTATTTACTAAAAAAGGGAGAGTGCGTTGTGTTGTTTGTATATTCAATTCAGGATCTCTTTTTCTGAAAAGTTGAGGACAAATGGCGTTCGGAAGTCTGGAAATTTATTCTTTTTTTAGATATGAATATGGAAATTTTTTTGGAACTCGAACACGTTATGAACGCCAACAAAATACAGAATTATAACTTTCACTGGTTTCAAGCGTCTTTCAAAATAATTTTTTTAATTACAAAGTTCTTATATTAAAAGGCAGTCGTCAGTTAATGTCGTCAGCAGAACAGTAGCGAGTGTCAGAATGTGTGACGGTTTTTTTAAAGTGCTGGAAAATAGTTAACACTTATTTCCAGAAGAAAGTTTTTATGATTCATACCATTTAAATTTATATGTAAGCTTGATAAAATCTGATAACTACTTTAATGTCATTAAAGAGTAAAGTTATTCAACGTGGCGAAATGATGACTTTTAATTATCCATGAATATTTTATGTAGTAAAGTGTTATTCAGCCATTATTAATACTTGTTTCCAATTCGTTAGGTTAAAATGGATGAACTCGAAGAGCACAAATTGCAAACTTGGAGAGGTAATAATTATATAAAAGACGATACTAGCTAGATTGATAGTAAATAGTGATAATATGGTGAAGATAGTTGGAATTAAATGATCATCCCAATTATTTCTGCTGAAAACAAATATTGGGTTGATCATTGAAATTGTTTTTGAAGATCGAGAGAATGAATTTATTGGAGGAATTTATCAATGCAAGTTTAAGATATAGCTATTAAAAGTAACGCTAAAAAAGTAGCTTAAAACTGCCTGCAAACCACTGCAAATAATAATTGATTCACACATTTTTTCCTAAAATAGATGTCCTTAAAGATCAGGCTAGGAATCTAGTCAGCATTGGCCCTGATGAATGGTCAGTGGTAATGTATTACAAGCATGATATTCGTTTAGAAATGCAGCTGTTCTGCATGAAAGGATTATTAATATAAAATATGTTGTTTTTAGCTTATTTGATGCCATCAAATGTTTGATAGAAAATAAAGTTCACAGGCTCCCTGTTATTGATCCAACAACTGGAAATGTTTTGTACATTATTACTCATAAGCGTATTTTAAGGTTTTTATATTTGTATGTAAGTATAATTATTCGCTTTATCTTATATGTATGGTTCATTTCAATATATTCTTGTTTCTCAAATTCCTTTCTTGAATTATTACAGATACATGAATTGCCAAAACCAAGCTTTATGAATAAAACGCTGGAAGACCTAATGTTGGGAACTTATGAGAACATTGAAACCGTACGTAGCAAAAAAAAACATTTTGCAAATAAATGCCATTATTTTAAAAATTGTGCTCATAGAAAATTTTTCTTTCATACTCAAGGCTGAAGAAAGTACGTCAATTATTGTTGCCTTAAAGAAATTTATTGAACGGCGAATTTCTGCTCTACCAATTATTGATTCACAAGGAAGATTGCTTGACATTTATGCGAAGTTTGATGTGATTGTATGTTAAAACTGATATTAGAATATGATTTGTGCGTACCAAATTAACCCAGTTGTATATATTACAAATACTCATCTTTAACCTCATTTTACGAAAAACTAAATTATTATTTATAGTCTAAAATTTATACAACTTTGCAATTTTAAAATTTCCCACACATGAAAAGTAAAACTGGAGCCGCATCCTGTGAGAATGGACAAATTTAAATTTCCCTTAGTCAGGTGACAAAAGTAATATCTCGTATCAATAATGTGCCATTGAAAGAAGAATCTGTAAGATGTGCGATTGTATCTTAATGACGATTTACATTTTCAGAGTTAGATATGTATCGCAATTGGGCTAATATGGTACGGTATGTTTACATTTTTGGACAACAACCATATGTCTTTAATGTATTAATTGAATTTGTAGAATTTAGCGGCTGAAAAGACGTACGATAATTTGGATATAACTATTCAGGATGCCTTAAAGCATCGTAATGAATGGTTTGAAGGCGTACAGAAATGTGTCATCAATGAAACGCTTGCTACTGTAATGGAAAGAATCGCTAGAGCAGAGGTGGGTCCATCCAACATTTAATGATAGTCATAAAGTGAAACCTATATCTAGCATTCAGATATATATAGCTTAAAAAGTCTGTTGTCGCTTGGCGTTACCGAAGTAATAATTTCATTATATTCCTCCTCAAAAATGTGTTGCACAAAAGCGTTTTTTAGATATAATATAGAATTTTTTTTGGAAAAGGTAGATTTAGGTTTCACTGTTGTTGCATCTTATATTTAGTCGACCGCACTAAAAAAATCTTCCTCTAAATTGATAATTTTATTAATAGGTTCATCGTCTCGTAGTGGTTGATACTGATAACAAAGTAATTGGTGTGGTATCATTGTCAGATATACTTTCATACTTGGTATTGAGGCCTGTAGGTAAGCAAAAAATAATTAAAGCCCATATACATTCTGAAATGCTCGGTAATTTGACAGTAGTTACACCGTTGACTGACGATGTCAGTATATAATTTATATGCTGAAATCCATGCTATATAGAGCTTATATGACACAATATGTCAACGGGGATGTCAGATCTTACAATTTGAAAAGATAAAAGTTCTGATATTTCTTGAGCCCTTTGCCAGCGGGTACTTTTAGACCTCTCATTTGCCACAGATAATAGTTCCTACCCACCGGGTTAATAGTTCATGTGTCCTACTGTCAAATTTCGACTGCTAAAATATAACGTTTGAGTTTGGTTTTGGACGTTTGACTTATCATTGTCTTCCTGCCCAGCCATTATTTAAATGTAGGTCGGTTTCGGTGGTATAATTGGTGACATACTTGCTTTTAATTAAATTCATGTTTTAATTAATGTTAATCGATTACTGTATAGGCGTAGGCCGGTGGGCAAAGACTCCAGAGGAGATTGCTAATAGTGCCAACTATGGGAAGCTAAAAGTGAAATCCTCTACCACAGAAGATCTTACACGTAGTCTCGAAGACGGCTTGTGTTTGGATGGAATTGGTTCGTGTGAATTAGCAGACGTTCAGGAAGAACAGGCAGAGGTAACAGGAGGTGAATGAATAATCATTGGTGAGCATATATGGACGTTCCCAGATTTTTCATGTTACGCGATATATAACTGTGTTTTAGATTACCAGTTAAAGGAACTTATAAAAAAAAAAACAAAAGTTATGTTCGCAATAGTTCCACTCTCTACACCTGTTATCGAAAGAAAGGGTGGCCAATGGAATTTTTTTCCATTAATTGTGTGATGAAGTATTGCCCCTGTAATCCACACATAGCGAATTACATTATGATTTTGGAAATAATTCCTCGTAATTTAATTTGGAGCTATTTCAAACATGTGGAACTCTTTTTGAAAGTAGCTAAGATTCTGATGCTATGCTTCTTATATTGGTGTGTAAATATTATAGAATTAAAAAATTAAGTGCTTAAGGGTAAACAATTTCTAACATATTAGTAAGTGTCTTCTGGCCTTGGCCATGAAATGTGAAGAAAGACCAGTTTCTATGTGAATTGGCATTTTAATCCCATTGATCCCCCATTATACTAAACATTGCAAGATCAATGATGGCTTTCATCTGTAATTGCATAGCAGCATGTGCCACAAAAGGAATTGTGCTAACGTCATTATCTACATGTAAGAATTCTGCAAACTTTTGACTTTGCTGTTATGTACTATTGCTCCACATTTTCCCTTCTTTTCTCTTTCTGCTAAATTAAAAGGTGGATACATATTGTATCACTTTCTGTTGGGGGGAGCGTTTTTTGATTGCAGTTCGTTGGCCTCAACATAAGAAATATCCTATTGATCATTGGTGTAAAAGCACTGCTTCCTTTTTACTTTGTTTAACGGTACTGTATTACGCTTAAATCTTCTACAACGCAAACTATATAAATATTGAAATTTTGTTTATGAATCCACACTTTGTTTGCATAATTTTAGAATGTGTTTAAGGATTCATGGTGTTTAGAATTGTACGGTTAATAAGATTGTTTTCCTTTATGTGACGATAATGAGTACAGGACCTCCTATTATTAAGAAAAGTTATTTCTTATTTTTCCTTCGCTTTTCATAAAATTCACTCATAAATGTCAAGTTCGTTGAAAAAAATTCTGTTGTTTTTTGTAGTTCAATTTATTTCTTTTAGAGGTTTGTTTTTCTGATTATTTATAAGCATGAAGTCACTATATTAATATTTACTTGAATCCGTTGAAGGATTAATTGCTCTTTACGTTTCACGAATGACGGCACTCTTGGAGTTGTTTTTTTTTTGTTGTCGCGATTACCATGAAAGCAATTCTATATTGCCTTTATATGTAGATAGTGATTTAAGAAACGTGTTTATAATTTTAAATGGTGAGTAACATTGGATGAAGTCTTGTATGTATAATTATGCATGATAATTTTTCTCGTGAGTTAAACATGTTTAAAATTTCTAGGTGATAGAGCAAAATATTTTCAATTGGGATCTCTTAAGAAATATAAAAAAAGCTCAATAACTACTTAAATGTTATAAATCTTGTAAACAATTTTTTTCAGCAGTGTAATAGATTATTGTAAAACAGCTTAAGCGTGTGATGCTTATAAATTATCTTTTTCTATATACTTTCTTTGCTAGATTTGAAAGAGTTTCCTTCCAATTCGTGTATGCAACAAATGTAAATCTACTGGAGAGAATGAAATATTTTGTGATAGCGTTAGGTAGTTAAAGAGCATGTGGAAATAATATGCTGAGTATGATAGTTTGTGTTTTTTAGTTTGAAAATTAAGACTGTCACCGATGTTAAAGGTTTGTCAGTAATCCAGTGGTGTATTCAGAAAATATTTTATGGAGACTTGAAAGTGGAAATCTTTGTGAAAACTATATACAAGGACACTGATTTTATAAAGACGCAAAGGTAAGGAAAACCCTCTATTAGCACGGTAGTGTGTTCCTGAAAAACACCGCCTTGTACAAAATTGTATCTTACGAACTTTTTTTTTGCTCTTGGGTTATTTTGATTCACTTATTCGTGTTAACCAAAACGTGTGTTAATAAATGTGCATTAGTCAGTCCTATTCAGCTAAAATTCCATTTCAAGCATCTAGTTACCAAGGGAGTTGAAAGAAGTTCAACTTATGCTTATACAAGTATAAACTACAGTGTAAATTGTGGGTGTTGAAATCTCTTTAGAGGATATTAGTAAGTAGCGAAATACTTGTGGTTCCATCTATTCTGGAATATCAATTGTTAATGTCACAGTGGTTGATGCTCAAAGAGACGTTTATAGTTTGTCTGAAAATGCCATTTTACAATAATATACTTACATATATTTATTAAAAATTCGTCAGCGTTTTCAACCATCTCTGACGGTAGGTTTCTGCGTGACGTTACCAAGAGACAGAAAATGATTTAATACTGCTTTACAACTTCGACAACGTAAAGAATTTCTTTATAAACGTATGAATGGATTACCAGTATCTTGCAAGGTCTCAAATTCCCTTACAACAAACTGTCCGCGGGTAAGCATCAGCTGCCCCATCTCTCCTGCCGTTCTGTTGTTGCCTTTCTTTCAAACAGTAATGTGCGGCAGTCCCTTTCATAAGGAAAAATGGATTTACAGCAGTAAAAACGGGTAAAAAATGTTTCAATTTTCTTTAATAAAACCTGCTTTACAACAAAGTTTTAAAATAACAAATGCTGTAAACATCTAAACTTTCTAACTACTCGTACAAACCAGTTTTTAACATTTTTAGCCTTCCCATGGATGTTCTGTGGTTGCTTTGGTGCAGCGTTCTTGTGGAAAAGTGTGCTAATAAAATAATTGGTTATTTTTATATATTTAATATTCTCGAAACTGTTAAATGAGCGATATGGTACTTACCATTTTTATGAGGTCTTCATCGGACAGCGTGAAATCAAACACTTTTGTATTTTCCAGGATACGCTCTTCTTTTACAGATTTTGGGATGGTTATGTAACCGTTTTGAATGCTCCATCGCAGTAATATTTGTGCTGTGGTCCTATTATATCTAAGTATCATGTAGTCAAGGAAAACAACAGCAATTTATATCGGCAACATTAATATGTGATACAACATAATTCGATATCCTATGTCCAATAATAAAGCATTACTCACTTTTTAGCAATCTCAACTAATGGAGGATCATGTAATTTTACTCCTCGGGTCAGTGGCGTAAACCCCATCACAGCAATATTATGTTTTTGGCAATAATCGACGATTTCTTGCTGTTGACAATACGGATGAAGTTCAATTTGATTGACTGCTGGAGTTGGTTTGCCTGCCTTTCTTAGCTCTTCCAGATGCAAAACGTTGAAATTAGAAACTCCAATCGATCTAATGGAAAATCATCACGGACGATATTCTAATAAATGAATCTCAAGCTATTGAATATTTTTTTGAGCTTTAACAACCTTATCAAGCCTTGTTTCTGAAGTTCAATCATTGCATCGTAAGATTCTAAAACCTTCCCTCCCTGAGGTGAATGGATAAGAAATAGATCAACGTAAGTTGAATCTAACCTGTAAAATTAGATAATAAGCTTCACATTCAGATATACTGTATACACTAATAAGATTTCGACTTTTGCGATTTACTTTGTAAGACTTTTCATGAAACTTTGTTTGCATTCGTCATAACCATGGAACCAGAGTTTAGTGACAATAAAAATCTCTTCTCGAGGAATACCACAGCGCTTTATTGCTCGACCAATGTCTTCTTCATTTCTGTTCAAATAATATAAAAATTTATTATGAATTTTTAAGTTGAAGTGCAGGAATCGTTTTGTAAAATTAGGTGGTTACACCCTTACACCAGCTCCTCTTATGAACTGGTTAATTACTACACGATAATGAAAACCAAACTTTGCACATCCTTAACTCCTAAGTGGCAATTCCAGTGCTGTATATTTCTATCAATCTGGAATTCAATTTTGAATTACAATACATGCGAGGTTCTTCGCCATGTCGATTTCTCTACTGCTGATGCTCTTTCATCTGAAAATTTCGCCCAACTGCATGAATATAAAAGAAAGGGCTCTTTTACGTGCCAGATTTATTATTAGGCTAAACAGGCTGAAGTCTAAGGCCTCAACATTTAGTGGGCTTCAAAACTTAAGAAAAGGGCCTCAAAATTGAGATAGCCTAGGGCTTCTCAATATCTAAATCCGGCACTGGATACCCTATACATTACATGGGACCACGATTGAACTTCTCACTCGACGAAAGGTGCACTTGGGGATTTCCTCTTGACCCTAAAGCCACCCTCCTCGTCCAAGATTGAATCGACATTCAAGAGTTGAAATCAAGCACATTAATTAAGCGATGGACTGCTAAAATCAGGCAGCTATTGGCATATAGGAGAATATCCTTGAGAGGCCGACCTCTGTACCCGATAACGCTTTTGCACATTGTGTGCAGAGGGCCGGCAACCGGCTGCAGAAAAAACTATGTCCAATATATCACCCTGTGTCCATTCAGAGGGACAAATGGGTACCCGACCCTGCCATAGGCGGGAAAAGGGTTAGGAGTTGCTTTTACATTGTGTGCAGAGTAGGTTCGTCCCTGACCAATAATGATACTTGATAGCCACAAATGTGATTCTCCATTTCTTTAGGAAAGTTAAGGCTTTGTGAAGATCTTTGCCGGTATGTGCTGCGTAAAAATACTGTCCAATAGACTGCCAAAGTGTCCCTGTGGGACAAAAATGGGTACCTGACCCTGTCGTAGGCGAGAAGGGGTTAGTTAGTAGGATGCGAGATGCTATGTACAGTATATGCAGTGGTCCGGACTACTCTCTTAATTAAAACCTATTAGATGCATTCGGCATACATTTGGATGTAAGAAAAAGGAACGAAATTCAACTTACTGGTAAAATTGTGCAGTGTCAATGAGCCGATATCCGTTTTGAAGAGCAAAGACGGTAGCATTTTCAGCTTCTTTATCAGCACCACTACTTGCCATATAAACTCCAAGACCATAGCATGGCATAAGATAACCATCATTTAATTTGACTTTTGTCGTCAAGTCTTTGATTACTGGAATATTAGGAGATGACATTCTTGAAATAAGTTTCACAAAATTCAATCTATTTCCACCAGTTAATGTTGTCGTGTAAGTAGAATAGAATGAGCGATGCAAACAACGACTGATTAGTTGAAGCATGTGTCCCTCGATAAGCCTACTAGACGTAATATGCGCGCACTTTATCAAAATGCGACAAGATTCAAGGTTAGTTAATTATCAACATCGTTCTTTATCTTATCCGTAAATACATATAGTGGTCTCATGGCCATGTAAAGTGTAGTTTGTGTAATTAATGTGTTCCTTCTTCAAGATTAACTCTAACCCAAGTTTAACTTCGTAACGGAAGTTTCAAGGAGTTGCTGCGTTCTCGTTCTATTGAGAATTTTGAGAGGGGATTTCAAATTTGATTTTCGTCGTCGAAAATAACATATCTTTATATATTCAAGTTTCATTTACTTAAGAGGTTTGGAGGGTATTAACTGAAGCTAATCCTTATCCTTGAAGCAATTTTAGGATGAACTGGAGTGGTCTTTTGACTAGTCTTTGTCATCTTAGTGGAGTATTAATGGTATTAGTATACATTGTAGGCCTACAGTATATACTGTATGGTACATGTAGTACAGTACTTGTGGTTTTTCTACTTATTATTTAATTAACTTTCTTGAATTTCTTCCAGCAGTATTTTTAGACATGCAAATGAATTTGTCGATTGACAATTGTTCCTGCAGTTTATCGATATCGATCACACATTCTACTTTGATATGCTTCGTTGTTTGACAGTTTTTAGTGTTAGTGAATGCCAGTGGATTTGTAGTGCTCTGATTTTTTTTGTTTCAGTTTGACATTTATCATTTTCCAAGAATGTTACTGGAGTAGAACAACGCCCGAGGATAGCCACTTTTACCTTTTATGTCAAATCATCCACAAAAACTTCTTCCGCATTCACCGACCACCATATATCATTATACCCATAAGATTCAGTTTCATCGTTAACTTTAAATGGTTTGACTTCCTGTAACTATTACAATATTGGATAATTATTAAAAAGGCTTCGTCCTCATGGGATTTTTATAATTATTCTGAACTTCTGACAAATCCATCTTTATGGTGAGTCCCATAATCATCCCTAACCTCCAGGCTGTTCCTAAGCTTGAACCAACCCTAAATTTTTGACGCCTGAAAAGAAACTGATACATTAATAAATTAGTGACTTGAGATGTGGTGCACGCAAGGAGTTTCAAGAATCTCATTAAAAGATGAACAGGAACATTATTCAGTGGGTCAAATACTGGAGGAAAGCGAAAATACTATTGTATGAGCAACACCTTAAATTTGGGTCATGGGCCTAGGGCTTTTTTTTTCAATCCATCTATTATCATTTCTCATGTCTGCAGTTCATGGTTTTTGAAGAGAATCAAGACATGCCCGATGGCCTAGTGAGTCAATGCCTGTTATATGACAGAAGACAAGCCGACAATGGGATGTAGACCTCCATAGTCATTATGTAAAGATGTTATAACTCCTAGAGACTTGTCTTTGTGGTTTGTTATCAATACAGTATTTTTCGAGCTGAGGGTAAAGAATTGAGTTAGGTTTCTACTCCATTTGAAGGTGATCTAAATTAAGTTCTTCATCTGCAGAGGCATCTGATTGTGGGTTTATCCTTTGGCACCTTGGAGGAGTGGTTGTCTGTTGTGTCCAAAGTAAGGAGGAAAAAAACGAGGACCAATAATAATAATTAATAATTTATTAGCCTTCATTAAGTATTCAACAAACTCAACGTTTCTTACAAAAGGATGTAGGTTTTGTTACTAAAAATTTGTGCCCTCTTTTTAATTTCTATCTTTACAGGATGTAGTGTCACGTAGCTTCTTGGGTCTTTCTTAAAAATTATGATCAAAACTGTTGTTCAACAGCAGGTAGCCGCCAATCAAACAGTGCATTGCACTTGTGAGGTTTGTTGCTTCATGTTAAATATAGACTGATATTAATTATATGGCAACTCACGATTGTTTGCCTTCTATATTTTGCGTTTACAGATATTTTCGTGGTTGGTGAAATCAGATAAGTTTGTCTGAAAGTTTTGTTTAGCGACTGTCAGTCACTCATCGTCTAATTTTATTTTTTCGTTTCAAATCTACTATGTGCATATTCATTCCAAATTAATTTTTTAAATTTTAGTAACTTAATTTCTAGGTAGTTGTAAAATTAATGTAGGCCTCTTTGCAGTCAGTTGTCAAAATACACTACAGTTTTCAGTTACCGAATATTGGTTTGCTAATGCATTACTAGAGACTTTTTGACAGATAAAAGAGAAGTAATACTAGTCTAAAAGTAAAAGATAATAGAATAGCTGCCTAAGAATAAGAAGTTGGTTTTTGTTTCAATGTTTTGAACATTCGATTTAAGTGGAATGGTAAATTGACTTATTATTTCTTGTTAAAATTCAATACATTTTTTTAAAAAATTAGGAACTTGTAAACTACTTTCTCCCTTAAAGTGGAATTAATTGATATTCGATGATAAATCAATAGAATGAACTAGGGTTACCACTTTGTGTTATTTTGTTATTACTTCCTACATAATAAAATAACTTTTCATATTGGAATTTGAGGTCTTTTCCCCAAGCATTTGTCAATTGCCCTCATTTTAAGACCACCTTAGTTTCAGAAGGTCTTTGCAAATGTCTTGTATTTTCTGGTGTCTGTTGTTTTGAGGTACTTTCACCGTTTTCATTTTTGTTAGACTTGTTTTCACTTCTCTACTCCTAAAACGATTTTCTTTTTGGATTTTTTTTTCTCCCTTTCTTTCAAGTCGTATTTTGCAATAATTTTTTTTTCTTGGTTGATGGAAAGGGGATTTTAAATTCAGGTCACCGATCTTCCTAAGATCACATCCTGGTGTGATGCCGACATACCCACAGACGTTTAAACACATAAGACACCTAACAACGAATTTAAAATTGCACCAAATATATTTTTTTCCTATTATGATAATGTCATATTTTTTTCTTCTAGAAATTAGATATATGATGTAAAAGTGAAAATAGGAGTGGTTACGCAATAAATTCTAGAAAAAAGTAATTGATGGGCACTATTAACTGTAAGTTTTTTGTTAATAAATGCAACATTATGTGTGCATATTTTGCGTAATACACTACAGACACACTGACACCAATAATTCACAAATAACTGCATATTACGTAATTAAAATATAGCGTAAGCTGAAATGAGCTGATGTGAATTACAGTTATCGAATTATAAAATTGAGTCTCATTGTCTTATTAAAATGGTGATTAAAGTGTATTAATGGTTGATAGTCAGTTATATTCAACTCCATTTCCTGCTATAACTGAAAACTTTTGATGTTCTAATAAATACACACATTAATAAATTACCTGATAGAAAGTTAGATCCTTAAATGATCCTTACCTAGATCCGGTAATTTTTTTTGTTAAATTTTTTAACGGAATTGGGTATTTGTATAAATATTACATAATTTCTGTGTGTTTTTTTAAGAATTAGGTTAAAATGCTTTAATGATACTGCTTTTTTTTTACAAAGAGACGCACGAAACTATAAAATACAAATGGTGAAAGAAATTTTGGGCAAAATGTTATGAAAAATAGTCAATTTAATTGTAATGAAATAATGGAAACCATCCAATGTTCGGCTCCCTAAATGGTGAGGTCATTGAATTGTAGGAAATTCCTTGACGAAAATTGTATCGAGGTCTTAGAAATATAAGATTTTTTTGGACTCGAAATTATTTTATTGTATAATTATGTGTTTCTTATCAATTTAGAGTATTAATCCCAGCATGTGGTGGCTTTAGGTCACCAACCAACAACGTAAAACCACTGTCCATAGTGGCTGCCTCTCTTCCTCCTCTCTCCCTCCCAGATGTCTGACTAATTTAATGGATACCGAAGCTGTCATACACAGGACAAAAGCTAGGTTTCCTGAATTTCTGTCCTTACGGCAACAAAGTATAATATAGTCAATCACACCTCTCGACCAAATATCGCAACCTTAATAGCTCGCCATGCAGGGAGAGAACTTCCAAATTCTTGATAATAGGCCATCAATACGTTTTAAATTTATTAGTTCAAATATTCATGTTGGTAGTGCATATTTTAGTCAGTGCACTTGTTTCTTGTGTTACATTTACCGCAGATGATTTCTCAAATGTGGTGAATGAATCAGTGGTTAATAAAGGAGTTTATTACAACTTCTCAAAATTGCTGAACTCAAAACTGGAAATTATATCTTCAATTAATAATGCTATAGTGCAAGTACCGAATTTGTAATTATGCTGCTATGTGTAGGCGGCGCTGTGACAATTCTCTCACATGGCATAGGGTAGAGTGATTAATCACCATCTTTTAGGTGATGGAATGAGGCGGAGAATCGTTGGTAGGTTGAAGGCAGGACAATCCCAAGTGCAGGTTGTAAGAGAGTTCTACGTAACACCTAGTGCAGTCTTTAATTTGTGGAAACAGTTTCAGGATACTGGATCCACATCCAAAAGGCCTGGGCAAGGGCGTCGAAGCGCCACGACAGCCAATGAGGACGAGTGCTTGGCACTTTCAGCCAGTCGCCAGAGGATTACTGCAGCCTGACAACTCATGTGAGCTCTCTGGTGCCACTGTGAACTGTAGTTTCAACGGCTACTGTTCCCGCAGGCTTTGTGTCAGAATGTGTTAAGAATCTTGCAAAGCAATTGCGCCTAGTGCCCATCTTGTTCCTCTGAATGTACACGAGGGCGATATATTGGATAGTGTTTTTCCACAGCCTTTTGCCGACCAAAGCTGCAACCCTTATGCTTATTTATCGTTGGTCTACTGTTCGTTGGGTCATTCCACCTACGCCAGGGGGCGAGCTCCTACACCTGCAGATTTTACCTCATCTACCCATTGCATAGTAGCGAGGGTTGTTTTATATCCAAATGCCACCGTACTCATGAAACGCATGACCTCGGTTTTACTTCTCAACCGAAGGAAGGCGCACTCGGGGCCTCTCTGTCGCCCGAAAGAAACCAATCCACCTCGGCCCAATATCAAACCTAGAACTACTGACGCAGTTACCGAGTGTGCTACCCACTGTACCACCGAGGCAGGCGAGTTTAAAAATTCGCTATAGAGCCACATGTGGCTAGTGGCTGCCGTTTTGGGCAAGTGATCTAGAAGATAGAAGGGAAGGTTCCGTAACATGTCTGATTAATTAACATAATATTTACATTTAATGACGTTTTACGTAGGCCTACATAACATACAACCTATAAACATAAATCACCGATAATGCTTAATTTACATGCAATTATATTAACGATAATAAAAGCAGGGCACAGTAGGAATATTTGCCAATATCGGGTTAACTTGGGACAGGTGACGAGTTGCACTTCGATTACTGCATTTTGGCCCCTTAGCCTTGCTTATCTCTCTGATGGAAAATACATAAAAGTTACATAGGAAATAGTGGTCCATGTTCCATTTGGTTTTTTAAAGTTAGTGTCCTTATTACTGCAGGTAATTTACAGACGTCAGAGATGAGCTCATCTGCACTTGGATATTTTGGCCATGGTCTTGTGCGATATCTATTATAACGCCTGTAGGTAAAATAACCTGTTCTACAAGACATAAAATATTACCACAAAGTGTTGGAAAGTTGCCTTCCGCAGTAGGGAGGCCGTTTAGCAGTTTAGGGACCAGAAAGTTGAGATGCTGAAGGAATTTAGAAAGCTCTGACATTTCTAATTCTAATTCACTACACTGCAAGCAGCCTCATTTGGCCAATATGGCAGTGGAGAGACCAACTCTCATTCCTACATACGTTACCATAGAATGCCCAAAACCCTAGGCTATAATTCTAATGGTCCCTCCTACAATACTAGCAATCGTGGGGTTTCTTTGAGGAAGCCCTCCACACATTTCCCACAAATAGAGATTTTACTAGAGAGTCATCTTCTTTCTTTCAACCTAGGTGATGCGTGAAAGGGGCCTCAAATTCCCCTTGGGTTTCATACCCCGAAAAATCTTAATTCGATATTGTTTAAATTGGTGTGTAGGAAGGCTACTTACTCTTCTTCAAATGACAGATATCTGATTCATCCTTAGAGTACGTGCGATTTGATTTCCGGTATTATAAGATGACATAATTTTCAGTATGACGTGAGTTTGTTTATCTTCTCTCTGAAGAGAAGAGGACAGAAGGTAGTGTCCATTTGCGCCTGCCGTGGCTTGTCTCCGTTATGTTTCGCCTACACACCCGGATTTGGTACAAATCAAGGTGTGATGATAATCAAAACGTTAGTTTACTATATACAGTTATACACTATCCTATTTATTTATTCATTCATTTCACTGCGTGTTTTCATAATAAGATAAAATTGTTTGAAGAATGCCTGCTGAAAAAAAAGAAATAGATTTGATAATGATGATAGCATATTTAGGACGAAAGGCATTACTAATTCAAAGTCTGTGCTTGCAGTACATAAATTTGATCAATAGCTAGGCAAAATAATGATTGGAAGTAGGGTCTGTTCATATTTACAATACAATTTAAAACCAAAACGTGTCATTTCAACCTGATCAGTAGTCCTTATTAATGGGTAACACAAAAAACCATCAGAAATCCACCGCACGTGTCCAGGCTTCATGTCTGCAGTGATAGTTAGGTTAATTTGTTAACTTACATCTGGGTGCCAATATTCGACTGCCGTGAGTTGAACATGGTTAATCAGTAGTCAGTTCAAAAAATGGCAGGCTATCCACAATAATATCACTGTTCAGTATCAGAATAAATACTAATTTATTGTTATTTATATTGCTTTCATGTAGTTCCCATATTTAAAGTGATTTAATGCAAACAGTGAGGTCAATCGTAGGCTGTAAAATTCATTATTATTCTCCTCGTTACTTTCTTACAAAATACTTTGAATATTTTGAAAATACCAACAGTATTTTTTTGTATTAAATTCTTCTGGGTCCCAAGTATACTTTTAAAGAATTATTATATCATTTAATGTCCCTGATCGTAAAAATAGTGGCACATTTTAAGGACTTAGTAGCCATTCATTAACAAAAGGTTCAATTGCAGAAGTCAAGATACAGATCTAGTTCACTTTCTTAATGACCAACATATAAACAGCTAAAATTTGGACTGCATCACGGCTTAACCATTTAGGTTAACGTTATTATAGTCTCCCTTCACAATAACTCGCTCAGAGTGCTTTTAACACCTGCATCACCTCTAAAATATTCAGAAATCACCTTTATCACATTATTTTAATTAGGCTAAGAAGAGTTTTCGAAGGTGGGTCCAAGTAATCGGTCAACTGAAATTGGAGATGTCATTGTGACTTAGAAGAACGAGGTTGGAATGCATCAGGAATTGTTAATGTGGTAGTGACCAAGGAGTGTTTCCAATAAAAAATACCTTCAGTCACTGTCTTGATATTAAATGATTTATAAGATCTTTTTTCTTCATTTTGAAGCAGAAATTGTACTCCGTATTAAGACTGAAAATTTTTGACCTTCTTCTACGCTACAGTGGCACAGGCATTAGCTTCTGCAGCTCAGTTGATTGTGAGTTTGCTGCCTCAAGTTCGATCCTGACCAAGGCAGGTGTTTTTACAAAGGGGAGGAAGTGCACCCTACCTAATATGGGAAGTACAGTTGTGGCCCCGTGTGTGTGTATGATGTCAACTGCACGTAAAATTATTCTTTCTAAATAATGAAAAATATGTGTGTTGGTCAGCAAAATTTGTAGGTGTAGGAGCTCCCCCTTCTCCCCATGGTCTTGGCAAATTACCTCCATAGGTAAGAGTGGCTTATTGCGCTGGACACACCAGTTCTCGTCTGATTACTGAAATTCAACAACGGAACCCCAGTCAGTGCTGACATAGATGGCTGCTTGGGTAAACTGGGTACTGCTAATACTACAAAATCGTCACATTAATGTAGTGCAGTGGTGGCGAACCTTTTTTAAAGACGGGACGAAAAAAACCCAAAAAGTTGTCCGCGGGTCAGGTGCAAGCTCTTTTTAATTTTATGAATAAAAAAAATTATGATTAATAATGAATAAATTAGTTCTTTAAAGCAGAAAATAGAGAACATCATCATAATACCCTTATCCCGCCTGTGGCATGGTCGGGTGTGCAGGTCTTAGCCATCCAGATCCCCGTCCACCTCACATACCATGAGACGATAAACTACATAAGATTCTCGTTCGGCCCGGTTCGGGTCACTTAAAATTGCATGGTGGGTCACAGGTTCGCCACCACTGGTGTAGTGTCTGTGCAGTCTCTGCATTAGAACTACGAAGTGGACGGGGAACCAATGACCTTTTAGTTGAAGAGCCCTAAAACACCAACAAACCAAATCCATAATTAATGGTCAGGGGTTCAGTTCTGAAGGTAATCTATAACGCTTTGGCTCGAAGACGAAATAAAGAACGTATTAGTGCAGAGCTTATTAAACTGTGGATCGCAACTCCAAGGGGGTGCGTGTAAAGTTATATGACTGCGAAAATTTGCAAATTAATATAATATATAAATTAAATTATATTACACTACGAAATGCATTTAAAATTATACTTTACCACACGACTACATTCATGAGTTCACTTGTGTACGTTCGCTTCTGGTCACAACGAAAGTGGCTTCTGATGGCCTAGAGAGTTACTTCAAGGGTGTATGATGTCACCTGTACGTAAAAGAACCCTTTCTACGGAGAGTTAAACTACATACTGACAGATTGGTGAAATTTCCAGGTGTAAGTCACCCCACCTGACGTCGATGAGAGATTGCATTCAGATACTTTCTAATAGTTCACCCACGTGTTTGCGGTATCAACGGCACAAATGGGTACCTGGCGTAGAGTGTAAAAGAGTTTGGAATGATGATGTAGCTACATTCCCAAACAACATTTGCAACTTACATTTACACAGCTGTATGCTTGTGTGTACATTGCATCTGCTTCAACTCATATTTTTATATTGATAGGTAGGTCACCTATATACTTACGACAGTCTAAGAAGGGTGTCTCAGTCACGATTCAAGTTTAATAAAATAACCCTTTCTTAATTAAATAATTCCTCATCATACCTTTATTCCGCCTGCGGCAGGGTCGGGTCTGCGGGTCCATCGAACATGCTCTGACTGGGGCACTCCAGCCAGGCGTCTGGAACCCGCAGGAAATATTGGCTGAGTTGTCTGTGGTGGGATGCCGACCTTCCTCACTTCTTAATTAAACAATTGATAAATGAAAATCTCTATTCTTTACAACGACTATGGTTGTTTTGTGATGTACAACAGCGCGGAATGGGAAACAGGACAAGGTGATATTTGTCTTGTGTCTCTTCAGTTGATAAAAGCAGAACAAATAATAATTCATGAAATTAGGGGCCCTTTTCATGAAAGCTCATACTTGACGTAGGTTTACTAACAGAAAAATAAAACGACCAGTTTTCTCTTAAGTGTGAAAAATGTCATAAGAGCGATGTTCAGATGAACAAAATGTAAATAAATGGCAATGACATATTTTGTAAATCCCATATGCTTTACTCTTGTGTACACTGCATAGGTGCTGCCTGTGATAACTAGGACGCTTAGCATGGTTACATCCTGAACCAATGAACATAGTATCTTCAAATCTGACAGCAGTCGAGAGGGAAGGCAGTGGTACTGGGGGTCTTCGCATCCTCTTTACATTGCACAATTTTACAATGGGCACAATAGATTAACCCCCTTCAACGCATCGTTGGAGCAAAGATTTATGACCACTGGTCGAGAGGTTGAGGGCAACTACCTCCAACAAGGTCTATTTTTGCAGCCCGAGACTCACACCACTTTGCCAGTTGAAGACTTGGTAAAATTAATACCAGATTCATAGCAATGGAGCTAAATTATTCGTTGCTTGTCAAATGTGACCAAAGCAGACGGGGAGCAGGTTATCCGAAGGGATATGATAGTGTGGAGTGGTTTGTCAGAAGTCGCTGACCCGGCCCTGCCACAGCCGAGAATCGGGTTGACAGTTTGATGACGACTCATGTGGTCCGCAGAGCAATACGGTTGCCCTCTCCTGACTTCGGAAAAAGAGGGGCTCTAGCCAGGTTACTGTATTGAGTAGAAGACATGATTTGGTTTGGCAAAAGAGTGCAAAAATGGGGTTATACCATTATTTAATGAAAAGAACGGCGTTATTTGATTATTTAGAAATTTTATGTCCTATCAAGGAGCGAATTTGAATCTTTTTGAAGTTTTTATAAGGTACTCTACGTTTGTATCCAGTTTTGATGGATGGCGACCGTAGTGACGAGAGGCCTGAATAACTAGTAGGAATGTCATTTTGCAAATTAATTAGCGAATTTCTGCGTGATTTTTGTTGAAACAAAGTATTTTTTTTGCCGAAATTTGAAATTCGTTTGATATAATGTTTTTTTGCTGAATTTCATGGTGTAATTTTCTCGTATGTCGAATAGTAAATTTTAGGCTAAACATGGTCATTTTAGAAAAGACAGGATAATTATTTAAACTAGTCAACATTTTGCTATAAGAAAACAATGAAAGAAATGCGAAAATAGCCACCGGACAATTACTAGTGACCTTTTTTTGTTTGAAAGTGTGGCCGATAGAGGAATCAAGATTTGTTGAGTAATAACAACTTGAATAAGGTATAATTAGGAAGTTTTTTAGTAATGTGGGGTGTTGTTTTTTGTGCTAATAAAAGTTACTGAAAGAGAAAGTGGTGAATCCAATTGTTGCTCCGTTGTTACCTCTTCGCCTTTTTTGAAACTACTTAATTATAAACTAACAGAAGTGTTACTCGAATGTCACGGTTGTTGGAATTTATAATTTGTTTTTCGTGTATTTTTGTTTGCACTAAATGTTAACATTTTATTAAAAATCAATTTTGACGAAAAGTTTTTTTAATTGTGCCGTATTTTTGTGATTACAAATGAAAATAAAAGTAGTGCTATAGGCTAATGAACTCTTAAGTCTAAAACGAGTTGATCGACCCCCTGTCAGTTATGAATTAATACGAAACATTAAAAATTAAAGTAAGGCATTTACATTTTTAATCGTTATTCAAATAATTATCGATAAACAGCTAAAATAAAAGTGGTTAGCATTTTTTTTATTGAGTAATTTGAGTTGAAATGGAAAACGGGTTAATGGTTGATGTGATAAGTTCTGAACAAAGGGTTACCTGAAAACCTTGTCCTATATTGGGTAAGAATTATATAAGCACGTTAACGATTACGACTGGTTTTATGTTCGATATAAAACAACACGAGATTCAAGTTTAGAGACGAACTAAGTTATAGCGGTTCCAGGCTTCTCACAAAAATGGAAATGAAATGTGACTTTTAAGGTTGATTTTAAAATAAGTTGAAAGTTGTAATTTTAAGATAACAAAATCCATTTGAAATACGCCTCTATGTATACATAGAGACAGTCACATACACATTTTTTGTATCATTACCACCACAATCGCTCTTAGAAGTTTTTTCCGCCTATTGCAGGGTTTGGCATACATAGCCGGCTGCATCCTGCATACATCCCTGGTAATATAACGGCAGCTTTTCTCCTTTCCTGTGTCAATTTCTTTTAATAGGAGAGAGCTCGGATATGCATAGGAATGTTTCCGATCTGCAGTATATTGTACTCGCGTAGAAAGCATCATCACACACGTATCCCGCCTGTGGCAGGGTTGAATCTGCAGGTTCTAGCCCTGCACTCTCGCCTATCTCCCACCAGGTCCCCGTCCACCCCCCACACACTACCATATCCTTACGGAGCGGCGAGTTGCGTTGGACACACCAGTTCTTGTCTGATCACTGAAGTTAAGCAACGCAAGCCCAGTTAGTACTGACATGGGTGGTCGCTCGGGAAAGCTGGGTACTGCTAATACCCAATAATCGTCGCATTAGTGTAGTGTCTGTGCAGTATATGCATCAGACCTACACAGTGGACAGGTCTCTAATGACCTCGTAGTTGACGGGACCTTAAACTCCAACAAACAAACAACCATATCCTTACGGACACCCTGCTTCCACGTCTGCTTTGGTCTCCCCTGTAATGGACTTGTGTAATTCCTGTAATGGACCTACCGAGCTGCTCCACCCCTCTTCGCATTACGTGCCTACACCACCTCAATCTACTCTCCCTCATTTTTTCCGCGACCTCCCCCACCCTCATTTCTAATTCTATCAGCGCTAGACACCCTACTCATGTACCGAAGCATTCGCATCTCAGCTACTTGCATTCTATTTACGAGGCTCTTCCTCACTGCCCAAAACTCTGATCCATATAGCATAGCTGGCCTAACCACTGCCCTGTAAAGCTTCCCTTTCATCTTTATTGGGACCGCGGGGCCCTCCCATTACACAGGACTCCGCTTACCTGTCCCCACTTCAACGATCCCCCATTGGAGTGCTTTACCTCTTGTACCTTTGTCACCAGCTCGCCCCCAGAGAGTACGTCACCATTATTTTCCCGTCCTTCCCAATTGAAAGCTAGATACTGTCTTCATGTTTATCTTTAGTCCTCCATTTTCTATTGCTGCTCTAATATCGTTTAGGCCTTTCTCTGCTTGATCTCTGGAGTCACTAAGATCCCCTACATCGTCTGCGAATAACATGCACTGAGGGGTCCATTCTCCTACTCCCGTCAACAGTTTGCCCTTAGTCAGAATGAAGAGGTATGGACTTAGTGCTGAACCTTGGTGTACTCCTACCTTCATTGGGAAGCCCTGGTATTTCCCCAAGGAGTCCTAACCCTGGCTATTAGGGTTTGTTGGTTTTGGAAATCGGTTTTCGACACCCATTTGCTAATGAAGACTCTAAAACTGGAAAACCGGTTTTTTAATAAAATGTCGGTTTTTGTATAAACCCTACTGGCTATCGAACCATCATACATATCCTGCACTATCCGAGTAAACCCTTCTTCTATCCCTTTTTGTGTAATACCTCCCAAACTACCTGCCGTGGAACATTGTCGTAAGCCTTCTCCAAATCAATGAAGATTAATGGAGATTCTTTGCTGTCCTATGTTTTTCTGTCATCTGCCTGGGAATGAAAATTGGTTCTGTTGTGGACCTACTTGGCATGAACCCAAATTGATTTCCCCCGACCCCAGCCTTGTGCTAGAGGAACATCAAAGCATTTTACAATCTCTGAAAATGATCCACTATTCTCTTGGAAGACGTAGTTCTTCTTTACCCAAAGGTGATGGACACTTGCCGTCTAGAGAGAGCTGGCAACCTTAGAAGAACGGTCCATTGTAAGCCTGCAAATTAGTAGCAACAGTACTTTAGGATTTCTAATTGCCCACCTCATCAACGATTCGTAGTTGTTTAATCATGCATTTCAAGCAAAGCTGCAAACCCTATGCTTATTTATCGTCTGCCTACTGCTCGTTGGGGCACTCGACCGACGCCAGGAGTCGAGCTCCTGCACCTGGGAATAGCGGAAAGAGTTCTTTTATGTGCAAATACCATTGTGCACCACACGGGACCTCAGCTTAGCTTCTCATCCGAAGCAAGGCGCACTCAGGGCTTCCCTCGCTCGAAAGAAGCCAACCTGCCTCGGCCCGGTATCAAACCTAGAACCACTGACGTAGTTACCAAACACGCTACCCACTGCGCCACCGAGGTGGGTTTAAAGCGGACTCTTTCTTGTGACTTTTAGCGGTATCTATTCTTACCTGTTCAAATGCTGGGAGCGGCGAATTGCGTTGGACACACCAGTTCTCGTCTGATCACTGAAATTAAGCAACGGAACCCCAGCTAGTACTGACATGGGTGGCCGCTTGGGAAAACTGGGTACTGCTAATACCCAAAAAACGTCGCATTAGTGTAGTGTCTGTGCAGTCTCTGCATAAGAACTATGCTGTGGACGAGGCTCTAATGACGTTGTAATTGAAGGGCCCTAAAACACCAACAAACCAAACCAATGTTCAAATGCTTGTTCTTTTGGGTAAGTGCGCATTGCGGATGGTTAACACAGACACGAAGAAATTTTCAACGTCTGGCATCATCAGACCCAACGAGCACTTGTCTAATAAGTGGGCACCAGCCAATGAAAGCTGGATTCAAAGAAATTTGTTGTCTCTAATGCGGCCCGGCTCTTTTTTTATTTTATCTATACCATGCTGTCATTAATGCCAATTTGCCATTTGAGATAGAGTTAACATCTCATTAGTTGAGAAGATAATGGAAACCTTGCCGGAAGACTGAAAATCAGGAAGAAGTATGGGAACTCATGGATGAACTGTTGGAGTATTATGTTACATGGCTGGTTGCCGACCAAATATCACAACCCTTTTTAATCACTTCTTGTGAAATGTTACAGTGGGCCTTATAATCTGAAACTTTAATCGCCTCCATTTACATTGGGCACCAGAGTCTGATGTTGTCCAAGGTACCAGTGAGGAAAGGGAAGAATAGTGGTGGTAACAGCATCGTGTCTCCACCTTTGGGAAGCTCATTTCCTTCACTTGCTGTCCTACAAATGTAGTTCTGATTGCAGTGACTGATTATCTGCTGAAAATCTTTGGTTTTTTCACTTCATAGGTGGAAGACAATCGCTGCCATGAAACATTTTGGCAGAGATATTATAATTTGGAATTCTAAAGGCAGTTTTATTGTTTGAAAGATTAGTAGTATTCATTTTAAAATTGTGATTTACCTAAGTACTTTTACTACAGGTGAACCAGCGAGTGCTACCAGTTAAGATTAAACTAGTGACTTTGCTTTCATAAGACCCGCCTCTGCAGCATGCCGAACTACTGCTTTAGTGGTTCCGGGTTCGCCTTTCGCCGGATAGGAAGTCAGTCCTTAGCGCCGTGTCGTGGGTACTATACCATCTGCACATAAAAGAACCCTTGCTACATGGAGCAAAATATACGTGTAGTTCGGCAACATTTCCAGGTACACGAGCTGGCCCCTTGGTATCGGTGAATGAGAAGAACCCCAAGAGAGAGGCCACGAGTGCGCCTTCTTTCGGATGAGAAGAAAAACCGAGGTCCCGTGTTGGCGTACGATGTCACTTGCACACCAAAGAACGGGTAGATGCGGCAAAATTTCCAGGTGTAAGAGCTCGCTCCCTGGCGTCGGTGGAATTCCCGACGATAAATAAGCATAGGGGTTGCAGCTTTAGTCGGCAACCGGTTGCGGAAAAGCAATGGTCAATATATCGCCTTTGTCCATTCAGAGGGACAAGATGGGTACCCGACCCTGCCATAGGCGGGAAAAGGGTTAGGAGTTGATTTGAAGCATGCGACTAAGGCAGTGGTTCTCAAACTTTTCATAGGATTTTTTTGCGTTTTTATAGGGTTTCTTCACGGTCCCCGAGAAGCCGTGGGGCCCTAGTTTGGAACCATTGGACTAAGGGAATTCCCTAGTTTATGATTCCTTTCACGGACTCGTCCAATTGTGACTCTTGCACGGTGGTATAAGCGAGTAAGCGTAATGTCAGAACTTTATTGCAGTGTTTTTCAACCAGGGTTCCGTGAGGTCCGCCCAAGGGTTCCGCCAATGGCAAGGTAAAATATAACAATAACAATGAAAACAAGAAACGAGAACGACTTTTGTCTGTCGAAGATTAACTTCGGGTGTCTCTCTCAAACATTAGGCCACATATTCAACTGCTAATGCTAACACACACCTGTATCAATTAATGTCTTTTTCTGTCACTGTATGGGGTTCCGCGAAAGTTCTAAATGTTCCAAAGGGTTCCGCGAGCAGTCTGAATGCTCCAAAGGGTTCCGTTCCAATAACAAGGTTGAAAAACACTGCTTTGTTGCCTAAAAGATAAATTTCCGCGCATTATATACGCTAAAATACGGTAATTATCTTTAGTCACCCTCCCATATAAGGTTGAATTTTCAGCTCTAGATAGAAGAGAGGCAACTGGGAGGATTTCAAAAAATTTACAATTTTTATTTTATTTTTGTGGCTACTACCAGTTTGTCCTACAACCTTATTTAGTTGTCTCTCTGAGCCACTTTTTTTGTGGAATACAAAGAAAGTAGACTGCAGGACTTATATAAATCATTAATAAAATTCTATTTTTATTTCAACTTATTAAAAGTTAGGTATGTTGACCTGCATCTCCATTCAACTCCTATTTCTTAATGTCGCAATACAGCTCTTGGTTGGAACACTAAGGAACAAGGTTCTCACTCTATTCTTACATCCTAGCCTACTACCCTTGTTTTGAATTGGAGCAGTGTATGCCCTACTCCAAATGTCTTGAACGTCTCCCCTTCAATCTCGAGGCACTAATGATAATCGAGTGATTGTGGGTTTCATTCCCTTCACTTTCAAATTCAGTGCTTTTTTGCACGTAGTTTCCCTTTCATTTGAACCTCAAGAGGTGGAGAGGGTGTATTGCGTTGGACACACCAGTTCTCGTCTGATCAATGAAATTGGGCAACACAACCCTAGCTGGTAGTAGCATGGGTGACCGTTGGAACACTGAGTACTGCTGATACCCAAATCGTGATTACAGCGTAGTGTCTGTGCAGACTTTGCATTAGAACTACGCAGTGGACGGGGCTCTAATGACAGTTGTAGTTGAAGGGCCCTAAAACACCAACGAAAAAAATGAGCCTCTAGAACAGAACAACTCCTTGTCAGATAACATCGTCACTAACCCTTTTCCCGCCTATAGCAGGGTCGGGTGCTCATTTTTATCCCATTGGTACACATGAGCGATCTGTTGAACTGTCTTTTATGCAGCCTACTGCCAATCTAATGTTGCAACCCCTGCTTATTTATCGTTGGCCTATTTTGATTCATTGGGGCACTTTTCCTCCACCGAAGCCCGGGGGGAGAGCTCCTACATCTGATAATTTTGCCGGAACTACATATACAATACTGTATGTTGTTTTAGGTGCTGGTGACATCGTACACACCATACAGGGGAATGGCATAGCCTCTTTGTCGTCCGAAAGAAGTTGCCTATACCTTGGTCCAAGTTCAAGCCTGTGATTCTGGAACCCTTTGTGCTATTCTGCCCATCCTACCACATTTTTATAGGCCCATTAATCTTTTCCACGACATGCATGCCTAATCATTTAATTCACGTTGTGTTTTCTATTCAGAAAAATGGAATAACTGACATAGGGTATTCACTGACACCAAGAATTTAGATGTCCGCATTGGCGAAATAAGCCTCGACCTAGTGTCCAGAAGGAACTGTCATTATTTTAGAGCCTGAGCATTTCCAAATTTGGATTATCACTCATCATACCATCGTAAGGTCTTCTGTTGTATAAAAATTACGCTTCCATCTTATCCTTTTCTCTCCTAGGGTAACTTAAAACGTTCATCCCCGATACTGAACCCATTTGAGTAACTGGGTACTGCTAATCAGGAGTGGATCTAGGTTGCTCGGGGCCTAGGGCTTATTGAAGTTCAATAATGTCACATTGATTAAAATTCAATGAATAATAGTATAAATTAATCATTATTGTTATATTATTAATATTAACTATTTTTACTATATGATAAGTGCTCATTTTTAATCAAAAATTATAAAAAGTTTGTGATAATTCAATTTTTGTGGGGCCCCTTGACACTTGGGGGCCTAGGGCTTAAGCCCTATTAGTCCCTATGTAGATCCGCCCCTGCTGCTAATACCCAAAAATCGTCGCATTAGTGTAGTGTCTGTGCAGTCTCTGCATAAGAACTATGCTGTGGACGGGGCTCTAATGAAGTTGGACCCTAATTGAAGGACCCTAAAACACCAACAAACAAACAAACCCATTTGAGTATTTTAAAGATGTACCCACCTGTTCTGTATTGACTTGTCCTTGTATGCAGAACATGTGCATTCCTTGTAGATCTAGGCATTCCCCTGTCACCGGGAATGAAAAGGGCTCTTGAGGGGGTCCTCCTCTCCCCGACACGGCGTCGCTAGTATCCTCATCTAACTTACTAAGGTGTTGCAAGCACTGACATGAGTACTTACAGTCGCATTGTAAGCACAACTTGAATGGAACTACATATTTATTCAAGTAGTTCAGGTCACGTTTTGCATTAATGATATGTTATCGATATTAATATTTATTTTTGAAATGATTTACATTTGGTACTTGTTCTACCAAAATTTGATTAGCTCCAGACGTGTTAACATAATTGTTTTTGTCATCACAAATTATATACAGTATTTAAAGGGTTAGCTAAATCATTTATCGACTTTAACGCACTTGGAGAAAGTTAATATTGAATTAATTGATTGCAAGTCAGTGGTACTGAGGCTGAAAACACTTAAAAACTTAATGGCTACTTAAAAAAAGGCTAAAAGTCATTTCAGGGGAGGGAGGACCAAATGTTGCTAGACAGAAATCTAGTGGAACTTAGTAATTACAGTGGATCTAAACGCAGAACCCGTTCTAGGGGGGTGCAACCCGGGCATTAGTCCAGGGCGCCAGTGTGAGAAAAACTGCTGCTTGAATTTGCATTATATTCTTAAGGGGCGGTAATTTGTCTTTTTGTCCGGGGCGACGTAAGCGCTAGTGCTGACCCTGCTAAACGTCACCCTTAGGAATAAAGTCTTCAACTAGTGCGGACTTTTCAGGCCATCTGATAAAGGGCATTTCATCAAATGTGGAATTATCGGTTTTTCAAGTTTTACACTGGAATTTCCGGCTGTAAGCGCAAGATGCAAAAAGCCGTTCACCGGAACTTCCTGTTTCTGACTGTACGATTTATGTCTATAGTTAGACTTTATTTGGTCATGTAATTTCTAGCAGTTTTGCACCACACTACAATTTGGCATCAATTTCTACACCTGTGTTCTTGATCATTTTGTAACTTATTCCTAACTGAATATTTTGAGGTTTTGTGGCAGTGGTTGTTAACCCGCCTCGGGGGCGCAGAAATAGCGCGCTCGACTGCTGCGTCAGTGGTTCCAGGTTTGATAATTAACCGCGGTGGGTTGACTTCTTGCGGGCAAGAGAGAGGGGCCCTGAGTACGCGCCCTCAATCGCATGAGAATTAAGGCTGTGGTCTCGTGTGATGTACTATGTCATTTGCACGTCAAAGAACCCTCTCTGCTATGCAAATAGGTCGGGCGAAATTCCCAGGTGTAGGAGCTCACCGCCTGGCGTCGGTGGAGTGCCTCAAAATCAGTAGGCCGACAGCAAATAAGCATAGGGGTTGCAGTGCCCGTCGGTCGGCAGGCGGCTGAGTAAAAAATGCCGTCCAATAAATATCCCATGTGTGTCAGAATGAAAAAATGGATACCCGATCCAGCCATAGGCGGGAAAAGAGTTGTTATTTGCTCTCATCTTGTGGCAGTGGCTGTTACACTGAAAGATCTTTTTGCTAGGTGGCTCATCATCATACTCTTAACCCGACTGCGACAGGATCGAGTCTGCAGAATCTAACCTTCCACTCCCGACTATCTCCCACGAGATCCCCATTCGCCCCACGCACCTGCGTGGCTTACCCTATCCATATGCTGTATTCATTTTTAATGAACGGTTTTCTGGAATAAATTTAACTTTTCCACAGATGCCTCGTTCCGATGCCTTCAAAGGACCTCGTGAGTTGATGATCCGCCCTTTTTCAACCTCACTAACTAAAAAACTACTAACCCATTCCTCGCCTATGGTAGGGTCGGGTACCAATCTATCCTATGTCCTTCTGAATGGACACAACGGAGATCTGTTGGACGGTATTTTTACGCAGCTGCTTGCCGACCAAAGCTGCAACTCCTATGCTTAATTATCGTCGGTCTACTGTTTGTCGGGGCGCTCCACTAACGCTACTGGGCGAGCTCCTAAACCAGGGAATTTTTGCCCTATCTACCCGTTGCATAGCAGAGTCCCTGTACACCACATGGGACCACGGCTTTCCCCGGAAGGCACACCCAGGACCTTTCGTTTGCCCGAAAGAAGCTAACCCATCTCGATTCATTTTGGAGCAGCTGTATTGGGTTGTACACATCAGTTCTCGTCTGATCGCTGAAGTTAAGCAACGCAAGCCCACGTTAGTACCAACATGGGTAGTTGGTAAAGAACGTTGGGTGCTGCAAATTTCCCTTTTCCTACGTCCTCTATACCTACCTCATCTCCTGCGAGCAGCCTCCTAAGGGTTTGTCCTGTTATGGCTGCTTGGCTTACTCTCCAACCCACGAAATTAATCCAGCAATCCAGCAACCCCAGCTAGTAGGCATACTGGCATGGGTGACGTCTTTGGAACACTGGGTAATGCTAATACCCCAAAGTCGTTGTAACAATGTTGAGTCTGTGCGGACTGCATCAGAACGAAGTAGTTGAAGGGCCCTAAAACACCAACGAAACGAAAACTGATCCAATTTCGAACCTGGAATCATTGACTCAGTAGTCTAACATACTACCTCCTGCACCACCCAGGCGGATCTTTTTCAACTGACCACTAGCCAAAAAATACTAAAATCTAGAATATTGATCTCCGTTACGTTTTAGTTATTTTAGGTTATGTAATTCAAGTGTTTTAATAGTAGTGTCCGCTCCATCAACCTACCAATTTAACTTTAAAACTGACTATTGATGAAATTTACAATGGAATTTAAGGAAAATATATGTTAGGATACTTTATAAAAAAAAGTCTAGAGTCCTCGTATTTAGGACAACGAGGAATTATGCAAAAAAATACGACAAGTGATTTATGATGTGTTATAATTTTATGTCTAAGTTTGGCTTCAAATGCACGTAACTTATTATTTTGCCATAATTTCATTTTTGCAACTGTTTCATCATAAAAATATTTGCTTAATTTTTTTTTCTGTTTGTTTCTTTGTTGATATTTGAGGCACTCACGAATAATAATTAATTATAGGACATACCTTTGTAAAATGCAGGTAACTGAATAGGATCGTTTCTTCTTTTCACAAAAATGTGATTAAAAGGATTAATATTTACATTCCTACATGCGATTTCATTATTCTTCATCGAGGTCGATGATTTTTATATCAAAAACTAAATATACATTGTAGATTTTTCCTTATGTATAAGCCTAACAATGAATGTTATTAGGGGGTTACTTGATGAAGAATACTGATCCTTGAAGAGGTGTCGAAATTAAAAACACACATACATTGGGTTGATCAGTTGAGAGAAAAACAATCGAGAGAACTAATTTCACATACCTGATATCGTAGGTGAAATTTAATTATAAGATTTCAATAATTACTTTCCTTAATATATTAATATAGTAAAAAGTGTTTTATTATCTTTCACTATCATTGAGTGTATCATTTATTGATAATGAATAATACCGGTTAATGCGGATGTGGTTTATTATCTTATTGAAATACTTTTGAACTACGGACAGATTTTTTTTCCCATTTTTTCTTAATTATTTTTTGATAACCTGTCTGAGGTTGGAGTTCTCGTTAAATTTTTTGAGTTCAATACGTCATTGACTTTCTTATGAGATATTGTCATACGTTCACAATAGTAAATCTTTTTTTTTTGTCTGTGTGATTCCGCCACATAAAACCTAATACAATACACTTATTTGCAAGATGGTAACATTAAAAAAATGTTTTATTATATCAGTGAATGCAAATAAACGGAATTAACGAGTTTCAAAACAAGCCTTTCTCCTAGAAACACTAAAATGTTATAGTATCCGGTTGAAAAATATCAAATACCTGTAAATGTGAACATTTACATTAGCAACTTATTTTAAAAAGTATTGATTTCATGTGTTTACTTATATACGTTGTACTTGTAGAACCTTGTCGCAAATGTTGCATTAAAAACATCTTCACACCAGGCAAATATATGCCCACCTGAGCGCAAGCCTAGACAACATTCCTGTTTGCTCAATGTGCTTTTAAAGTGTGACATTGTCTCGCTGTTAATCACAGTTAAAGCAATGATTCTTGGTACTCGAACTTGAAGCAGTGCATTCGAAATCATATTTAGACAATGGGTTGGCCAACATCGTCGTTTTCCCTTTTTTTGGTTTGTTGGTGTTTTAGGGCCCCTCAAATACAAGGTCATTAGAGCCCCGTCCACTGTGTAGTTCTGGGGTCTACGTCAATTTGGCGTACATACAAATTTGGCGTACATCCCGATCTCTTGGGTGCCCAAATTTGTTCAAAATTGCAACGGTCATAACAGCATATTTCAACAGTCATAACAACAGTCATTGCAAGGTAATAGAACAATGAATGCCTACCATAACTGTGTTATAGGGCCCTAATGACCTTTGAAGTCGATGGGCCCTAAAACACAAACAAACCCAACTGTGTTATACGGGACCGTTGCAATGACTGTTATGCCCACGCGTGGATCTAGGATGGGGTTTTTGGGGTTGCAACCCCTTCCATGCCCATATAAACTTATATTTGCATAATATGTGAGGTTTACCTCAAACCCCCCCCCCGTATTAGCTAACCTCCCCCCATCCCCCGACGAAAATCCTGGATCTGCCACTGGTTATGACAGTTGCAATTTTGAACAAATGTGTGCACCCAAGAGATCGGTATGTACGTCAAATTGTCATACGCTGAATGTGTATATACGCCAAATTGTCGTACGCCAAATTGACGTGATCCCGTAGTTCTGATGCAGGGACTGCACAGACACTACACTAATGCGACGATTTTTGGATACTAGCGGTACCCAGTTTTCCCAAGCGGCCACCCACGTCAGTACTAACTGGGGTTGCGTTGCTTAACTTCAGTGATCAGACGAGAACTGGTGCGTCCAACGCAACTCGCTGCTCCCTTCGTTTTCCCCCTAGCAATGGTAACAATCCCTTTCAAAGTTCGGTCTCTGTTAATTTTGTTTCGTTGGTGTTTTAGGGCCCTTCAGCTACAAGGTGGTAAGAGCCCTTCCCACTGTGCAATTCTAATGCAGAGACTGCACAGCATTGCGCTAATGCGACGATTTTTGGGAATTAGCGGTACCCAGTTTTCCCAAGCAGCCACCCATGTTAGTATTTGGTTAAGGGATCATCCCGATCAGGGGACACCTATCCAGCTCTGTGGCAGGGTCGGGTTTGTGGGTTCTGGCCCTACACTACCGCCTATCGACCCACTAGGTTACTGTGATTTTATGGTTGTGGTCTTCCTTGATTACAGGCTCCAGTCCCCCCATCCCGTCCCCTGACTCCAATCCTCCCCTGCGACCAACCACCGCTGAGTTCAACCTTTTTGGTTGGTTGCGGTTCCCCCAACCCATTCCAAATATTATTATTATTAGAAGGTTCCCATCCACCCTACAGACTACCATATCCTTTCGTACCACCTGTTCCAGTGGGTGCTTTGGCCGTCCTTTGGCCCGGGTGCTTTCAATAACTTCCAACCCTACGTCCCCTCTTCTCCTTACATGATCATACCACCTTGATCTATTCTCTCTCGTTTTTTCCGCGATGTCCCCCACCCAAAGCTACTCCTAATATGTATACTCATCCCTAATTCTATCAATTCTCGGCACTCCAACCATGTGCCGCAACATGCACATTTCACTTATTTGAATTCTGCCTTCCTGGCTCTTTCGTCCTGCCCAAGTTGTTGTTGTTTTAGAGCCCTTTAACTACAAAGGTCATTAGAACCCCGTCCACAGCATAGTTCTTATGCAAAGACTGCACATACACTACACTAATGCGGCGATTTTTGGGTATTAGCAGTACCCAGTTTTCCCAAGCGGGGTTGCGCTTCTTAACTTCAGTGATCAGTCGTCCTGCCCAACACTCCGATCCATATAACATAGTCGGCCTAAGCACTGACCTGTAGAACTTCCCCTTCAACTTGATTGGGACTCTCCGATCACACAGGACTCCACTTGCCTGTCTCAATTTCATCCACCGTATATTGATCCTTTGGGTCACATCTATTCCCCATTGATTCCGAAACTCTTTTCACTATCTCGCCCCCAGAGTACGTCAGCCTCATTTCCGTGTCCTTCCAAATTCTCTTTATAGCACCCTACAGCAGTGGTTGCGGGTTTGATCCAGGGCTAATACGGTTGACTTCTTTCGGGCGAGAGAGAGAGAGAAAATGTGTAGGAACTCGTCCCCCTGACATCGATGGCAAATGAGTGCCCAAACGAATCAAAATAGGCTAACGATAAATAAGCATAGAGACTGCAGCATTTGGTTTGCAACAAGGTGCATCCAGAGCGCTCATGTCCAAATGGACAGAAATGGGCACCCGACCCTGCCATAGGGCGATGATGACGGTTTCCCCTCCCATTTTTTTTTTTTTATAAATTTTTATAATTTTACTTTCGCTGGGGTTAGGCACTGTGCCTAAAGTACCTAGTGGACAAGGTGGTCCTAATGTGATCTCTGGAAGGACTGAGACGTACTCTAATATGCAGGGCCGGCGCTACGGTCTTAAATGCCTACCTGCTTTCCTCTCATTTTGAATAATATTAAATAATTGTTGGAACAGTAACGTCCCTCCTGTGGTGGCCCCCGCTTCAAGTGCAAGCTCTGAAGGCCCACTGCCGCTAACTCTGCTACTATGTATATATCACAAATTATGATTCTGTTGTCTAGGAATTGAGAGTCAAATCATTGCAATTCAATTTTGTCACCAACTGTTACAGTTTTAGGATGCCACCACAAGACAATGAACTGGTGGTATACCGAAAAATCGTTATAATTTATGGACTGCATTGGCCTCAAAATTCAATTTAGATAATTGTCAATAACGATCTTAGCAACTTTTGTTTGGTCCTCTTTCAAGTTGTCTTCCTCTTCCAACAATCGCCATATTGGTTTTCAACTTGGCATTGTTTTCTACTGCTTTGGTGCATTTTCGTCAGAAATCCGCCTCCGTGTATCCTCCCACTTGATTCTCAGGGGTGGAAATTGTACCAGGGGAACCCACCTGAAGCTGCATTTTTTATTACTATGTTGAATTAGCACTTTCATTGAACATTAAACTGCAATGTCGTATCACGTGGTTCATTTTAAATCTAGGCCATGCATTTCTAAACTATTTTCACTGTGATATATAAACGATCGCGGACCTGCAGTTGACCATTCTGCTGCATTTTGTGTCTCCATCTCAATTGACTGTCACTTTTACTTGGTTCTTATCCAATTCTACCATGGCTAAGTTTGTGGTAAGTTATACTTTATAACTCTGTGGTATAACAATGGAGTGGGAAGTCTGTTAGTATTTGAATTTCGTAAAATATAGCCGTTTTAGCACTCGTGTGAGGCATCTGAGTTCTGGAAACTGCAGCCGAGTTCTCTACTGCGTTGTTATTTAATGAAACTCCAAGAGTTGTAATCATGGCCTCAGTCGTCGGTTTTCCGGACCTTAGACGGAAGATGTATCGATTTTCCTAAGGCTCTGAAAATCCTCCAGCCAGTCCTGGTTACAATGTACCAAAACCGAAATTATGATTTAGGGAGGAAACCATGTGCAACTGTCCTCAGAAGCGAGCTTGACTACCGCTTTTTTGTTTCTTTGTTGTTTTAGGGCCCTTCAACTACAAGGTCATTAGAGCCCCATCCACTGCGTAGTTGTAATGCAGAGACTGCACAGACACTACAGTAATGCGACGATTTTTGAGTATTAGTGGTACCCAGTTTTCCCAAGCGGCCACTCATATTAGTACTAGCTGGGTTGCGTTGCTTAACTTCAGTGACCAACGCAATAAGCCGTTTTGACTACTGCGTCAGTGGTTCCAGGCTCGATATTGGATCGAGGTTTCTTTCTGGCGAGAGAGAGAAGCTTCCAGTGCGCCTTTCGTCGGGTGGGAAGTAAAGCCGTGACCCTGGGTGGTGTGTACGATATTTCTTGCACGCCAATGAACTCCTACTATTTGGAAAGTATAGATCGGCAAAGTTCCCAGGTTTTGGAGCTCGTCCCCTGGCATCGGTGGAGGAAATGCGCCCCAACAAAGAAAAATTAGCCAATGATAAATAAGCGTGTATTGCAGCATCAGGTTGGCAGCCGGCTACGTAAAAATACCGTTGGGAAACCGTATACAATGGGGAAAATATATGTACAGTACGGATTTAGACTTAGGTTCTGGGCAGGAAACTGTTCTGTTGCTAATAATTATTGAAATATTAGGATTTAAATGTGTTACATTTTGCAGGTGATACTTGTGGCACTTGTTTTGGTATTGGCCATTTCTGTTCATGCAGTTCCATACCCTAAACCAATGCCAGGACCTGATCCATCACCCACCAAAAAGAAATCCAAAATTATCATAATTCAAGTTCCATCCTATGGTTATGGAGGTGGTTATGGCGGCGGTTATGGAGGTGGATATGGAGGTTACGGAGGTGGTTATGGAGGTGGATATGGCGGCTACGGAGGTGGTGGTTATGGTGGTTATGGTTACTATTAAAGATATATGATAATAACTTATCAGGTTTGTTACCGTTCTTATGATTTTATTTAAATTTCTGCCTGTTTCTTTATATTTCTTGAAACTCATTGTGGTTTCTTTTATGCGTAGGTATCACTTTCATAATAGAGATTTTTATTTTTTTCCGAAGTGAAATTTCGAGAAATGTTGATAATTGTCATACTCAGTCGTTTTTATTTATAACCATCGGCATTATTGTTTGAATGAATGAAAATTTTGCATTTAATGTCAAAACCATCTGTACATTATTTATTATGTGTAATTCCTAAGATTATAATAGAACTTAATTAATTGCATAAATAAAAGTCATACTTTTTTTTTGAAAAACTTGAAAATGGAGTTGTGTAATGTATCGACTTCAAGTGAAACCTATATAAAGAGTTAACGTTGCTCATGTGTAAATAAGAAAAATAATAATTTAAAATTTTATGAATTGTGTTTTATTTCTTTACACTTCTTTTGTTTCTTTAACGGCCTGTAGAGCGTTGAACTTTATGAAATGCAGCACCATACCAATTGGAAATAAATAGACGTTTACACAAAATCGTTGTAAACGAAGCTCCTGCCCTAGTCCTTATGCGGCCCTGGACAAAAAAGACAAATTGCCGCCCCGGACAAAAGGGCAAATTGCCACCCCTTGATGCAGCGCTCTGTTTTCCCACTTACAGCCAAAATGGCGCCCCGGACAAATGCCCGGGTTGCTCCCCATTTTTACTTGAAAGAAAAATTAATCAATGACACCCCTTTATTTACAGTTATTAACTAGCGTTGACGATCTCCGAATTCTAATTCACTACACGGTAAGCAGCCTTTTGGGCCAATTTGGCAGTGGAGAGACTAACTCTCATTGCTACATATGATTCTGTACAACTTCTAACACCCTAAGCTAGGGGTGGCGAACCTATTTCAGATGGCATGCCAAAAATTGAAAAAAGTTATATTTCTTGATGTACTAACGTGCCAGATACTGTAGTAAGGTACCCTTACTTCCGGTTTGTTACAGAAAATGGATATTTCACCAATTGATTGGTTCCATACTGAACTAAGGTGTGTTGACTTCTTTTATGGGGGGAGGGGGGCAGGGGTCCCAAGTGCACCTCCTTTTGGATGAGAAGTAGAACCAAGGTCCCGTGTGGTGTACGATGGCATTTGCACGTCAAAAGCCCTCTCTACTATGCAACGGGTAGGTGAGGCAGAATTTCCAGGTGCAGGAGCTCTCCCCCTGGCGTCATTGGAATGCCCCAACGAACAGTAGATCGATGATAAATGAACGTGGGGTTGCAGCTTTGGTCGGCAACCGGCAGTTCAATATATCGCCCTTGTGTCCATTCAGAGGGACAAGATGGGTACGCGACCCTGCCATAGACTGGAAAAGAGTTAAGAGTTGCAGATTGGTTTGGCTATATATAGTATACTGTAGGTTACCCTGTATATGTACATGCCACGTGCCAATAAAATTGTTCTGCGTGCCATAGGTTCGCCACCCCTGCCCTAAGCTGTATGATAGTTGTTGTGTCCTCCTACAATACTTGCAATGGTGACCTTTCCTTTTAGGAAGCCCTTCACTGCTACTACTACTTTTATATTAAAATTTTTTTATTATAAAAGTACAAGTAAGACATACAAAAAAGACAAAAATAATATTTGATAACTATCACAGTGACTATAAAATATTGTTTACAATTAATCATTTGTAACTATGGTGATAACTGTAACTGTATGGTTCGTAATAATGATGCTCATAGCTGTAAGGCTGATAATAAGTCACATAAGGCTGATAATAATGATATCCATAAGTGTGACCTCTGTCAGGATAATGGTAGTGATATGCATGACCATTACCATGATAATCATTATCATGATGCTGATTTCCGTAATGCCCTTGCTGTCCATAGTTACCATAGCCATTCTGCCCACCATAAGGACCAGATCCCCTATATTCAGAGTAATCATAATCACTGCTCTCACTTTCGTAATCTTGAGGATACAGTGACTGAAAAGGACCATATTTAGAGGATGTCTGGATATTTGATTTCTCTAACATTTCTGCTTCAGAATAATATGTTGGATGGTGAGCAGAAAATGGATGGTTATAAAATTGCATTTCGTTTTGACTTGGTGATGCTTGTCCATTATTTTCCTGGTCTTTGGTTTGCAGACCTCCAATGCTCTTGTGTCCATTTGGCATATGCCTTTTGGACTGAGATTTATCTGTAGTTTCTTTGACTGTTTCTGAACTGATTGGATGAGTACTTGCACAAGCCAGTAATACTAGTAGAGTCACCTAAAATATTAGAAATTTTGTATTAGAGATTAATGTAGCTGTTCGAGTTCACTTCCATAGCCCATCAGCATCCTCTAATCCTTCTTAAACGGTACCAAGGATTAAACAAAGGCATTCTTTGCCAATGTTCGTAAATGGTTTTAGACGTCGCATCGGGAGCCTCACTTTACTCACCTGATTATTCTCGATATGCGAGCAACTTTTTTTTTTTGATCCATAGTTGAAGCCCGTGTAGGGGCATGAGCCTGACTCCTGTTGCATTGTAGCTATTGTGCAAAAGGTCAGACACCATGCAATATTATAACTAACAAAGCATTAATTTACCTGCCAAAAATTTCTATTGTGGTTGTGGTTGGGCTCCAGACGCCCGGCTGGGGTGCCCCCAGTCAGAGCATGTTCACTGAACCCGCAGACCCGACCCTGCCACAGGCGGGATAAGGGTATGATGATGATGATGAGTTGAAGCCTGTGTAGCAGATTGCGTTTGCACCAAAAATGCTCAGGAACTCATACCAGTAACCATTCTTTGAAGTTCCCTCAAGCATTATCGAATACTTTTCTTTTTGCGCACGTGTGATGCTCCTGTTGCTCCATCAAAAACACTGTGTTTGTGAGCTTTTTTCAACCTTAACAAGCGTTTTTTGCAGCTGATGGAGATTCGACTTTTCGCAAAAGCATTTGAGATACGGTATTTACTCGCGTAATTTGTGCACCATTTTCGACAGTTTGATCGTTAAAAAAATCAGGGTGCGTAAAATATGCAGATCATTTTGAAAAAAAAAGAGCTTATAACTATTTAAACAATCAGGGAATTCCGATCAACAACCTGGATATTTGTTTACAAGATATAAAATAAGTTACCCGCTTTTTGTATGCAGGTAGAAAAGTCGATATCGCAGGAAAATAAACTCATACCATCAGAAAAAAATTGTTGGGTAAAAAAATAAAATTCAAAATCATTCTTTAACAATTGGGGTGAGTAAAATATGTGGGGCGCAAATTCTCGTGAGATCACTGAAGGTAAGCAGCACATGCTCATGTTAGTACCAACATGGGTAGTTGGGAAAGAACGTTGGGTGCTGCAAATTTCCCCTCTCCTATGTCCATTACCTACCTCCTCATCTCCCGCGAGCAGCCTCCCAAGGGTTCGTCCTGTTATGGCTGCTTGGCTAACTCCCCAACCCATTAAATGAATCCAGAATCCAAATACGGTGTATCTGAAATCCTGTAGTGTTTGGAATCTAAGACTAGAATTACATTTGGCACTTTCTCCTACCGTGAGCCTTGAATTCAATAACTGCCTGAGTTTCTATTGAAAGATGGGGTCGCAAGGTCTTCTTTCACTAGCATATTAAGGGAGAACGAGCACATCCTATTCTTGCTCTCAAATGTGTTGGATACCGGTTCCGTACTGTCTAGCGTTAAGGATGTTATGCAAATTTGAATCACTTTTCTAGATGGCCTCCCACATAGTGCGGCATATCCGTCGTGCATCATGTCTTCCTAGCTTACCTAAGATGGTGATGTCACCAATTTTAGGAACCACTGGTCTCACTGATTGCTCGTGATTTTCAGAACTGCAGTGGTACCAAATAACTACTTCATGAATATTATTTGTCGGACCACCCTTTGATAGATGTAACATTTTTGAAAGAAAAAAAGAAGCGTGAAATAATTTTGGAGAATTTAAATCAGAATCATTTTCCTTTGATCAAAGGGGTAGAAATTTTTTGATTGTGGTCTGTGACCCAGCTTATAAGTTGTATTAAAATTATATCCTGGTTTCCAAAATATACACTAATGAAATATGACTCGTACCTGCATAATGAATGCTTTCCAATCCATGTCCAATTATCTTTGAAGATATCTTAAAAATGTAAATAATATTTCAGTGGTCAATAAATAATCACTGAAATGTTGAATTTATGAAATGTGAGCTGTTGTGTACAAGTATATATACAGGACGAGTATAAGAATGAGGGTGTTCACTGACGTCACATATCCAAAATAATAGTTAATTTCCCATGACTATATAAAAATGCGTTTTTTGTGTGTGATACTCTATTCAACTTATTGGTGCTCCTATTTTTTGTTATTAATTTCAATGTTTTTCAAGACAGTATTTCTCACTCAGTTCACTTCCCAAGTTGTAATCTCATGTAGTATAGTCGCCAACCGTAACAAAGGTGTGTCATATTACCTTTACTTTATAAAAAAATCTATAAAAACACTTCTGAAATGATACTCTGTTAAACATTTCTAATTGATTGCATTACTACATGTCTGCTCTGTCACTACATCCTAACAGTGCTAAATGAGATGAAAACTCTTCATTTATTTCTATTTCTTCCACTCTTTCTCTCTAAAACAACTCAAAGAAGCACAAAATAGGTAATGTCTTACATATTTAAGTAAAAGAAAAATACCTGTAAGCCAACGCCCAAAATGCTGTGTGTTTACTAGCGTGATATTTTAATTATTTACACTCTATTAATAGTTAACTCTTAGTAATATACTTTCTTCAGGAAGAACAATTCTGCTTGGTAATAGTTATAAATTTTAGCAGACAGAATCGCCCTAAATCTTAGAATTACAGAATAATTGTAAGCAACTGTCAGTACGATAGTGAGGTTATGAAATAAATTTTCAGGATAAATGAAATCTAATATCGAATATTACTCAATTGGTGTTTTAGGGCCCTTCAACTGCAAGGCCATTAGAGCCTCGTCCACAGCATAGTTTTTATGCAGAGACTGCACAGACACTACACTAATGCGACGATTTTTGGGTATTAGCAGTACCCAGTTTTCCCAAGCGACCACCCATGTCAGTACTAGCTGGGGTTGCGCTGCTTAACTTCAGTGACCAGACGAGAACTGGTGTGTCCAACGCAATTCGCCGTCATATCTTTCTCTTGGAAGAAATCGTGATTGGGCGGTAAAGTCAATGATGTCTTTTAAGCCCTTGAACTCCTAAAAGGATAAGACCTAGATGACATTTTTCTTTCAAAATTTAGGTTGGGTTACAGTAGTTCATTTGACATCAACCTATTTTTTGTTCTTTCAAAATTTAAGGTAGGTGGTCCAGAAATAGTTCAAATAATATCAACCCGTGATAAGCACAGTTTTAAAGATTATTTCGCTTATCTATGTTAATTCATTGATTGGGATTGAAGGTTCGATTCTGGACGAGGAAAATATTTTCTTTTGGTGTAAGAAGCACTGTTGGATTTCAAAAGTAAAGCCATTACCCGGCAATACCCGGTGGTCCATGTGATGTATAAGGGCCTACGTTAGACTAGTATACATGTCACTTGTATACCCTAGCCTTAAAAATGAGTGGGAGTTGTGGCAGAAAAGTAGAAATGATGATGTTGATGAACTAACAAATCATCACAGCGAATACTATTTGTATAACAACGCTTCCTACATCGAAAGTAGCCCTTTTAGTAGCCAATTAGCCCTTTCCACCAACAAAAGCCCCTTATAAGTTACCCAAATGTATTATTCATGTTCATTGAATGTATCAAATTGTTTAAAACATCCCACTGTGCGCCATCTATCGGCTGGAAAATTATTTTCTGATTGCGTGATGTGCACATTTCTTGATTGAACAAAACCAGTCTCCCTCAGCATGTGTCCATTTGTTCACCTCTACTCCACAACGCGCATTTATCCTGATACTGCTTCTGAAAACTGCGCAGTAAAGAAATCTTCATATACAGAATATCTTGATTATCCTTGGTCCTACTGCCACACTCGAGATTGCAGCCGCCGGACAGAAGATACAATAAATTTATCTGTCATGGGGCAGCTTAAAGATCTTTCTGCCCTTTTCATTCTAGCCTCCTGCATTCCCCATTACATTTCGAGTTAATGCAGCCCTTAGGGCCCCTTTGACAGACTAAGGGGAAACGATCGGTAGACTTAAGAATCCCTAACACTGTATGACGTAAGAGGCTGTGGCAATTGGTCATCATTCCACCGTCCACACAGGCAGCTCATGGGGCAGGCAAACCTAGGTGGCTGCCTAGGGCGGCTAATTTCAGAGGTACTTTCCTACTATACAGTCTATCCGTCGTTTAAAATGTTCATAGTCCTGGGGTTCCCAAACTTCTCTGATGTTTTGGGCCTTTTCTAAATGTTGACTTTCTCGAAGCGCCTTGTTGCAGAGCCATAGTAATCCATTGGCAGTGACACAAATACCAAGGGCGTGAGGGTCGCCGGACAATTTAAAAATTGACAATTAAATTTAATGGGGGCGGCAGCGATGGACCCACTTGCGTAGGGCGCCTAGAACTCACGAGCCGGACCTGACCGTCTAACAATTCATTCGTAAGATCCCAGTGTTCTCCAATAGGCATTTCTTTTCGCTCAACTTTCCAATTTGTCTTTTCTAGCGTGTCCACTTCTGTCTTCAAGAAGCTTGCAAACAATAAAGCTTAAAGTTGTAGCTTGTAAATGATGCATGATATTGGCCTTCAAAGTTAAGCTCCATGACCTCTTTATGATGCACACTCATGATTAGCTCCTCTTGGTAGTTTGAAATGCACTTAACTGTACCGGAATGCTAATTTCAAGAATTACGTTTGCTCTATAAAAAGTATTGTTAATTATGACAATGCATATAACTAATCGGAAATTCATACAACTTTCATCATCATCATCACACCCTCATCCCGCCTTGTGGCAGGGTCGGGTCCGCAGGTTGATTGAACAAGCTCTGACTGGGGACACCCAAGCCAGGCGTCTGGAGCCCGCAGGAATATTGGCTGGTTGTCTGTGGGGGGATGCCGGCCTACCCCACTGTTCCAACACTGCATTATGCAACCAAAATGTAAATTCTGGCAGGTTAATTAATGCTTTGTTGGTTATAATATAGCATGGTGTCTGACCTATTGCACAATAACTATAATGCACCAGAAGTCAGGCTCATGCCTAAATACATACAACTCTAGCTATGTTCGCATAAATCGATCTGGCGTGTAGATTAAAGGTCGCCACGTTCCGCCTCCTAGACTTGTAGATCGCTTACAGGGATGGTGTGGTAGATATTAATTTTAAAATTCTTGCTGAGGTCGAGGAGGATGTGGTCCTTTGGAAAAATTACAAGTTGCAGGAAGTCGCCTCTTGGCGTCAATAAAAGATAGGGTGATGTTAAATGGGCAGAAGTGTGGCATTAGGTCCATAGCCGGCTGTATAAAAAATGCCGTCTAGCAGTTCTCAGGATTTCCAACTGTTGTGATAAGGTTTCAATCAATTCCTCGTGCCCTTTCCTTTCTGCTCTCATCTTTCAATCTATTTTTTTTTATTGTTGTTGCTGCTTTTCTCTTCTCAGATATCTACCTGAACTTTATAAGTAACAATATTACCTTTGGTGAGAAATGGTATAAAGCAGTATCCACTTTTATGAATGCTAAGGTTTGCAATACTTAACGCATAGAACAATGGTCTTCAAACTGTGTACCATCTCTGGGAGTACCGCGAATCAAAATGAAAATTCGAAATAAAATATGAAGCACACACTAGTTGACTAGTGTTTATTAGATAAAAATATATAAAGAAGCCTTTAGATATATTTGAAAATTAATTAGAAGCTTCAGGTGTGGGCTGCCGATTCGTTAGCAGCGGCAAGATGTACTTTTCTAAAGGTGGGATGGGATTCCCCCAAAAACTTCTTATAGTTCTAAGGCCGCTCGCACACACAACCACTTGCAGCGGCCACTAGTGGCAACCACACGCTGCGGACTGTGTTTCCAATTGAAACTCAATAGGTGCGGTGCAGACGCAGCGTTTGCAGCAGCGCTACTGACCCACAAGCTGCGGCAGTGGCCGTATCTCGCTACTTGTGGCTGGTGGTGGCGTTTTTCCTATTATCGCAAGCACGAGATCACGTTGCTGCCGCCTGTGGCAGCCACTGGTGGCCGTGTGCAGCGACTAGTGGTCACCACTAGTGGCTGCTGCAAGTGGTTGTGTGTGCGAGCGACCTAAGGGTTTCGTGAGTCGATAAAGCTTGAAGACCACTGGCATAAAACAACGAAAGGATAGCTGAATTTATCTCGAAATACGGGTTGCCATCGTCAGTGAACTGAATAATAGATAATAGAGAGTTAGTGGTGAACGTCGACGATGACGATACGAACGATACGAGGTCAAATGAGGCAAATGCGCAAGCTCAATTGCTGGTCTGCTTTTCGTGAGCATGCACAGTTGCCTTATTTGACCTCGTATCGTTCGTATCGTCATCGTCGACGTTCACCACTAACTCTATTAATTTGCGTTTTCGATGTAAGATTTCGAACTTATGACAGCCGGAAGTTTACAGTATAAAAATTCTTTATCCTACGTAAGTCTACTCTAATAGTACCGTCCCAATACAATAGACCATAATGGAATTCTTTCCATAAGGTATAGTATTAATATTGTTATTCTTATGGGCTCTAACGTTTTGAGAACTAGCCTTTATGAATGACTATAATTGCTGGATAATCTGTTAGGTTGATTGTAAGTGAATGAGACTTAGTTCGCTCTCGCATTCTTTTTAAATAGCTACAGCGGGCCAATAAAATGCAAGACTATTTTTTAGTTTCTTTCCTACGCCTCCAGCATTGCCCGCCTTCTGCTGTTCACTTTTCATATCTAGGTTTTCGTGTAAATGACCTACGTGTTTGGTCCATTCACCTGTGATTTCTTCTCCGAATCTCTAGTTTATCTTTACGTGCAATTTTGTCAGTAGGGTGGGTGGGCAACCATAAAAGAAGATGCATAATGTAGTTAAGATGCGGAACAAAAAAACCACTTGTCTTATTGGTTTAGAAAGTAGAACAAGCGCCATTTTTACTGTTGAATAATACCGCTAATTGATCTTCCGGGTGCAACTATTATGTTGTACTACTGCCCAATATGATTAATTGACAGCATTCCAGAAGTAGACAATAAAAAGTCGGCTTTAAAAGTTGCTTAAACTGGACCACAGTGAGTTTAAAAATATAAAACTAGATGGCAGTAAATGCACTTGTTTTCACGTTCAGTGTATGCTTCCAGGTCGCTTTCAATTGTTGTTTTACCAGCAGCAGTTAAAATCAGTGCCGGATTTACCATTAGGCTAAGTAGGCTGAAGCCTAGGGCCTCAACATTTAGCGGGCTTCAAAACGTAAGAAAAGAGCCTCAAAAGGGGCTTGAAAAGGGCCTAGGGCCTCTCAATATCTAAATCCGGCACTTGTTAAAATATTTTATTTTAGCTTTCCAGCTATCTCCAACTTGTGTTTATAATTAAAAATAAGATTTATTTAACTTATATAATTTTGCTGAATTATGACTTCTTACATTTAATCAGACACCATGCAATATTATAACCAACAAAGCATTAATTTACCTGCCAAAATTTCTATTTTGGTTGTATAATGCGGTGTTGGAACTCGTGGGGTAGGCCGGCATCCTCCCACAGATAACAAAGCCAATATTCCTGCCGGTTCCAGACGCCTGGTTGGGGTGTCCCCAGGCAGAGCATGTTCAATGGACTCGCAGACCCTGCCACAGGCGGGATAAGGGTATGATTATGATACTTAATATGAAAGTATAGCTTTGAATTGGGGTTCTGGAAAGTAGTGCTAATTCATAAGCATCATGATCATCATATCCTTATCTCGCCTGTGGTACGTCTGGTCTGCGGGTCCACTGAACATGCTCTGACTGGGAGCACCCCAGCCAAGCGTCTGGAGCCTGCAGGAAATTTTGGCTGAGATGTCTTGGGGGATGCCGGCCTACCCCATGAATTGAGACGATGCAGACGAATTGGAATGCCGACTGTTTGCTGAAATTTTCATGCTAATTCATGAACAAACAAATAATGATAAGTCATAAATAATTTATTGAATATTTCATGAGATTGATCGATTGATTTGTTGGTGTTTTAGAGCCCTTCAACTACAAAGGCCATTAGAGCCCTGGCCACTGCACAGTTCTAATGCAGAGTCTGCACAGACACTATGCTGTTACGACAATTATTGGGTACTAGAGGTATATTTCATCAGGCTAAAGAGGTATCAACAGTGTGTGAAAATGAAGTACAGAATTACGAATAGCAAAACAACATTTATATAATGACTACACAATAATAATTCAATTATAGTAATACAACTGGGGCCAGTTGACCACTTGCAAACAAAAAGCAATCGTGTACCACCTCAGCTTGTAACCGGCCTAAATGTACATGTGGTTTTTAAAGAGTCAATATTCGATATTAAATATTCTGATTTATATTCATTATCATCATTTTTAGTTGTTTTCTGTCAATTACCAACAGGTTGTACATTGCAGATTCGGGATCAGAAACTCAACACCAGCGTGTCATGACTTAGTTTGCTCAAAACAACAATTAATTGAATTATAATAATTCAGTAACGTGTATCATTAATAATGAGTATGTATTAAATAGAATAGTGTTCTACCACTATTATTTGGTGAGGGGATGAATTCAGTGATGTTACTGTTAATCTGATATTTTTTTCTTCTGTTAATTAATATTGTGTACATCAAAGTTCTCCAAACTCAATACTCGGAATTATGAGAAAGTGAAGGCCACCGAATTTCAAAGTTTTTTTGAACCCCAAAGCCAAATCCGATACCTTTAGTTGGAGTGCTTTGTGATTTACTGTTGTAGTTCGAACCTCTGCCTCTGTAATTGCCACCTCCGTATGATGTGGGTGAGCCATAGTTATCAGAAGGCATGGCATAAATGACATCAACTGTGTCCCGTTTAGTATTACTGTTCAGACCAGTGTCCGAGTATTTACCGTAGCTGTCGTAACTGGAAGAGCCCGCTGAATCGTAGAACTCATCACTCTTCCCGGTATCACCGTAATATTGGTTGTCATTTTTACCCATGTAGCCATATTCAGCGTTATTGCTGTAGCTTCCATAGGTGCCACCAGTTCCGTAACTGGCACTTCCACCGTAGGTACTGCCGCCGGAAGTATATCCAGTACTATAAGAAGAACCAGAAGAACCATAACTGCTTGGGTATGTTCCACTTCCTCCATAATTGTCACTCGAACCACTTGAGTAAGTTGTTTTTCCTCCGGATGAATATCCACTTCCAGTGGTACCACCACCGCCGCCTCCATATCCGCCTTTATCAGTTGAACCACCTCCTGCACCACTGCTTGGACCACTCCCTTTTGTTAAAAGACTAGTGGCTATGGTTAGAATTGGACTTAGTAGCATACTTTTGAGATTTTGAATACCATCGATTTTAGCACCAATAATGCGACCCAGTGTAGGTTTGCTTTCGTAATTTCCATAAGAGCTGTATGAGGTACTTGGATTGCTCATGCTAAAAAAAGTACTTTCCACATATGGTGTTGTTGATATGGCCAACCAACAGATGACCCCTAGTAAAAACTTTTAAAGAAAATATTTCAGTAAAACTACAAAATTACTTGCATAATACTCGAGCTGGTCACTGGGGAAAAGCCCAAACCCTGTAGCCGCTGCAATTCGAAACCCCTATTAACAATTATTCCTTTTTTCTAGGGGGGGGGGTCCCACCTAGGAATGTAGAGCGAGATTCCGTGTATGTACTGTAATGCAATTTTTTTACGTTGTACATGTTATAATAGTTAATGACGTCAACTCCCTGTGCATAGTATCACAGCTTTTGCTTGCTAGCTAACAGGAGGAACACTTTCAGGTCTTACCATTTTGGATAGGAAACCACAAACCTTGGAAAGGGTGAACCGGCTTGATCACAGCTCAAGAGGCAATTCTGCTCTACAAATTTAGCTATAGCTCCAGTATGGCAGGTAAATGCATGGGTAAACAACATGAGGGTATCTACCAACTGGGAGAGGAGGGTGAACAGGATGTCAAAGAAGATAGGCATAACGCTGCACCCCCAGGAGGGGACAACAACACTGTAAAGACTAGTACAGGACAGAGTTAAGGAATGGGGGTTAGGGCAGTGGCGACAGAGTATGGAGGGAAGGACGGCAAAGAAAACGCTGAGGGTGTATGGGAACAAGCTTAACATAGAGAGGGAGGTAATCTATGACAATACGTGGGAGAGCTCACTTCTGTTTCGGGCAAGAGCTGGGTCACTGGAGACGAAACAGAGGATGGCAAAGATCACAGGGGGAGAGAGGAAGGCTGTGTATTATGTGGGGACCAAGTGGAGAATGTCAGGCATGTGATACTGGCTTGTCCAGCGCTGGGTCACTGCAGGAGGGGTTGGGGAACCCCCACATTGGAAGAGGTGCTGGGTTCTGGGGTGGAGTGGCTGGAGTGGGTGCGAAAGGCAAAGGTGTTGCTAGGGTGCTGGTGGAGATCTAGACATATGGGTCTAGCGTGAAAAATCTCACTAGCAAGGTATCCGTCACAAAGGATTACATATTCATATTCATATAGAGGTGGGCTTGTTAGAGTTTAAAGAAAATTTCTTTTCAGAATCCTTTCATAAAATTTTAAAAACTATTTTTGTCAACAATTGAATTCTGCTGTTAGTATGTATTTATAATTTTAACAAAATATTTAAAGTCAAAGTTGGTTTAATTGACCTTATAGAAAAGATGACAAGACTAAATATGGAAAATATGAACCCCTCAGTTATTAGGTGAATAAAATTGTCGAAAAAGAAATCATCATAGAATTCAGTTAACTTACTTGATATTTCATGTTTTTGAGAATTGAATCCACTGTTATCTGGTAGAGTGCTGGAGTACTGAATTGGTGTTGTCAGGCTGATGCTTTAAAGCAAATTTGAGGTGTTTATATAGTGTTTTACAGGAAACAGTATGAGAACAATTAATTTAGCACGTGGTCTTATCAAACAACGACCATTTACTTTTTAAGGGAAATTTGAAGACTTTTGCCTACCTTGAGTGAATCTTCGTGTTGGTACATTTTAATAATAATTCTCATAACAAAGACATTTGAATGAAAACGAGAAATCTTCAAAATAGAAGTGGTAACTACTTATTATCATAATCACAATAAACTTACTTTTCCGTAAATGAAAAAAATGCTATAATTAGGTTACTGATATAAAGTTTCAAGTCTCTTACCTGAATTTGATCTTTGAAGGAACTTTCAGTACAGAATTTGAATAGACTCTTGAATTTTGCGTGCAGTGAAAAATTTCCCTTAAAATTGAAATTTGCGTTTCACTTTCTGCATTTTTTCTCAAAATTCAGCCCAGTTATTAGATTATAATTTCTATACGTAAAATTATTAAATAGCTATTACGAAAAAGGCGAGTTGTAATCACTTCCACCTAGAATGTAGGTGTTTAGACAATATTTAATATTCACATGTTTGGGATTTCTGTGTTGAAAAATATTTGGACAAAGAAAGAGAGAGTTTTGGGAATCCAAGAGCGGTGGTCTGACGTATCTCCTGCAAACATAGAGATGAATTCCTGATATTCCTCATCAGGAATCCACAAAAATAAATATAACATATTCAGAACCGATAACTCATCTTGCTTGACGTACGTGAGGTCCCGAAATATGTCAGATTGTGATGGTTTCGTTGGCGTTTTAGGGCCCTTCATCTACAAGGCCATTAGAGCTCCGTCCTCTGCGTAGTTCTAATGCAGAGACTGCACAGACACTACACTAATGCGACGACTTTTGGGTATTAGCGGTACCCAGTTCTCCCAAGCGGCCACCCATGTTAGTACTAGCTGGGGTTGCGCTGCTTAACTTCAGCGATCAGACGAGAACTGGTGTGTCCAACGCAATTCGCCGCTCCCATAGTACACTATAGATGTATTCTTATTCGTTTAAATGTGACTGAAGACTTCCAGATCCTTCAATCCACCGCTAGGACTGCAAGTATATCAAGTACTAAGGCCCCTTATGATTATTGTTTAAACTTATATATTATTTAAAATGAATGCAAAATTATCTGCAAAATCCTTTTCTATCCCGTAGCAGGGCGGGTGGCCGTTTTTGTCCTAATACGTAACATAGGCAGTCATTGGATGGCTGGTTTAGGCAACCGGCTACCGATGGTAGCCACTCGCCTTGACCAGGATCAAATCTACATTTTGTTGACGCTTGCGTAAGACATTCATTGAATGAAACGGGGAATTAAATAGGATGTTAATCGTGAGTTATATCGTGACTTGAGACAATGTGTTAAATATTTTAAAATGAATTTCTCGTAAAAGTATATGATAGCAGGTACTGTATATTACTAAATACTGCACCTATGGCCGTGCATGAAATCAACAATTAAATTCTTTAAGAACAATGCAATCTTAAAAATATAATTCAAGTTTTTATGATGCTTTCAATCACATCTTTCGTTCATTTCGTCCTCCCAGTGAAATGGGGTTAGTCTCTTGTTTTGGCTCCTCAACTGTCCACTTTTCAACCAAATCTCGTTGTACCTGAAACCTGCTAGAAAACTCTTGATCTAGGGTGATTAGTACCCTAGGCAATATCTTTTTGTAGTATTTCCAAAGTACTTTTTTTTTCATAACCACAAATTGTGTTGGGTAGAAATTTGCGAACCCATAACCAAGAAATGCATTTGTTCCTGTATTCAATTTATCGTTCTTGTCCATTACATTTTACCTTCTCTAATTTAATTTGAGTTATATTTAAAATTTTGTCGGACTTCATGTCAGTAGACTACAACGCCCATTTTATGGCATTCCTATTTATATGCATCCTAGACAGTCTCCAGAATGGATCTGCGTGCCAAAATTTTCTCATATTTCTCCAGTTTCCACAAAGATTATGTAAGGTTTTTCCCATTAGCTTTAAACTTTATATAACAGGTTTTGATGTGTAGATAACTAAGAGTAAGCTGAATAAGTCCTGATTTCGCTTACATGAGAAAAGCGGAAACGAAAGGACAGCATCTTAAAAATGCTGGAAGTTTTGAAAGCTTCACCTTCACTATTTTCAGCTAGGGTACTCGAGAATTTTTTACAGGCTGTTGACTTATATTCTTATGGGATCACAACCTCACTTTCCCTTCACCCCAAGCAAGAGCTACTGTAATCATACCAATAAGCATGGTACACTATAATCATTAATCACGGGCATTGCTAAATCGGGGCGGTGGGAAAGAGAGCACTGGATTCTTGTCCTCCATAAAACTAACATAAATAAAGAATTATTATCCAGTACCTTGTGAAATCATCGCCAGGCCATAATATATCACGTGGCTTTAATTTACAAATAAATCAATGTTTTATACAATAAAATAGAAGTATACAATACTGAAAACACTTTTAAATAAACTTGTGTTGGATTTTTTTACAAGGGTTTTCTAATTCATACAAGTTACAATATAGTTAATCATATTTGTTATATCCCGCGTTTTTTAGGCTGTGGCCATGGTGAAGCGGAGAGGAGAGAGGTGAAGATAAACAGTGAGGACTGCTGTCAAAACAGTAGGTCACATTTCAATGGAAGTGGCCATAGTGAAGAGAGGAAAGAGGTGTACAAAAGCAGAGAGGTGGAAACAAAAAAGTTTTTTTCTCAGCGTGGTGACCATTGTTCAAAGCCCCTTTTGTAGTTGCACCTCTTTTCACAGCAAAACAAAGTCGCTTCCTCACATGGCCATGCATTTCTCCACTTTCATTTCCTCTCTGTTCCACCATGGCATCAGCCTTAGTGATGAGGAATGGTCAATAAGCTGGTACAATAACATACGATATGTGCATATTCAGGATAACCCAGCCTTCACTCTACCTCCTCCTCATGTATATGATTCCTCATAAAATTGCAGTGTGGTCTTAAAGGTATCCCAATTTTTGAATATGACTTATGTATTTTTGTAAGGACATGTGTAAAACCAAGTGCATATATCGTAATGGCCTTAAGCACATTACTATACACTGCCCGGGCCTTTCGCCATGTACTTAATGTCAGGTTAGGGATTTATGGTGCACAAATAACATCCCAAGCAATCTCAGTGTCTGCTAAGGCGATCTGGACAGCTGAACATTGTACCTTGTCCTTTATCCCACCATAATAATTATGTCAGATGACGCATAGAAAACATGGTTGGACACTTTATGGTGTTGCACCAGCTATAACATGGTTTGCCAAAAACATTTTAGTCATTGTTAAGCGTACCACAAATCCTACAAGTGCGAGAACCAATATCTTAAATGTGCAGTTTGGCAGTATTTTCTTTAAATGTGCTAAATTTTTATAATGATTACGAAAAGTTATGAATTAAAATGATATTTTTTTACAAGTTAAATAATTTCGGTTTGTATAAAACAACCTACAGTCCAAGTACACCGCGCAAAAGGTTGCGGATATTCAATTGGAACTGAAGACTGGCATTAGGTGGAGATGGAGGTTCATCTTCTTCATAAGTCCGTCTGTAATTATTATATGAGTTACCCTGACCACTATATGGACTGTCTAAACTAATTTCTTTTGTGATACCAAGTCTTAGCCCCAGTCTAATAATTCGTGGTATTATTCTACGGAAAATGATTTGCAACAGACTTTTGGGTCGAGAATTGGAATTGTAATAAGGGCGAGGTGGATACTGAGGTGGCTTGGGATGATAATAATTATTCCTATGGTCATATTGACCGTTGTAAAAGTTGTTAGGACTGTGATATCCTTCATTTCCATAATTATTTGGTGAACCGTACGAAGCACCAGGTGCATAAGGTCCAATAGGAGGCGCACGTCCATAATTACTTTCATGCTGAAACCCACTATGATATTGTCCATAGCCATAGGGTCCAGAATCGTAAGCATTTCCAATATCCTGATAGATATATCTACCTTGACATTTAATGTGCGCTCGATTATCATAATGATAATTTTGAGAATGTCCTAACTGATAATCTCCAATATGATTCCTATTTTTCACAGTATCCTTGTTGTCCTGATAGGCATTATATTTCGTTAGACCATCATACTCCTTAGAGTAATGATAGTATCTTTCATTTTGATAACTTGGTGCCTGGTGATAAGTAGCGTATTCTGAACTAGGGCTGTATCTGTATGATGTGACGTCTTCATGAGTGCCTTGAAATGGACCTTCATGGACATAATAAGAATTGAATCTTCTCGGCGAATTTAGCAAAAATCTTCTTCTTCCGTTCCGTATTGGATTGGTAACACCGTCATATTTCATAGTTTCATTAGACGAGATGCTTGGAAATCTTATTCTTTGGTTGTAATATTGAGATTCTTTATCATAGGTACCTAATGGTCCATGAGGATCTAGCCTTGGTATTTTTGATTTAATTTTACTGTGGTCAAGAGGTGGTCTTTTGTAAATGAGACGAGGTCGCCCTGGTGTTGTGGAGGACGATAAAGAGAATCTATAAGCTGGAGGATTAAGTTTTGAACTATTATTATTGTTGTTAGTAAGAGTGTTAACTTTTTTCTTATCTGAACTAATTTCTGCCTTAAATTTTGCAAAAGGGGTTTCATCTGGAAATCTGACATTTGATTTGGGCATTTGGGGTCTTAAATTTTCAAAAATATTCACTCGGCTTGAATGTTGTGAGTTGCTCCCTTGATTTAATTGCTGTTGTTTCTCTCGTCTAGCTTGGGGATTTTGATAACTAATATAATCATATATTTCAGTGTGATCCATAGGATTGTGAGATTTGATCTCTAGTCTAAGGCTATGAGTATGATCCAAATTCTTATCACCCATCATACGATACCCGTTAACTTGTTGATGTTCATGATTGTCTGGAAATCTAACAGCAGATACACGGTTTGACAGTCTGTTAACAGAACCGTCTGATAAGTGGTACATCTTTGATTGATGATTAGTGTTATGTTCTTGGTTATGTAAAGTAGTAAGTGTTTGATAACTCATTGAAGGTGTGGAATAATATTTAATGTTGCGACTGGCATACCGAATAGGGCCTTGAGAATATTTGGCATATGGAACAACTTGCTCGGTATTATTGTTATTTTTGTCATCATACTTTCTTGGAATCGTGGCCTTTCTTAATTCAGAAATAATTGCTGTGTTGTGATAATTAATATTCATGTAATGTGGCTGTTTAGACGCATAGTTATCTTTCAGTTTTGAATTATCATTTGTTTGCTGAAAACTGTGATGACTTCTAAAGGACCCTAGACGTCCAGACAAATCCCTTTTATATTTTATGGTTCCCCCCGTTGTCAACACGTTTTGCCGTTGATACTGTACATTAGGATTGTTGTAACTAATTCGATGGCCTGAAGTACTCGGGTAGATGACATTATGTCGATCACGTACTGGAGTTGGTGAATATGGTAACAGGGTTTTTCCTTCAGGGGCTATTGGCAAATTAGGTATGTTTGTTATCTGATCTACCACTGGTCCTGGTAAGTATTTATTGGTTTCTACTTCCGGTGGTCGAAATCCATTCACTAGTCCTCTTGGATTTGGTATCCGAAATTGATGTGGCAGACCTAATACATTTATTGGGACGTTTTTCTCAGGATTAACATAAGTATGGATATGCGGATGAAAATCGTAGAGGCGACGAAATCTAAACTCGTCGTCAATATAGCCACTATACCTTGCCACTCCAGCATCTATGGCAGGTCCAGCTAGTCTTGAATTAGAGGCATATACGAAGGGCAGAAATCCATTTGCATGACCAGAAGGATGTGGAACTCTAAATTTATGTGGTAGTCCTAGGACATTCAATGGTCCAGTCTTATCTGGATTTACGTAACCATGAATGTCAGGGTGAGTAGCATACAAATTCCGAAATAGTTCCTCATTATTGACATTACTGTATTTCAACGACTCAGTCCTAACGGCACTGTCTGGAAAGGCTGGAATTTTGAAAACATGACCACCTGTATCTTCAATAACAACTGGTCGCCTTGATTGAGTATTTTGATTAGTGGCTGGAGCATAGTTCCCTGGATTGCTCTGGTAGAGAGGTGATTTGTTTTGTAGGTTTAATTTTTGTTCTCCCGTATTTGTTTGACTTCCACTATAATAGATTGGTGGTAATTTTAGCCCTGCAGGATATTGTCTCTCTGAATTTTTGGCACTACTTGACAGATGAGATGCAGCCGTTCGTTGTACGAATTCAGTAAGATTGAAGCTTGCAGTGGAATTTGGCATCCGATGGAACCTTCCCACATTACCACTGGAAGTGGTTTCACTATGGCGATTACTCACTTTATCATCGCTGCTTGGAATTCCACCTTGAACGCTCTGTGAATTCTGTTTGATGCTGAAATGGTCTCTGAATGCTGAATGCTGAAATGAACCCTGTGGTATTGTTTGTTGAAGTTGAACTGACGATATGAGGAAAAGAACTGGGACAATCTGGAAAATAAAAACTGCTGGTGAAACAGAATTAACCATGGATTTCTTAATATAAGATTTGTTTAGGCTTTCATTAATACGCCCAAAGGAAATCATTTCAGGTTGAATCATGACCTTGTTTGTTTGTCATGAAAGGGCCCTTCAACTACAAGGTCATTAGAGCCTCGTCCACTGTGTAGTTCTGATGCAGAGGATGCACAGAAACTACACTAATGCGACGATTTTTGGATACTAGCGGTACTCAGTTTTCCCATGCAGCCACTCATGTCAGTACTACCTGGGGTTGCGTTGCTGGACTTCAGTGATCAGACGAGAACTGGTATGCCCAACGCAATTTGCCGCTCCCGGAATATCTCCGGAATCTGAATGTTTGCCCAGAGAGTTTGTCTTCAAACATTTAAGGGAGATTCACGTGATGCACTGCTCAGTTAAAATGTCATTAGTAACGTCTGTTGTGACATAATTTAAGGATTTTGGTGTTGACTAACATTGGGGTAGTAAAAGTACCTTAGTTTGGTTTGTTAAAGAAATATTTGAAGTTAATCTCCTTGTACTATGTTCGAGCCGGAAATGGTGTTTGTTTAGTTTTGCTTCCTATTCACAATGAAAAGCGAAACGTGTACATTTCTTGTTATTGTAATTGGGACTTGCCAGGTACGACCTATAAGTGTTTTGAGGACACTTGGTGAGCAAAAAGAAGTCTGTTATGCTTTAAAAGAAAGTTTCACTTGCACAGACGTTTGCCCTAATAACGGTTTCAGGGACTGTTTTACCACCATCTTATATTTTGACTCATGACTCTTATTGATGCGTTTTTACCTTTAAATGACCTTACCTAAATATGTTACTCTAGTTTATACCTCACTCATTAAATTAGCCATTATGTATTGATTATGTAGTCCATTTGGAGATTGAGGAAAATGTGCCCAGATTTCCCCTAAAGTATTTGGTCTCGTGGATAAAAGTAAACTTTTCTGACCCACTTGAGATAAAAGATGAAAGCATCGCGAAAAGTATAATTGGCTTATTTGATTATTTAATTTTATACTTTATATCAAACAGCTTTATCTGCCTATTGATGTTTAAGTTTTAAAATTAGTGATGAAATATACAATTTGTGGAATATTTAGCAAATGCTGTCTATTAGAGGAGAAATTTAGACAAGCTACGCATAAAATTTGAATTGATAACAAGTAATATCATAATAATAGCGGTGTTTGACACTTTAAATAGCTTTATATGTAAATGTTTATTAACGTTGTTTTGGTTGGAAGGCAATATTTATTTAAAAAATCTTGTTTTCAGATTAATGTTCAAATTTCTGACGTTTATACTCATAATTGTTAAACTTCCGGACTTGTAAGCCAAATACAAATTTTCAAACACTTGCAATTTAAATTAAATGCTTATCATCAGCTTTAGATTTTTAGTAGTTTTTTATCTTTATTTTTTGAAAACTAAGGTACCATTTATTGCGGTCATTGACTTAATAAAAATAGATTTTTTTTTGCATTTGGACGTTAATAACTAACCACATTAGTGGATGATAATGATAGTATATTGTTCGAGCTTTAGTTCAGCCTTCGTATTCAATAGAAACTTTCTATTTATTCGTCTAAGTAATAATTTGTACTACTGATTCAGACAATAGTCTACAATGCGGTGTCTTAGATATCATGCCACTCATACAATAGGTCGAAATTTCTCTTTCATGAAGTCTAAATCTGTAACGATAAAACACTCACTTATTCACGTCAACAGTAGTTGTATTTTTGACGAATTGGTATTGTTCTTGTTAGGGTGATTGTCAGGTATGTCAACCGGTATTCACAAGGGTTTAAATAATAATAAATGACGATTATACAAATTCATGTGAGACTGGGCAGAGAATTCTCAAAAAATATTCATTTAATGTTATCTGTGCAATTCTGCAGTTGAAGTGTCTATAATCCGTTTATTTTATTCGAGGTTTTGTTGAATTTAACACCATACTAACAGAAATGGAAAGCAGTATATTGTTTTGACAAGGGTAAAAGTGTGTCGAAAAGTTGCGACATAATGCTATATAAAATCGAGTTGAGGGCTTTTATCAGAAAAATTAGATTATATTTTCTGTTTTAGTATTGCAATATTTTAATAGCTGCGGTAACAGCTTGGAGGATAAGTAAAAAGTTGTTGGGTTTCGGAGTAATGTAGTGGTAAACTGCACTCTGGTATGTCGTACGAGGCAAATGACAGGGTTGTGGCAGTTGGACCGCGTCTGCCTGGTAAATCAATAGCTCGCCATCTAGGTTTTTATATACTGCCTCGTTCTGTCTCTTTCCTTTCTCTCTTCTGTTCGGAGCGGCGAATTGCGTTGGACACACCAGTTCTCGTCTGATCACTGAAGTTAAGAAGCGCAACCCCAGCTAGTACTGACATGGGTGGCTGCTTGGGAAAACTGGGTACTGCTAATACCCAAAAATCGTCGCATTAGTGTATGTCTGTGCAGTCTCTGCATAAGAACTATGCTGTGGACGGGGCTCTAATGACCTTGTAGTTGAAGGGCCCTAAAACACCAACAAACAATCTCTTCTGTTTCTGCTTTCGATACCTTGGACTTGAGTGACCTCTGGCCTGCCCATGTGAGGAAAAAGACTTGGGTAAAGGAAGTAAAATGGAAGCAAGCACTATCTCCACTGGTAAATTAGTATAAAATGTGGCTACTGATGTTGGTGCGGGGTGAGTTGCAGTGCAAAATTAATTCAATAAATGTTTTGTCATCATCTCTGCCTTCGTTTATAAGAATTTCTGGAGATACTGCCTTTTGATAAAACAAAAATTCGGATAAGGAATCCTGAACTTCTGTGCATTTATATTATATGATGAGATGCTTTGCAAAAATACTCATGTAACTGTTTCTGTAATTATTATATATAGAAAGATATGCGCTCGTAACATGAACTTTGAAGCGTTTAGTAATCTCAAAATCATTGTGCTTCTAAGCTAGTAATATTAGAGAATTGTCATGGAAAATATTACTTACCACAAATAACATTGTGTTGCGGGTGAATTATGTCATTTGATGCTATGCCTCCATTCAACGTCCGATTTATAATCTTGATTTAGTTGAATTAGCGTATCAATCGAGTAGTTGTGTTGAATGCTGTATTCTGGAACCTAGTTATATCGAGTTCTTACGTTGAAATGAGCAGCTACCGACCAGTTAACTTTTTTCACTTTTAAGAGTTGAAGTTGTGCTATTAATTGATAAACACAGAAAGTAGTAAAAATGTAGGTTAAACGTTTTTTGAATTAAAAAACAGGCAGAAGCAGTTGACTACACAGGGTACATATCGTCTTATCATATTGATATACCATCGTACACTTTTTTTTCCAGTTATCTGGTGTCTCACTGACGTCTAGAATGGTTTAAGTCGAGCTTTGTCTGACAAATTCAAAAATGTCCAGTACTAATTAAAGTAAGTGACCAATTTCGAATTGCGAACAAAATGTTCTGCTAGAATTTTGAATCATACCTTTCCCTAAACAAAGCAAGTTGCTTCAGACAAATATGCTTTATGGTTTCATTCACCATTAGCATTTGTACCCAGAGCCAATCACGTTTTTCGAAGTTGGAGACCTATTTATGATGTTGCTTGAATTCTAATTTGAAATTCACCTTGTCTAGTATATGATTAAAATTTGTAATATATAACTCTTTTTTTTTTGCTAGAAGCTTTACCGAAATTAGGACTATACCGTCTTCGCAATTTATTTAGGATGAGAGAAAAGTGTTTTCATTCTGGTTAATTACTATAAAGCTTCTTAGTGCTGAACTAAAGTTTCTGAGAAACATTTCTTCATTTGTTTTACAAAAATTTGCTGCCAAAAGAATTAATATGTAAGTGATTTATCTCAAGCAAATTTCAGTAATTTGAAAAATGATGAGCTGTAAACAAAGATCAGAGAATTGTTTTTATTATTGAAATGTACTAATTTTGGTTGCAAAAACTGGTTGATGTCATTCAACGTTTAATAGCATTTTTAGTGGAATAATTTTTTTATAGTGAGATGTCTATTTAAATAGTGTTGTTGGTAGAGGTAAGAATATACACGTTATGGTTTCAATAACATCAATAATGTCCTTTCCTAAGAACATACTTTTATTAAAATAATGGCATCTTTAATAGTGTATATCAGGGGTTGCCAACTTTTGGGTACGTAAGATCTACTTTTTATCTTAAAAACGTGTCGCGATCGACTTGTTGTCGGTTCAGTATCGAACCTAGAACCCCTGACGCAGACCTAGAAACACTGAGCCACTACGTCACCGAGGCGGGTGTTAAGTCAACACATCGCCAGTGATTGACCAAAATTGGCTCCGCGATCGACAGGTTAGCCACTCCTGGTGTATATTGCACTATTTGTTAGATAGTATTATTCGAAATGCAATGGTTTCGTGACTTGATATTGAATGGTTTTGAGGCCCATTGCGGTACCAGGCTTTCTCCACCAGGCTGTCGTCGTCGTTCGATTACCAAAGGGCCATAGTTTTATAAATGTAAGCATAATATTGCATAACGGCTAAGTTTTTTTGAGTTTCTAAATTAGTTTTACACATATAATCTCATACTTACCGTCACTTGATTGCCGTTGCTCTTTACAATGACTATGGGTCCTGCAGCTTATCTCCAGGTCTTATTCTTTATCCAATCTTTGACTGTGTCGATGACATATGGGGGTTACCGGTAGGGCCTATTGCTGTTTGGGTTGGTATTAGGGTTGCAATTCAGTCGAACAGTTTTCAGTCATAAAATAGATGATGGAACAGTACCAAATAAAAGAAGAAGGTTAATATATAAAAATGGCTGTAGTTCAATAGTCATTGATATGTGTCCAGTAGCAGAAGTACTCATCCCCGTATCATAGTCATCATAATACCCTTATCTCGCCTGTGGCAAGGTCGGGTCTGCAGGTTCTAACCCTCCACTCCCTTCTATTTCCCACCAGGTCCCCGTCCACCCCACACACTACCATATCCTTACGAAAAGCCTTTTCCCATGTCTACTTTGGTCTCCACCCTGCCCTGGCGGCTTCCAACTGTCTACATTCCTAACTCATCCCCGTATATCGCTTGAAATATTTCATACAAAAGCTCCGCAACTGATTTCTTCATAATTTTAGTTTTTGTTCATTCTTGCCTGACTAGCAATCAATCGGAACGTAATCTTAATTCTCATTTCATAATTATCTTGCAAAATATATGTCTATGCCTGCAACACTTAATTAGATTTAATGCACCATAGCTTAGCAAATTATTAAACAAAAAATGTGTCTTGTTGGCACAAAATCACTTGTTTAGATGTCTTTCGTGTTTAAAAAAGTAGATCAGGGACTAATATTCTAGGCTAAAATATTTTTTTCTCAGACATTAGTGATTCACATCAGGAAAGCAGGATTTATTTTCATGCAAATAACGTTTAGATTTCTAAATATTGCATAGAATCCTTGCTCAATAGTAACTAAGAAAGGACATAGAAAGATTCATTGCTGAATTTGTGATATTTTCAGTCTTTTCCGCAGTCATAAAGTTCAAAATTTTCTTGAATAATAAATATTGTAAAATCAGCTCGTGTGACTGAACTGTGTAGGTGATGGTTGCAATGTAGTCCAATTTTCAAAACAAACTACATCGAAAACCTTTTCACGTTTCCTTTTAAAGCACATGTATGCCTACCACTTCCATTGTCCGATCAGATGACCATCCTGATCATTCAGCCACCAATTTTTTACAAGTCCTCTTACATATGCGCACAGCAGGTAATCTGTTGATGTTCATTGAGATCTCGGAGCCAATCTGAAACTTAAGATACTCTTGCACTAGCAAGACACTACCTACATTCTGGATCTCCAAGAGCCGTTACTGTTGTTCCGTTTTGAATTTAAGCAATGAAATCACGAATTTAAAACGTTTTTACAAGATTCAGGGAAAAACTACACTGGCAGACATTGATGTGGTTTTGAAAGAGGGGAGGAGGAGCTGGTTAGGCCCATTACAGGAATGCAGGTGGTGGAAGCAACCGGTAGGGGACTATAAAAACAGACTTGGGTGCAGATTGTACGAAGGGATAGTTAATGTCGGGGTAAATTGGGGCCTAGTGCAAGATAGGCGTAAAAGCTTGTTCCTCGGTCACACATTCACCTAATTATGATAGGAAGCACCGCTTCTTTATAGGTATCTAAGAAAGAGGGAGCTTAATTAGGTAATTTTTAGTTATTATTAGACCAATTAGGGTCCGGCGTGGTAGCTCAGAAGGTGGCGTGTTCGACAACTGCTTCAGTGGTTGTAGGTTCGATACGGGATCCAGGTGGGGATGGCTTTCTTTGGTCGATTGATTGACGAGCCATCCAGTTGTGTACGCCCAGTGAGCCAGTCGAACCTTACTCACATCCTCTCCTTTAAGAACCTTTTATGCTGCTATCAAGTTATGCACGTGTTAGCATTTTTAAATTTTATGCTGAAAACATATAAAACTGAAATTCTGTTCACAAATTAGTCTAGTGCTTAACCCTCTACAATAATGGAGAGTCTACAATAATCTTGCACCTCTTTTGTTGCGGAAAGTAAGGATCGCTTTTCATCTGAGATCATCTAATAGAGGCATATGAAGCATGCTCCTCACGTAGTAGTTGCATCAGTTGAATGACAGGCTGACTACTTAAAACTGGTTTATATATTTACAATTTCTGGTTATTTTTTAGTGGGAATTGAAAGCATCCCGAAAACCCATTTATTAAAAGTCAATTAGGGCTGGGTCTTATTTGAATAAAGGAATATAAGACTAGAGAAATGACACTATGAATACTAATAATATTGAAGACTTTTTCAGCAGGATCTTCTTAAGAGCAGACTGGTCGACCTCAAATGAGCAAAGCCGATTTCTTAGTCTGATCATTTCTCGTCTGTAGTAGGGTAGGGTTCCATCAGTTCTTGATCTCCAGTCGAAAAAGAAACAGAAATAGCAAATGAGAATAACGACAGGATGGTAAAATGGACAATGAGCATATTCAAGCCTGGGACTCTTTTGTTTGATGAAAATGAGTGACCATTAAGCAAACGTGCTTTCAACATGCAGAAACATTTACTTTTCAGATGTTACAGGTGCTGTAGGTGTTGCAGTCCATCGAATAATAACAATAACCCTTGTCAGCCATGATCTTGAAGGAATAAACAACTAGAGTCTCCTCAGTTCAGAACAAAGTACTTTATTAAAAATATATAATATCATTTAGGATAAGGAGCTTTTGCATTGAAATGCACAAAAATTTAACAAAAGGCACTTGAAACCTAATGTTGAAAATACTTAATTGGACTTCATGTGGCATAAACATTAGATATATGAATCACAGCAGAATACATGTCTCTTTTTAAGATTCAGTTTAGTTACAAAATTAATTTGCGATCTTGAATAATAATAATAATACCTGTTGATGAGATTAGTATTAGAACTTGCCCAAAATGAGATTAAGATGATGAACTTATGTTAGTGTCAGAAATATATCTGAAATCACCATTATTTACAGCACTAATTTATCCTAGAATTTTAGATTGATTTTCTGCTAGACACCCTATGTACACAGTACATGATTGTCAGCATTATATTAACATTTTACTGGCTGACCAAAGGGCAGAACATATTTCTGACACTTTCAGGGTAGTAGCAGATCATGGAAATACACACTTGAAGTGAGGGATGAACTAATTCAAAACTATATAACAATAGTAATGATGATAATAATAATAATAAGGGTATCCACAATATGACACTTTCATACATACGAATTACATTCTCTCATACATTCTTTAAATAAGACGCACGAAATTTGACATGACAAGAGTGGGTTAAAAATGAATGGACATTAACAAGATCACCCGCAACTTAGCATAGGAATGAGACGAAAAAAAAATTATTGGCAAAATTCTACTTAGATGTTTAGTGTATCTAAGAGTTAGAGGTCAACTAAATTGAATAAACTTCAAAAAATTATTAAAGGATATAAGATGAAGCGTTTTCCCTGGAAAAATTTACTGTCTATTGATTGACCCCTTGTAGAATTGTTTCAGTCGAGAGATTTTGGCAGTATGAACGAAAATGTTTTTTAATATCCGCCACCTCCATGTCCACCACCTCCATATCCACCACCTCCGTATCCACCGCCTCCGTGTCCACCACCGCCATATCCGCCACCGTATCCACCGCCGTATCCATCATCCTTGACCCTGTAAAACTCGTTGTTCAATTTAAGCCCTACTTTAACTCCTACTCCACTCAGTCCTTTCAAGATGCTTCCAAGAATGTTTCCCAGACCGGATCCAAGAAGGCTTCCGGTACTTTCATGGCTGCTTCCTCCATATCCACCTCCGTAACCTCCACTTCGGCGATTTACTGCCTCTCCATCAGCAATAACTTGAGAGATACCCTTGATAGCACCAAGACCAACACCAAGTCCTAAGCCAATAGGCAAACCAGTGTCACCTCTTTCAGAAATTTTATTTTGAGCTTCAGGCCTTGTGTCCACCGTGTAGATTTCGACTTCTTGTTTGGGGTATGCAAATGCACCCAATAGCACACATGTCCCTAAAAGACAGGACTATAAAAAGAAAAAAAAATATGCATAAAGTCGATAACATTAATCAATAGACAGCTTTCAATTATAAAAATTATTAAAAAATAAATAATGGCAACTGCCTTCAAAGTCATCAACCTGTTGGCTTGGCTACTACTTATGTGGTCCACGTGATTATCTAACCGGGCATCCCCTTGTGATCTTACATCTATTGCTGAATTCCTTCTTTAGACATACATTTTTTGTTGATATTATATAAGTTCCTAGGAAGTTATTCCTACTTATAGGAAGTAATGTTATCCACCTAAATTTTACTTGTTATTTAGTGAAAAAAATGAATCTGACCAGTATCGTGATGCACTTCAGGTATAATTTAGGTCAGAGAAATTGGGAAGACGAAGCGAATGAGAAAAAGTGGTTTTGTTTTTTTGTTCTTAACAATTTTGACGTAACGTTTTTCATATCCTGAAACATTATATTTATGCATGAATAACTGATTAGTTTAAATATTAAAATTTGATCAAGCTAATCTAATATTAGAAAACTTTACCAAATATGGCAGCTGACGGAACTTGTGAACTAAAAAGATTTTTTGGTTATTTACGAAGATGTTTACAAAAAGTTATTTCGTCTTTAAAACAGTTATGAAATATTTCAAGAACGTGTTACAATTTTCTCACCTTTGTGTTACCTTTCTTATTTTTGTTGATAGTAGCTTTGTTAAGTTTTAGTAGGTCCTACATTTTCAATAAATTTATTATTTTTAAGGGATGCTAGATGTGTTGTGGGTAAACACTTTATCCCAGGGAGTTATTTGTCACGGTTTTGCAGTCTGGCAAATTCTGGATGCACTTTTTTGAGAAATAGGCGTACTGGCTTTTTTAGTAGGATAAATAATAAGTTAAACAGCCATTTTTTAAAATTCTAGTTGTGACTTATTTATTATTGTTTATTATTTGCTAAGGTGGTGGAATTTATGCGCTTTCATTTTAGTGGTTATTGGTGTAGTAGTGTTGATATTAAATTCCAGTTGATTTTAGTAAGGATTATTGTATATTTGATGAAATATTGCCTCATCCCTATACAAAAATGAGAAAGTGGACAAATGTGCTTAAAAGTTGAATATAAGGAATTGGTACTCACCACAAATAAACCCTTCATTGTTGAATTTCGTTTGAAATGACCACCGGTTGTAAGATTTCTTTATGTACCCGGTATCTGTTTACTATTTGAAGGATATGTTGGTAATTGAGTGGAAACTGAAAGTTGTATACCTCATTGTGTTTTTGGTCAACTTTTATACCAGAGCTATCCAGGAAGTGAAGCCTCTGCGCTTGCTCAGTCTGACCATCGCCTCTTATTCGTCTATTGCAATTATCTCACATTTTTAATTTTTTCCCTCTTTTCCATATGATGATGCTAATGTTGATGTTCCGAAATGATACCACATATAGATGGCGTTGCAGTCGACTCACGTGGAAATCAAAAGTAAAAAACCGAGTATTTCCGGTACACTTTAAAATTTATTGCCTTATTCAGCTATGTATGTCTTTTTTCATTACTTTCCTTTCTCTTCCGTCCTTTTTTTATTGCTACCATACGGATCATCACTCTCCTTACAGTATAACACATTTTTTTTTACTTTCTCTTTAAGTAGGGTAAAATGAGTGGCTCCCGGGGTTGCCATGCAGACACTTTTAGGAATTCTTCACTTAGTAGCGTCGTTACTTCCACTGTTGGTAATTCAATATTTTTTGTTGGTTCGTTTCATATCTAGTCATTTTGGCCATCCCAAACTACTCACCCTTTGTCAATGCTTAGATGCCCACGCCTGTAATTTTCATGTTAAACTAGCAGACGTTTTACGCAAGACTTCCTAGAAAAAAAGATTGTCCATCACTGAGTGGTCAGGTTGGAAAATTTGAGATGTTTTTTTAGGGCAGTGGGTATGCTAAAAAAAGTTATTGATGCGGATACAAGATTTCTCTTCTTCCGTAGTCGACACCTAGCATAATGAATGTGATAAACCGAGTGAAGTGAGGGTAAAATTGTATTAAAATTCTGAAGAAAGTTTTTTGATTTCTTTTTATTAGTCTTTCTCTTTTTTTTGTTGCTTGGGGTCAGATAAAAAAAACTTGTTGTTCACTTGTGTAACTGTATATTGTGGTCAACAACAGTTGACCATTTTACATGAAATAATTTACCAAAGTGGTTCGAGTTTTTAGCTCTTAAGAAATGTTCTAACTTTCCCTACCTTCTTAGATCTTTGTCTTAGAAATCAGTCATTAAAGACCTAATTAATGAAAGAAAAAGTTGAGTTACTGCAGATACGAAAGTGGCTATTCAGAAACGAGTTTTCTGCCCTACTTTTTAAGGTGTGAGACTGTTAAGATCTCTGAGGTAAGCTTGAATGGGACTAATTGTCAAATGTCACTTTTCCTTAGTAGGCCCTACTCGATTGTAACATAGGGCAGTATTTCCCGAATTTCTCTCTTTGCCAATCGGAATTTTTGAAATGATAACGTGGTTTAAAAGTAATAACCATAACAACTCTGAAAAACGTTCGTGGGCAACCGAAAAAAAAATTTTATTCAAAATAGAAGAATAATAAAATGTTGCATTTACTAATTGTTTTTCTACCCTTTTCCCTGCCTATGGCAGGATCGGATGTCCATTTTGGCTTGTTGAGATACATGAGCGACCAGCTGCTGGACTGGCTGCCAGCCCAATCCTGAAATGTGTCGTCGAACTACTTTTGTTAGGGCACTTTTTCCTCCACCGATGGCAAGGTGCGAGCTCCTACCCCTGGTAATTTGCCGAACTACATGCATATTTTATTCCATGCATCAAGGCATCTTTTATGTGCAGACGATACCATATCCATACCACACGAGGTTACTGATTTACTTCTCATCTTCCTTAAGGTGCACTGGAAAAACCATCCACCTCAGATCAGGATCAAACCTGGAACCACAGACGAAGTTGTCGAGTACACTGCTTCTGATCATGTTGACTACAAGTGAAAAGTTGATGATTGACTCGTACTATTAACTAACAGCAACGCCTAACCCTTTTCCCCGCCTGTGGCACAGTCGGGTACCTATCTTGTCCCTCTGAATGGACACAAGGATGATATATTGGACGGCTTTTTAACAACTGATTGCCGACCAAAGCTGCAACCTCTCTGCTTATTTATCGTCGGTCTACTGTTCGTTGGAGCACGCCACCCTGGAAAGTTTTGCCTCATCTACCCGTTGCATAGTGGAGAGGGTTCTTTTACGTGCAAATGCCATCGTACACCACACGGGACCTCCGTTTTGATTCTCATTCGAAAGAAGGCGCACTCCGGGCCTCTCTCCCCCGAAAGAAGCCAACCCACCTCGGTCCAATATCGAACCTAGAACTACTGACGCAGTTGCCGAGCGTGCTACCCACTGCGCCACCGAGGTGGGTCGTCCTGTCGATTACAGTACCTTAAAAATTAGCATTATCAAAAGAAAGTACGGTACACATTAATTTGGCATATTTTTTACCATTTTTGAACTGGTTCTCTGAATAATGAATATTAGGGAGAAATATTTACCTGAGGATAGTTTTTCAAAGCGTTCATTCGAGGTAAAAACTGGTTGTTGTTTTACTTTGACTAATATTTTACCTATTTTAATTTACTCAGTTTCCATCTTTTTTAGCATTTGCATTCAGAAAGTGGCGGTGACAGATGCAAACGAAGAAATTTAGGTTATTTCAAGGGCACAGCACGTAAAAAGCATTTCTTCAGTAATAAATTCCCAAATTCATGGAAAGTAAAGCTGTGGCCCTGTGTCATGTATACAGATCTATACAATTCTCTAGTGCAAAAAGCCTTGACCATGGTGTGGATGAAAATTCGTCTTCAGTCAGACGACAGGTTAAAACGCCTAACACTTATTCACTTTACTTTAACTGCCAAATATTTCTACGATATTGTTGATGAACTTTGATGATAACTGACTTTTCTAAACTCATTATGGGAGAGACAACACCCACCAACCAACACCAGGAGGTAGTTTGCTCGATTACTGCGCCATGGTCGGCACAAGTTGGCTACTGGATCGGGGTGGGTTGGCTACTTTCGGGCGAGAGAGAACTCCCGAGAAGTAAAGCCGTAGCCCCATGTGGTGCTCGATTTGATTTACGAGTAAAAGAACCCTTTCTGCTATGCAAAGGGCAGATGAGGCAACATTTCCAGGTGTATGAGTTCACCCCCTGGCGTCACGTCGGTGGAGTGTGCCAACAAAGAGTAGGCCTACGGTAGGTTGGGGCCGTAGGTAGGTAGGGTTGCAGCCGTGTTCAGTATCCGGCAGGGTAAAAATGCCCACGTGTCTATCCAGAGGGTCGGTTAGGAGTACTTGATCCTGCTATACACGAGAAAAAGGAGAGGCAACGTGGTATTGGGTTCCTACTTATTTAGGGCCGATTCAAAGCCTAGTTAATGCATTAGTTTAGAAAAAGTATAATTTAATAACAAGTGTTCGCGATATTATTCTTTAAAGTACTAATATCGTATTCGCCCTGTAATAGGTTTAGTTTTTGCGAAGATTATAAACGAGATTAATATATTTTATTTGTGAAATTAAACAAAAAGTGATCCATTATTTATAAAAAAAAAAAAAGAAAGAAAAAATTTGCCCCTTAAAACTGTGATTAAGCTTGACCCGTCAACAAAAACTTATTTTTTAACCCCAAAACTGATAAAATGGAGTAGGCTGTCCGGTTTTATATTACCACGTTTTATTTTCTCAGTCTCATATGTGTTTTTTTCACATTCTGTTATTATTTGAGCATGCTTCTAAAATTAGTGTGCCTCAGTGCTTCATTCGTGAGTCCGCGGTAACAGGTTCAGTCCTGGCGACTACTTGTTTCTATAGGTATTGCAACCCAGGAAATATCACATGAGATCATGACTTTACTTCCCATCCTACGGAAAGCGCACCTCTAAGGCTCTTCTCTCCTGTGAAGGAAAACTATCCACTGGAACCAGGAACAAACCTGCAGCCTTAGATTCATGATGGGAAGCGAGAGAGCCACCTAGACAGACCGACCCCCAGGTCCCTTGTAGCATGGAGTTGGAGTTTGAGATGTAAAATGGAGTTTGAGAATTAAAAATTCTCAAACTCCATTTTCTCCTTACATACATCCCGAAATGCAAGAATAAAAAAATCGTACGTGTGATCCATTGTCAAGGTACTACATAAAACAGGTTTCGTGTTTCCAAGCAGGGTCGGGCGAAATACTTTTGATGCTTCGAGCTGACTACTAGGAGCGACTTTTTACAATTGACATCAATAGTGACTTAGGTATAATGTCCAAAATTCGGATTTCCTCATACATTCCGTAAACACGGCGCCCTCCAATAACCGGCGCACCTTTCAGCTGAAAAAAATAACAAACGGCCCGCCGTTTATTTCAAAACTGTCTGGAAGTGATCGTGCAAGTTAACTTGAATTTTTTAATGATTAACTCTTTAATGCTACACAGAGGTACTGATATCATCATCGTCACACCCTTATCCAGCTTGTGGCAGGGTTGGGTCCATGGGTCCATTGATCATGCTCTGACTGGGAACACCCCAGCCAGGCGTATTACAGTAATTGCTTTTCATTATTGGAATAAGGATGGATGGGGTACTCCTGTACCCCTGTGTAGCACCTGTGTAAAGTTTAAATGGCCATACGAAGTGCAGGAAATGCAGTGCATAAAGAGCAAAACATTCATTTGCTTTAACCACCGCATTAAAATTGTTCAAATTGTTTATAATGATATTTTTCTGTTTCTGAGCATTGCAAGCAAGCAATCACACTATCCACTATATGGTGTAAACATCAGTGCAATAATTTGCTGGCAAGTGCTCTCCAGATAGTTTTTTCAGACATTACTTGCACACGTTTTCGCTACTCATGTAAATGCTTGCACAAGTTACCATCGGTAGTACTTGCGCAAGTTGTTTGCTCGTGTAAACTAAGCTTTAGTGCAGATATTGTTGAAAGAAAAGTTTCAAAGAGAAAGTATTCTTTAGCATTTAAATTTTTGGGAATTTCTGCAGCTGAGAATGATGGTAATTGTCCTGTGGCTAAACCTCTACAGTTATCTAAATCTAGGGTAAGGATTTAAATTTTAAATGAACCATTGATTATTTTTCTCAATTTCATTTTGCCAATAAATTCAGATTCGAGAGTGGCGTCAGCAAAAATCAAAATTAATGAAATCAACTTGTCTGGCTAAAAAGTTTCCATTTATAAATTGAAAAAAATGATAAACGGCGCCCTCCAATAAACCCGGCAACAAAAAAGGCCTTTGAAAAAATAAACGGCGCGCCGTTAATTAGAACAATTACGGTATTGGTGTTCCATAACAGTCCCTAGGCAGCTCTCATCTTAATCCGGCACTAGTTTCAAATTGAGGTTACTTTCAAAGGGCTTGCAAATTGGGATTTCATCAACATTTAAGTAACTTTAACAACTACCACTATTTGGACCATCTCAGAAGGCAGTTTATTACAGGGGAGTTAAACTGCCGGCTGCTGAAAGATTACTTTCTAAATACTTAAAAAACTGAGAAGGTGAAAAAAAATTTCTAGATACTGATATTATCCTAAATATTATCATATGTAAATAAGATACTGTATAGAATGAGTGACATTTTAAATTCCTATCGCGCGGCCCGTGGAGATGTGGAGAAGTGACCGGCAGCTGAAAAGAATTTGACCCCCACCTGATATATTGCATTGATTCATCAGGCTCAGTAGCGGTTCTAGCATACGCGAGGGCCTGTGCAAATTGAAAGCAAATTGAAAGTGCGAGGCCCTTTCAAAAAATTTGCAACTAGCAAAAGGGAGGCCCCTGAAGCGCGAGGCCCCGTGCATTTGCACAGTTTGCACGTGCCTAAAACCGCCACTGATCAGGCTCACAAGTTTTACCCTGGTATCAGCCACTCCATGGGTTCCAAAATAGTCATCGATATCGTCTTATTGTCATTATTCATTCTTTATGGTCAGTTGTTGAGACCTCTTTGGTTTTCGTTATTTTTTGTTAACGTTTTCGGTGTTGCAGAATTTTGTTTTGACAAAATATGTGGTATCGCTGTATATCGTATTGAACAAAAAAGTTTTTAACTATTCCAAAACAGCAATAGCACATGAATATTTTTGGTTGATACTGTTTAATTAAACTGGTTTAATGTCCTCAATATAATTGATAACATAAATTTATTTATTAAAGCGCCTTTTAGTTGTATTTCAGATGAAGTTCGCTACTTGTATTTCCGCAATGATTTATTACTTATCCGCAATTCAACTTGAATTTTATCACTAACTAGCTTCTTCTCAGTGAACTAGAATGAGAAAGTATGTTTTTTTTAATGTCCTTCGAATCTTTTGTTTATTTAGGAGATTCACTGAATAATTGAAATGTAACGCATTTTTTGCTTCAAATACTGCATTTCAACATTGTGATGCGCCTCGTAAAAACAAAGCACATTTGCTGTCAACTCATGCTATTTACAGTGTTGAAACTGGTAACGCCAACGTTTAAATTGCTTACAATAAGTGATCCAATTCAAACTATACTATATTATCTTAAAAGCGTTTATTACTGAAATAATTTCAGTAATCATTTGCAGAGATATTCAAATGGCCAATGCCCGTTTAGAACGTCAATTAATTCTTGAATTGAAATATGAAGTAAAAGATCACTGAAGACAGTGAAAGATCACTGATATGAAGTAAAAGATCACTGATATGAAGTAAAAGATCACTGATATGAAGTAAAAGATCACTGATATGAAGTAAAAGATCACTGAAGACCTTTAGTGAGTTACCATCGGGATTCTAAATTGAAATGGTTTACTACTGTAGATCAGGTATGTCAAACTGGGGGGTACCCCGAGGGCCACATCGGTAACATGGGCGTTGTCATGAGGGCCATTGCAGTGTGGCCCTTTTTTTGTATTTTGTTTTTAAACGTATCAAGAGGCCCGACCTCGAAGGTATCGCGTTTATTTAACATGACAGTTGTCGAAATGGTATTTAACAATAGTTTTAATCAAAATATGGCACGTGGCACCCAATTCCAACTATGTCGGGGGCAACTATCCCCCTCTCGTTACGCCTCTGAGTAGCAGACTGCATAGTATACTACATGATATCGATTGTGAGGGCCGCAACTCTAGACTTCTAGGGCCGCTAGTTTGACACCGCTGCTGTAGATAGCATCTTGCCAGAATTAATTTTTATTTTATACCCTAATACTTAATTATTTTATTATTTAGAGCTAGGAGGCTACTAGGAAGTTTTTTTCACCATTTAACATCTCTTGCGACCCTATATGGTCACTCAAAAGGATGAGCCTATGGGTTACAAAGGTCTGTAAAGGTACGTAAAGGTGCGTAAAGGTCTGTTCTGAATACCAATTACATGTAGAAAGCCCTTTTACGTTCAGTTATTATCGCGCACACTATAAGGGAATTATAACCTTACTTCCCATCCGACTAATGACACACTTGGGATGTCCTCTTTTACAAAGTAAAAAAGCAACTACTATTTCTCTTCCCACCTAGGGCAGCCGTGTTTCTCAAACTGGGGTCCGGGGTCCTCGAGGGGGCCACTTAATTGAAATTTTGATCTACCTCTTTGTGATTATTCCCATACCCTCTTAATATTGAATATACATTTGATGACTATGATTCAGGCCTACTATGGGTCCGCGAGCGATCAAAAAAGTTTGAGAACCACTGCTCTAAAGGCCTACTTCGCCCCTCTGGTAGAAAGGATTCTTTTCCCGTATGTACAGGTGGGAGTCACGTTCCATAGGGCCTTTGCACTGCTTTCTCCATAGGGCCTTTGCACTGCTTTCTCCATAGGGCCTTTGCAATACCATTGAAATTTTCAAGTGACTGTCGACTGTGCGAGGTGTTATTACCATGGAAAATAGTTCAATTCAAATTCAGGTATTGATAGGAGAGGAAACAACTGTGAAATGATGAATGACCCAATGTGTGACTCGCACTTCGAAGTGCCAACACAAGACTTCCAAATGCCAATTCAACATTAGGCAGATCTGCAGTGTTACCTAGCGTAGTGAAATACGTTCTCAAAATTCTGCTTTGAAGTTGGAGTTTTATGACATTTGAGGACTCCACCACATCTCACATTTGTACCATTTTGCTCAGAGATTTTATGACTTATTGTTCTTTTAAATTTGAACATTTTTACCTTTATACGGAAAAAATACTCCATGCTTTAAGTGAAAAGAAGTTGATTACAACGCTTCTGCATTATGATATGATTCAATTTTTAATATAAAAAAGTCTTTATCAACTCCACTTAGGATAACAGAATGGGGACCAGTTTTTTAGCAACTTTAATCTTAGTTACCAAGAATTGGTGTTCCTTTTTAAAATAATTTTTGGTATTTATATGTAGTTACTACAAGTTATTACAACCTAGAAGTTTCATTATTCCAAATTTTTTGCGGTCAGTTTTTAGACTAATCGAGCATTTTATTCCCTTTCGAAACTATATGTTAAGCTATATTTAAGGTAAGGGGAAGCTGAATCCATCTCGGTGACGAATGGACTATTGCGCCAGTAGAACGTTCCAGAGTGGATCCAGGACAGAGGTGGGGGACTTCTAGCCAGGCTCCAGTGCGTTTTCTGTCGGATACAAAGTGTGGTTTGTACGATGTCATCTGCAGAGAAACTAGTAACTCCTAACCCTTTTCCCGCCTATGGCAAGGTCAGGTATACCTCTTGTCTCTCTGAATAGACACAAGGGTAATCTATTGGACAGTGTTTTCCGCTGCCGGTTGCCAACCAAAGCTGCAACTCTATGCTTATCTATCGTCGGTCTACTGTTCGTTGGGGAATTCCACCGATGCCAGGAGGCGAGCTCCTACACCTGGAAATTTTGCCTCATCTTCCCGTTGCATAGCAGAGAGGATTCTTTTACGTGCAAATCCCATTGCGCATCGGGACCTCGGTTTTACTTGTCAACTGAAGGAAGGTGCACTCGGGGCATCTCTCTCGCCCGAGTACGCTATCCAGTCCGCTATTTTTGTGTAGTTCGACAATATTTCCAGGAATAGGAGCTCCCCTCTGGCGTGGGTGGAGCGGGACTGTAATGACCTTGTAGTTAAAGGACCCTAAAACCGCCAACAAACAAACGTGGGGGGGAAGGTGTTCCAACGAAGATAGGCCGACGTTAAATATGCATAAGGCTTGCAGCATTGAACTGCGTAAAATATAGTGCAACCAATCGCTCATGGGTCCCAAGGGGACAAAAATGGGCACTCAACCTTTCTGTAGGCGGAAAAAAAGTTAGCGATGATGATGGAAGGTGGTGCCGTGATGAGGGATACGCAATCAGCCTACTTTTGGATTCTATGGATGAAGGGTCTATCCTGACCGCGGCAGATGGCAGAGAAAGGCCCCAAGTAGGTTTTTCATCAGAATCGGCATATACTGCAGGGCATATTAACAAAATGTCCAGGTCTGACTGAGGGGGTGTATTTCGTAGTACACACCAGTTCTCGTCTGATCACAGAAGTTAAACAATGCAACCCTAGATAGTACTATCATGGGTGACCGTTCGGGAACACTAGGTACTGCTCATACCCAAAATCGTCGTAATTGCGTAGTGTCTATGCAGACTCTGCGTTAGAACTATGGAGTGGAATGGGGGCTCTAATGACCGTTGTAGATGACGACCCCTAAAACCCCAACGAAACAAATCCAGGGCTGATATCGCAGATTGAATTCTCATCCGGCTGAAAGCTTTTCTTGCTCACTACAAGACAGCACTGGTTTCCACTATGCTATGGTCCGTGTTAGGAATCAAACGGTTCACGAATGTCCTACATATCTAGTTCGTGAACACCGATCGTGTTCACTTTAAACATAAAAATTCACGTGGGTCTTTAAAGAACTTATTACTGTCGCAAGACAGTAATAGAATTTGATTGATTTAAATTATATTTTTGGCTATGCCCTAAATTGACCTGTCTCTCATTTTAAGGAATTACTTATTCTTGTTTACATTATGCAAAACAATAGTCTATCAGGAATAGAAGACATTGAAATGATTTGCATTTGGATGACTAAGTTGTTAAATATTGAACCTAAAATTTAATTGAGCCAATGGCGTCTTTTTATTGAGTTTTGGGTTGCGGTTAATGAACTTTCAATACTTGAGGGGTGTTGACCACTACTAGAAATGTACGTGGATTTCCCATTTAAAGCCCACTTCACACAGTGATAACGAGGTGATGCAGATTTTTGGAAGATTTTAACTCTAACTGCATTCTGCGTAACAAAATATTATTATAGTTCACGTTTGAGGCTTACTGTTATGAAATGTAATAATAATAATAGTAATTATTATATTTATTATTATTCATTACATAAAGTATTATTTTGTAGTTATGAAATTGCCTGTTGACACTATGTGACCCCATTATTTCATTTATTATTCACTAATCTTTGTGAAGCTGTTTTCTTTAAAATATTTTTAATCAATTCAACGAAAAAGCGTTTTCCTTTTAAGTGTAAGATGCATGTCCTGGAGCTTATGTTAGCAATTTTTTCTCTACCACAATGGATAGGCATACTGAAGATTGAGACACTAACCTGCCTTTCTGTGTAAAAGAGGCCCTATGCTTTTTTGCTCAGAAGAAAACCATTTGGGAATTAGTCTGCACGTACACATCTCCGTGTGTACGAAGGATTTTTTGGCTGCGGATGCCATCATGCACATCACACAAGAAGGGGGGGATGTACGGCTTTGTTTCCTACTAATCGGAAGCCCAGTTTGAGCTCCTTTCTCACTCGTAGGTCAAATCGAGATCAAAATCGAGTCCTCAACTCACACTAACACTCAGCCACCAATGCTGCTCTGTATTGGGGAGTGGAAATTTGAGAAAGATAGTAATTAATAACTTATGGTCTCAAAATGTTAATGGATTTATGGTAATGTTCCAGGATAGGTACTGTGGGATGTATTAAGGGAAAAGGGGATGGAAGAAGGATGTATCAGGATAGTGCAGCATATGTATGATGGTTCCATAGCCAGGGTAAGAAGCACCTGGAGAAATACTGGATGCTTCCAAGGAAAGGTTGGAGTGCGCCAAGGTTGAGCAAAAAGTCTTTTCATTCTGGTTATGGGGAGCTGCTGACTGGAGTAGGAGTATTGGCACCTTAGTGCATGGTATTCGCGGACGATGTAGAAAAACTTAGTAGAAAGGGCCTAAACCATATTACAACAGAGATATATAGCTTTCAATTGGGTAGTACAGGTAAATAGTGGTGACGTGCTGTTTGAAGCCAGGTAGTATAAGAAGTGCAAGTGCTCAAGTACCTAGGATGTTCCAGAGCAATGGAGAAATAGATTTGGATGTGACTCATCAGTGGCGTACCAAAGATATTTAGCGCACGGGTACAAACTATACAACTAGCGCCCCCCCCCCCCCCCCGAATGTTAGAAGAGAGAAGCCCCTGTGTGGAAGCCAAGGCGATAATTGTAATCAAAAGATGGCAAATGGTGGCTCCCTTACAACTGCACCCGGGGATAGCTGAAATGCGAATGCTGCAGTACATGGGTGGGTGACGAGAGAAGACAGAATTAGAAATGAGTATATTTGGGGTAGTTTGGAGGTGGAGGACATCGCGAAATAGATGGGAAGGAATCGATTAAGCTGGTATGGATATGTGATGAGAAGAGGGTAGGAGGAGCTGGTTAAGTCCATCACAGGGATGCAGGATATTGAATCACCCAGGGCACGGGAAGACCGAAGTAGACGCGGGAGCACATTGTGCGGAGGGATATGATAGTGTGTGGGGTGGATGGGAACCTGGTAGGTAATAGGCGGGAGTGGAGGACCAAACTCCGTAGACCTGACCCTGCCACAGACGGGATAACACCAACAGAGTTTGAAGTAGACCTATGGACTTACAGTTGCTGGGGGTTGGTAAGGTGATATGGAGATCGTGTTACTGTGTTTCCCAGTTTTGCCCGATAAGAAAATAGATTCAAGGCCTCCAATTGTACACTCTCATATACACAGTGCCGGATTTACCATTAGGCTAAGTAGGTTGAAGCCTAGAGCCTCAACATTTAGCGGGCTTCAAACCTTAAGAAAAGGACCTCAAAAGGGCTTGAAAAGGGCCTCAAAATTGAAATAGCCTAGGGCCTCTCAAGATCTAAATCCGGTACTGCATATACAGTGTATATCATTTGACTTGATTTGAATGTAGCCAAACGTAAATACACTTACCACCTTGGGGTTGTAAATAGCTTGCAGTCTTTAATTGTTCATTGGCAGGCTCCTCTCAACATTTTACCTGACTTTATGATTAGTTTACCTGATTAATTAGCTAGTCAAAAATCCACAACACATGTTACTTGTTAACATTTTCGCATTTTCATGGTCACAAATATATTCGTGCTTATGGGCTCAAGGTGCGCAAGATCGTCCCTGGATCAAGTCCATGGTTATATCAAGTGCGCCTTACTTCATATGGATCGGAAAACAGAAACCCTACTCGCCGAAATTCCTCAATCTGAAAGATGAAAATACTGGTAGACATTTCTTCTATCTTATGTCTGTGAACTGCACCTATATGAAGTAACGCATGTTTTTTTCTTATTTTAAGACGTTACGTGAATAGGTTACAGAATCTCTTTTTGCAACTGATTTCCCTATATTAACCAGTCGTGCGTCAACTAAGGATTTTTGATAACATAAGCGGTACTCGTGCTGTCAAAAAGTTGAATGTCGTTGCAACCCAAATGGCCTGTCATACTAGTGTAACCGGACGTTGTTGGAAATTTCCTGTTGCCTACTAGCAAGACTTCTTTTAGTAGTGTGGCATCCGCGATTTCCTCATGGTCCTCACCTCTTAGACCTGCTAAAGTAAAGCCTGTATGTGTTTTATTAAAGTCCTAAGAGGGTTTCTTTTCTTTTTAACTACTTAAAGTTCAAATATTATATAGCTGCATTTACTGTACAGTAGGCCTACTTAGATTCTGTGTTGGGTGTCAAGATGGGGTGTCAACATCCGACAGAATTAGAAACGATTACATTAGAGGTAGCTTGGGGGTGGGAGATATTGCAGAAAAGATGAGAGAGAATAGGTTGAGGTGGTATGGGTATGTGATAAGGAGGGGGTGAGGAGGAGCTTACTAGGTCCATTGTGGGACTGAAGGTAATTGGGGACACCAGAAGTAGAGGAAGACCAAAACGGACGTGGGAGCAGGTGGTGCAAAAGGACATGGAGGCGTGTGGGGTGGAGACGGACTTGGTGGGGGATAGGCGGGAGTGGAGGATTAGAACCCGCAGACCCGACCCTGCCTCAGGCAGGAGAAGGGTGAGATGAGGATGATGTTGATAGGCCTACTTAGATTCTACAATACATAGCCCTTTTCCCATAATGACGTAAAGCACAGTCGTTTCGTAGAACGTGCTTTTTTTTAACATTTTCGGTTGGCAGGTCATTGGTAAATATCTGGTTCTTCCTCACTAAAATCTACCAACCGATTACATGTTGTATCCAAAATAATTCTTATTTATAGTAAACATATTGAAATTAAAATGATGCACATCAGTAGAAATCAAAGCAAATTAATTTTTCTGTAACATGACCACTTCCACAAAATTGCTTCTGCAGTGAAGCTGTTGTCTAGATGCTAAGCATATGTATCAAAACCTGTTTCCACCAAAGGGTCAAATGTCCAAAATAAAGGTAGGATACAATAAATTATCATGGTCGAGTTAGTGATCCTGTCGGTCCATAGTTCTTAAGGGCGCTTTCTTTCAATTCTAATTCTAATATTATACACTGCAAGCAGCCTTTCTGGCCAATATGGCAGTGGAGAGACTAACTCTCAATCCTACTTATGATAGCATAATACTCCTAAAACCCTAAGCTATAATTCAGGAGCCTCCCCTAATACAATACCAGCTATTGTTGGATTTCCTTGGATGAAGCCCTCCACCCTATCCTCACCAAGGCTATTCCATTGTCGAATGACTCTTGGCAAAAATGACCAGTAGTATGAGTCTGTCTGTGCCCTAACCTCTTTCAATTTATATGGATGATCCTTTCTGCCTTTATACTCAGCTGGGGACACTCTTCCAGCCAACGGTCCATTACATCCTAGCAGCAGCATTAAGGTATGACGTCGGTATGGAATGTGTCGCAGTTAGGAGGCTAGGGATAATTACACGAAATTGAAACACTAATGAAGACCACTACACTTATCTGCAGAGCAAGCTTAAGGTTGTACAACGCCCGAAAGTGACATTCAGTGATGGGGTTCCCCATCTTCCCATGCTACCAGAGCGGCTATATTGCGCTGGACACACCAGTTCTCGTTTGATCACTGAAGTTAAGCATCGCAATCCCAGCTAGTACCGGCTTGGGTGACCTCTTGGAAACCCTGGGTAATGCTAACACCCAAAAATCGTCGTAACAGTGTAGTGTCTGTGCAGGTTCTGCATAAGAACCACGCTGTTAGGGCTGTAATGACCTTTGTAGTTGAAGTGCCTAAAACACCAACGAAAAGAAAAACCCATGTGACTACTGAGCCTGTGCCCACTTTACCTAAGCTAAGCTACTGTAGCAGTACAGGGAGCTGCAAATTGCGTTGGACACACCAGTTCTCGTCTGATCACTGAAGTTAAGCAGCGCAACCCCAGTTAGTACTGCCATGGGTGGCCGCTTGGGAAAACTGGGTACCGCCAGTATCCAAAAATCGTTGCATTAGTGTAGTGTCTGTGCAGTCTCTGCATAAAAACTACAGGGTGGACGGGGCTCTGATGATCTTGTAGTTGAAGGACCCTAAAACACCAACAAACAAACAAGTAGCAGTACAATACAAACAATCCTACTAAAAAGAGTAGCTTAATATTTACCGGAAGGCATACTTTTCGATAAGTTAAATAAAGAAAGGAAGAACCATATTTCAAAATGTCAAAGGATGCATGACCAGTGTTTGGTATCCCACCTCGCCTAGACGTTTATTTCCATTAGCTTGGGTGGGGAAGAATTGAACCTGGGGTGGGGGTTTCTGTGATGCAATTGTCCTACATGTTGCCACGGTTGTTTGTTTCATTTTTTGTATAGTGAAATTGACCAACTATCTCTCCCTCTTTGTCCGCTTTCACGTAGCGTGAGGGGAACTAGACAGGGTTTTCAGGTTAGCCAATCTGGTCTCACGCAAACACTCCTCAAAACTAGGACGAGTATGTTATCTAATGGATGCAAGACTCCTGTAGTGGTGTGTAGGTGACATGGGGCTAGCGGCACGGCAAAAAATAGTATATTCATGTGACTTAATTTGAAATATATTGCTCCAGAACTGTTGAATTATTTTTTATGAAACTTAAAATATCTTATAGGTGCCCTGATTGTGAAATGGCGTGGCAAATGCAGACCCTGTCCTTTATAGCACTTCATTACATCATCACACCTATAACAGATTCGGTCCTTACCTTCGATTGTTCACCACTCCAAGGTGGCCCCTAATATTTTTTTTTCATTTTAACTGCATTAATTGCGTTGGACACACCAGTTCTCGTGACATCACTGAAGTTAAGCTATGCAAGCCCACGTTAGTACCAACATGGGTGGTTGGCAAAGAACGTTGGGTGCTACAAATTTCTCCTTTCCTACATCTTCTACACCTTCCTCCTCATCTCCCGCGAGCAACCTCCTAAGGGTTCATCATGTTATGGCTGCTTGGCTTACTCCCCAACCCATGTAATAAATCCATCACCATTACATTTCGTCATTTATAGCCCCTTTCCCCTCCTATGATAGGAAATAGTTGCAAAATTGTAGATTCTTTGGGGTACGGTGCTGAAAAGCCTTTAAGGGACTCTTCTGAATTTTTTGGATATTACTGTACCCTTTTGCATTTTTCACATTTTAAGTTCTCATTTATCTTTCTTAAGGGAGGGGGAGGAATTGATACAGCAAGAATTATGAGACCACTAGCTCATTTTCCTAAGGAATCTTATTTCTGCACGATTTAGGGTAGAATGCAACGTGACAAAGCCCTTACAGGCTTTCTCCTATCCTCACACACCCCTTACAATCCCTTCGACGTTAAAGAGACAAAACTAGGCCAAAGAACATTGCAAATAGCCTAGAAAAATACTCTTCACCACGGCAACCCTGGTGAACAAATGTTGAAACTGCTTTTAAACTTTTTCTGTCCATCAAAATTTAGCGCGAATATTTTAAAATTAGAAGGTTGAAATTTTACAGAAATGCTTCCAACTACAACGACGCTTTATGTTTTGACCAACAAAGCACATTGGGTGTTTTATTTGCTGCCTTGTCAAATTGTGCACTCACTCCAGAAGATCTCCGGACGACCTCCAGAAGATCTCCCATCAGAAAAGATCTGGCATCGGCTGCTAGATTAAATGTTACAGCAAAAATTCATAAGTCACAGAATTAACATTTAAAGAGCAAAAGTGGGACTCAATTGGAGAACCTTTCCACGGGGCTCCGCATCATTTAGCAAGCAAGCAAACAACTCCTAACTCTTTTCCCGCCTATGGCAATGTTTTTCCACAGCCCGGTTGCTGACCAAAACTGCAATCCCTATACTTATTTGTCGAAGGCCTACAATTCGTTGGGGAATTCCACCGACGCCAAGGGGCGAGCTCCTACATCTGGAAATGTTGCCTCCTCTACCCGTTGCATAGTAGAGAGGGTTCTTTTACGTGCAAATGTCATCGTACACCACACGGGACCTCGGTTTTACTTCTCCTCCAAAAGAAGGCGCACTCGGAGCCTCTCTCTCTCTCTCTCCCGAAAGAAGCCAACTCGCCTCCAAAGTGCTACCCTCTAGCGGCATCGAGACGGGGTCTCCACGTGATTTAGCAACAAACTAAAATTTGTTTTCAAACTCAATGACACAGAGCTACCGTGAGGGTTAAAAGGTGATTACCCATTTTATTCCTTATCTGGTCAGTTGTAGGATTGCTGTCGCCACGAACATGTTAAATTTAAGAAAAGCGGCCTGCATCACGTGCCGCCATAGCCCATTGCTGGAACTGTGAATATCTTCAGTCATTATTATGAGCACTTGCTTTAATCCCACCAGGAACTCAATACAGGGGAGCAGAGATTGTGTTTTCGACATGGGATGTTCGCACCCTAACTAGAAAGATAAGAGGATAAATTAAAACACGGGGTCTGAGTTCGTTTGGCCCGCCGGGCACCCGGTTGACCGTCGTCGCTCGAGGGTCAAGTTTTAAAATTGCAGTTCAATGTTTGTGGGCTGTGCTAGTTTTAGCACTCAGTTGTTGTTTTTTTTTTGAAGAAATAATATTATACGTTTATGGTTTCCCTTTCTAGAACACATGTTCAGAACCATCGTCTTATTTTATCTCATCCAAATTCCTGCCCGGATTCTCTCTATAGTTTTGGCAATTCGATTATATAGCGTTTGAGTGTAGGATCGCCTGTGGTTGTGTTTAATCACGAAAATAATCAAGTGTCTCCCTGTTCTTGAATTCCTATACGAAATGCAGTGCCTCCTTGAAAGCAGTACGCGAGCAAAGATTTGAGTGCGTGTGACTGAAAGCTTTACCTTGACTGTAACTTTCTGTGATGTGGTTCTTAACGTGGGTACAGCTTATACAACAGGACGAAATAGTTTGAATTGGACGTCGACCAGATGGAGGGAGAACAGAGGGAATGAATGGAAATTTTTTTTTACAAATCCGACCCTGTGATAAGCAGAAGAAGCATATAACAAATGATACTATTTCATATATGCTAAGTAGTCACAGTGGCTCACTGCCGTCGACCCTTGCCCCGTGAGCTTATGAAGGGGCTCTATTGCGCTGGACACACCAGTTCTCGTCTGATCACTGAAGTTAAGCAACGCAAGCCCAGTTAGTACTGACATGGGTGGTCGCTCGGGAAAGCTGGGTACTGCTAATATGCAATAATCGTCGCATTAGTGTAGTGTCTGTGCAGTCTATGCATTAGAACTATGTAGTGGACAGGTCTCTAATGACCTTGTAGTTGACGGGACCTTAAACACCAACAAACAACTGAAGTTAAGCAACGCAACCCCAGCTGGTACTAACATGGGTAGCCGCCTGGGAAAAGTGGGTACTGCTAATACCCAAAAATCGTCCCATTAGTGTAGTGTCTGTGCAGTCTCTGCATTAGAACTACGCATTGGACGGGTCTCTAATGACCTGGTAGTTGAAGGACCCTAAAACACCAGTGAAACAAAAATTCTCGTCTGATCACTGAAGTTAAACAATGCAACCCCAGATAGCAGTGGCTTGGGTTATCGTAACAGCGCGGCGTAGAGTCTGTGCAGGCTCTGCATTAGAACTACGGAGTGGACGGGGCTCTAATGACAACTGTAATTGAAAAGGAATTAAAAACACCAAAGAAAAAACTAAAGAAACGTTAGCTCATGGTTATAGGTCGATCCTGGTGGAGGCGGGTGGTTGCTTATGGCATCCTGGCAAGGAAAATTGACGTAGTTATAGCAGAAATTATCCTTTATATTGGACTTATGACAACTAATAACGAGCTCTTCATGACTGCAATTAGTGAATGGTGTCTTTTATTAGGTTATGCTTGGCTAACACTGAAAAGAGTTTATAGGGTATATTCACATCATTTGATTCACGCAAGAATTGTTATTAAGACATTAATAAGATGCAAATATTCAAATATGCCCACCTAATCCTCAGGATATAATAAATGAATCGTAATCTTTCGATATATCGTTTCTACATACCGCCTCGTTATTCAGGTTTAAACGATAATTATGCAAATAATCGTTTTTCCCTTAATAAATGTTGCTTGCTACCTTCTTTGCTCATCTTTTTATATCACCTGATGTAGAGGAACTTTGTTCCCTTCTGTACCTGACTAAGAATAGCTCTTTGATTAAAAAAATTTTTTTAAATTTAAGCAACTTTGCTTCTGTTTCGAGTAAACCCTGGAAAAGGGCTTATATATTCATAAATATGCTGAATATTGTATTTTTTATTTGTCATTGTATCCAGCCTGCGAGTTTGGGCCCTCCATTAATTCCCTTTTCCCGTCAGGTTCCTGTCCACCCCACAGCGTTATGTCCTATACCGCCTATTTTCGTGATTCTGTTTTCTAAGCTGTAACCTCCATTCTTATTCATCGTCGACCTACAGATCGTTGGGGGCACTTCACCGACGCCAGGGGCCAAGCTCCTACACCTGGGAATTTTGCCTGACCTATTCGTTTCATTATACAGTAAAACCCCGCTATAACGAATTTGTAGGGGATTGCAATCACATTCGTTATAGCCAGGAATTCGTTACAACCAGGAAAGCTGTTTTTAACCCCAGAAAGCTAACCAGTAGTCTGTGATACTACCCCAAATATCAAGAAATTGTGGTTTTGGTAGTTCTGCAAAACATTTGGTTTCTAATCTTTGCGTACCTTCGTATTTACCCCAATGAAACATTTCTGCATGTTTTTCTTACTATTTTAATGCCCGTTGATTTAGTTTTCTTACAGTTGGTATTCTCCCAGACTACTGGTTAGCTGTAATGACTGCCCTTAAGTATTGAAGGGCAGTCAATTCTTGAGGAGCACAGGTTATTAAGTGTTGGAAACAGGAATTCATGTAGGAAATAGATAGGCAAGTAGACTGGGATTTGGAAGAGACAGCTGATGCAGTGTGGGTCAGGTTTGCCAGAAAAATTAGAAAATGTGGGGAAGCCATTTTAGGTGAGGCTAGAGTAGTAGGTACACTCCAGGGCAGGCAGACATAGTGGCTGCATTCCATAGGTGGATGGAGATAGGAGACTAGGATTCTAAAATATGCTACAGGCAGACCAAGGCCACAGCTAGGAGGCTCATTTCTTTGGTCATACACCAGTAGTATGGGGTCCTCTATGATAGAGACAAAGGGGGAATGAAGGAAGAATGTAGCCTGGCCAAGACCAGGGATAGGGCGATTAAAGATTTACCCTGAGACATAACAGTGAAGGATAGAAAAGGTAGAGTCTTGTTTCATACTTCTGAGGTAAAGGAGTGGGGAGAGTATTTCTCCAGTCTATCTAATTCATGCAAAGGGCAATTCCTGCATATGGTAATGGTCGGGTGAATGGGGGATCATGGGGGAGATACTCAGGTGTGTATGGCTAGAACCTGCATACCCGACCCTGCCACAGGCGGGATAAGAGTATGGTGGCGATGATGATGATGAGAAAATGAACGTTTCTAATATCATCAGCCATTTGTGCATTCTGCCCTAGTAAAATAAAAAGTATGACAAGGCATTCCTGTAAGTGGTGTTCAGTTCAATATGTGGTGACCATTGAGTGGAAGTTTCTGTTAAATCCATAAATAAAAATATTTATAAGGTCCATCATTCGTGATATCCAACGAAATTATCCAAACTTTTATAAGTTTTCATCGTTATTACCAGGAAATTCGTTATATCCAATTCATTATATCCGATATTTTTAATATACAAACTCCTATCCTTTTGCCGGGACCTTGGAAACCATTCGTAACATCCAGGAATTCGTTACATCCGAGATCGTTATAGCGAGGTTTTACTGTATTTATGAATCAATCCAAAATTTAGGCTGCTATCCTGGTTACTTACCCTGAACCATTAGCAATTAATATTGTCAGTTTTTATGCACTATCGCAGTAGAAAAAGACTTTGGAGGTGCAGTACTTCTCTGTGGCTTTATCGGGGCGCTAAAATTGTTTAGCCTAACCCTACACAGTCCGACCCTACCAGTTCTCGTCTGATCACTGAAGTTAAGGAGCGCATCCCTAGATAGTACTGGCATGGGTGACCGCTTGGGAACACTAGGTACTGCTAATACCCAAATCGTTGTAATAGTGTAATGTCTCTGCAGACTGCGTTGGAACTATGCAGTGCACGGGGTTATAATGGCCATTGTAGTTGAAGGGCCCTGAAACATCAGAAGCCGTTGTGGTGACTACTGATTTTAACCTTAGGAGTTTTTTATATTCAGATCGTAAGTTACTGGCGTAGCCAGGAAAATGCTTCGGGGGATGTTACGTCAATAAACTTAGTACCCCCTCGCTGGGGACAAACTTTTTTTTCCCATCGTTCAAAAGAGTTTCCCCGGAAATTTCGGGAGGTGTTTTAACACATAGAACACTCCCCCTGGCTACGCCGGTGTCGTAAGTTTGATTCAGGGCACATTTCTGTTAGCGGCATGCGAATTATTGCAATAATGGCTGGCATACCAACGTGGAGTTAATGTTTCTTTTGAACATCACGTCGGGGAAAATGTACCCACAAAACAACTCTAGAAAGGTCTGAATATCAAAAACATGTCAACTTTTATAGATAGAGAAAATTATGAAGTTGAATAACAAAAGAGATTTTCATTTTAGGTGGTGATAAACAGCCAGTTCTATTAATATGTTCAAATCATTTTTAAGACATTGATTTTAATTAGCTAACACGTTTCAGACATGATCTCAAAGCTATAATTTATCGGTGATAAGTTTCTTCGTATGTGATGATAATTTCTAAATATTGTCTTGAAGTAGTTAACTTAAAAACGACTAAAACATCTATGAATTTGGAGCCACAAAGTTAGAAATCTGTTGACCAGTTAATAGCACTTGCTTCTGGTTTTGTTTGCTTTTCAAAATGACTGAAAAGAGTTCAACAAATTTAGGGCATTTGATGAAATACACTGATAACAAGTGAAGTCTTCGTTTGCTATGACAAGTTAAACTAGCTATTAATGTCCTTTGATTAACAAAACGGTATACAACATTTGCAAAATAATTTCTTGTTTAGGGACGGGGTTGTTGCTTTAAGGTGCCAGAAATCGGGTTATTCTACAATGACCAGCCCTTTTTGATTAAATTGGTAGCTCACTTTTCTTTGGAGCGGCAAATTGTGTTGGACACACCAGTTGTTGTCTGACCACTGAAGTTAAACAATGCAACCCCATCTAGTACTTACATGGGTGACCGCTTGGGAAAACTGGGCACTGCTAATACGCAATACCCAGTGGATAGGGCTCTAATGACCTTGTAGTTGAAGGGCCCTAAAACACAAACAACCACTTTTCCTTTAAAGCTCAACAGATGTGGGTTCTTCACTGATCTAGGTTGGTGTTATTATAATTTGATTGACAGGGCCCTATAAGGCATACTCCTGGGGCGTTTACCCATGTCTTGTGAGTGTGCAATGCCACTTTCACTTACAAAGAAGCTTTGAAGATTAGAAACAATAATAACAATAGTAATCAATGATCTGAAAGTGTAGATATGTGGTATCCAAGATAGGTAAGCAGTAGTTTTGAAGCGCTTTAATCCTGCAGAAAGACTTGTTTGGTGATCAGCTTCCAAACTCGCTTGGCCTTGAGGCCATGGTCGTTTTTTTACAATATCAGGGGACCTGCACTTAACCAAATACGCAAGCCCAGTTAGTACTGACATGGGTGGTCGCTCGTGAAAGCTGGGTACTGCTAATACCCAATAATCGTCGCATTAGTGTAGTGTCTGTGCAGTCTATGCATTAGAACTATACAGTGGACGGGTCTCTAATGACCATGTAGTTGATGGGACCTTAAACACCAACAAACCAACTAAACCAAATAACCGGACTTAAGGGGTCTGAATGAAAAAAAAATCATTTGACAGTTAAGCTGCAAATGACCTGCCTCGGTGGCTCAATAGGAAGCGTGCTTGATTTACTGCGTCAGTGGTTCCAGGTTCTATGCTGGATCGAGGTGTTTGTTGGTGTTTTAGGGCCCTTCAACTACATGGTCACTAGAGCCCCGTTCACTGCATAGTTCTAATGCAGAGACTGTACAGACACTGCACCAATCGACGATTTTTTGGGTATTAGTAGTACCCAGTTTTCCCAAGCGGTCACCCATGTCAGTACTAGCTGGAGTTGCGCTGCTTAACTTCAGTGATTAGACGAGAACTCATTTCTACAACTTCAGGGTCAAACTAGCTACTTAAGAGACAAGCACGGCTTTCCATCTACCATGTGACCTACTGGTCAAGCCCGCCTGTGTCTGTTGTTCTAGGTTCGGTACTGGACCGAGGTGGGTTGGCTTTTTTCGGGCGAGAGAGAGGCCGCGAGTGCGCCTTCTTTCGGATTTGTTTGTTTGTTGGTGTTTAAGGTCCCGTCAACTACAAGGTCATTAGAGACCCGCTTCTTTCGGATAAGAAGCAACAACGAGGTCCCGTGTTGGTGTACTATGTCACTTGCACGTAAAAGAACCCTTTCTACTACGCAACGGGTAGATGAGGCAAAATTTCCAGGTGCAGGAGCTTGCCCCCTGGCGTCGGTGGAATTCCCCAAAAAATGAACAGTAGACCGACGATAAATAAGCGTAGGGCAGCCAAGTTGTGAGTGCAGCCAAGTTGTGTTGGACACACCAGTTCCCGTTAGATCACTGAAGTTAAGCAACACACACGTCAATACCAACTTGGGTGGTTGGTAAAGAACGTTGGGTGCTACAAATTAACACTCTTCCTCGTCCTTTCACCTACCTCCGCATCTCCCGTGGGCAGCCTCCTAAGGGGTTGACCTGTTATGGCTGCCTGGCTTAAACCCCAACCCACAAACTACTCTGCATTCAGGGTTGCAGCTTTGACCAATATATCGCCCTTGTGTCCATTGAGAGGGACAAGATGGGTACCCGACTGCCATAGGCGGGGAAAGGGTTCCCAAGAGTTGCTTTATGTGAGCTACTGGTCAGCTCTTGAAGTCAAACGAAATGGAGGGGATGATTCGTTCTCTGCGATTACAATATGGTGAGTTGTTTGAACTTTTATCTACAAGTACAGATATTTCGAATAGCACCATTTCATAAAGCAACCAAACTTTTTGGCAAACGTGTTTACATGAATATCAGAAAGGTGTAATTTTAACAGGCCATAAAAAAATTTTAATGATAGTTGTGCAGTGATGAACGCTACATTAACCACTTATTAAACAGCGCAATGATGAGTACCTTGTAATTATGGTAATAAGCACATTTCTGACTGTGTACTGTAAGTGGATGAATTTCTGAAGCTTCCAGACAGTGTGCTACAGTATGTGGTATAGTCCTACTTCTAATACTAGCATTTTTCAAAATTTTTAATACTTAATTATTATCAGCTACAGTAGTAGTGTCGGTTGAGGGACAAATGGGTACCCGACCCTGCCATAGGCGGGAAAAAGGAGTTGCTTACAGTAGTAGTGTCGGTAATATGCAGCCATCAGTAGCCAGTGGCGCAGTTTTCCTCTGTCGTGAAGTTCTTGTAGTCTGAGTTGTAATGCAGTCTGTACAGATACTACGTTGTTATGAAGATTTTTGGGTATTAGCAGCGCCCAGTGTTCCCAAGATGTCACCCATGCTAGTACTAGCTTGGGTTGCGTTGCGTAACTTCACCACAAGGATAATAGAAGGATTTCGCCCATTTTAGTGGTCAGTGCCGGATTTACCATTAGGCTAAGTCGGCTGAATCCTAGGGCTTTAGCATCTAGCGGGCTTCAAAACTTAAGAAAGGGGCCTCAACAGGGGCTTGAAGAGGGCCTCAAAATTGAAATAGCCTAGGGCCTCTCAATATCTAAATCCGGCACTGGTAGTGGTGATGGCAGACACCATGAACTTATACAGTAGATTAGTGACAACCGTACGGACCACCAAACTAAGTTTAAGGGAGTCTGTAGGGACAAAAGAGATTACTGCAAAGCAACTCCTAACCCTTTTTCCCGCGTATGGCAGGGTCGGGTACCCATTTGTCCCTCTGAATGGACACAAGGTGATATATTGGTCATAGTTTTTCTGCAGCCGGTTGCCGGCCAAAGCTGCACCCCTACGCTTATTTATCGTCGGTCTAGTGTACGTTGGGGAATGCTACCGACGCCAGGGGGCGAGCTCCTACACCTGGAAATTTTGCCTCATCCACCCGTTGTGTAGTAGAGAGGGTTCTTTTACGTGCAAGTGCCATCGTACACCCACACGGGACCTCGGTTTTACTTCTCATCCGAAAGAAGGAACACTCGCTCACTCGCGGCTTTTCTCTCGTCCGAAAGAAGCCGACCCACCACGGTCCAGTATCGAACCTAGAACTACTGGCGTAGTTTAATAAAGTGAATTAATAAAGTGAATTGCAAGCATCGGGCCACATTCTAGGGTCTGGTGGGTATCGCGTTTGACACATCTGCTGTTGTTGACCTCTCTGACAGCTGTTTTGCATGAATAGCAAATAAACTATTACCTCATTAGTTACGCCATTAGTTGCCCATTAAATTTCCTCGTGCGGAATCCTGAAATCCAAGCCTTTACAACACAACATTTGTTAAATTTGTTATGCAATTATATTTTCATTATCTAATTAGCACGACCAGTTTTCTTGGTTTTTCAGCATCTATTGTTTTGAAAAAAGGTGCTGTTATAATGACCACCTGACAAAATTGAGAAATCTCGTAAATGTGTACCTTAGAAATCTGTCGAGGTTTGATGATAAGAAGGAAATACACTGACAGAGCAAAGTAGAGTTCTGAGCAGTAATGCAACATAGCCGGTGGCTAAATTCCAGTGAATGAACTAGAACACCCAAATCAGGTACCAGAGAGGCTGAGTAGCATTGGACGCACCAGTTCTCGTCAGATTACTGAAGTTAAGCAATGCAAACCCAAGTTAATACCAACATGGGTGGTTGGTAGTGAACGTTGGGTGCTGCTAATTTCCCCTCTTCTGCATCCTCTACACGCACCTGATCACCCGCGAGCAGCCTCCTTAGGGTTCGGCCTGTTATGGCTGCTTGGCTACTCCTCAGCCAGTGGCGTGGCGGGGGCGGCAAAATTTCGCAGTAAATAATAATAATATCCAGAAATTTGAACTAATATTCTGAAACGTTTCTCTTCATATTTTTGTTGCGCCTACAATTGGGACCGATTAAAATAAAAGTAGAGCTAAGGATGAAAATATTAGAAGAAATGAGGGGGCTAAGGATTTAAATACCTAAATAAGGGTGCGGCGAATTTGGCCTCCGCCCCGGACGGCTGAAACCCACGCTACGCCACTGCCCTCAGCGTAACATACAAAATAATCCATCTTTCTATTTTACCGATTTGTGTCTCCTGCCTTCTACTAATCGTCATCATCTTCATTATCCCTTCTCCAGCCTTTGGCAGGGTTGAGGACCACTTTTACATCATTTAGAGCACACAAGCAATCTGTTGGACGGTATATTTAAGCAGCCGGCTACCAATCTTCTGCTGAAACCCATATGCTTATTTATCGCCGGCTTAGCTTTCTTCTTTGGAACATTTTACCTCCTTCAAAATTCCACACTCTACCCTGACATCCCACGTAGCCTCTGGGTGCATGTTGTCATCTGAACAAGGTTACCGGTAGTTACTTTGGCTGGAAACGGTGATGTCAAACATACTGTAGGAAGAAGGGTAAAACAACAGGGGCGGATCCAGAGGGGGGAGCCATGCAGCAATTGCTCAATTGCCTCAGTGGGGCGCTTATTTCAACTGATGCATGATGCAAATGGGGCATTTTGCCACTGCCCTGTAGAACTTCCCTTTCAACTAGATTGCCACAGGACTCCGCTTGCCTGTCTCCACTTCAGTCACCCCCTCCCCCATTGATTCTGCGGGTCACATCAGAGTATCTCCCCATTCCTTTATTTGTTTATTAAATTTTTTTGCGGAACACTTGAAGTTGTTTCACGGAACACGCTTTGAGAACCACTGGGCTAAACCATTGAACATTGGACATTGTCTGACAGTGGAGGGGTAATTTTGTCCTATAAGAGTCCGATCGCGTAGCAGACGATTCTTCGTACCTCCGATGAAGGAAAGTATTAAAAATACATGTTGTGGGGCCTGTTGTCGGTAATTGCTATCAGCAATTTTGAGGGTGATTTCGGAAAAATACCCTTTGGGCTACGCTTTCCCCTATACCCGGTTGTTCTATTTTGCATTTTCCATTGGGTTCAGGCAGAAAGCAATTCTTCAGAGATTTTTCTGTGCCTAGAAAAGCGAGATTTGTACAAACGGGATATTCCTGGCTACACGAGATCATTCACAGAATCGATATGTATCTTGTTCGTGGGCCGGAGAACCGAAAGACCGAAAGTAGAGATCATTGTAAAGGTACTTTCCCTCCACTCTGTGAGATTTTATTTAATTACATTGTGATATTTCATTAAATTATCCTGTGATTAATAATATTTTGTGACATCTTATTTACCGCTACTGCTCATATCGCAAGGCCCCACAACATGTATTTTTAATACTTTCCTTCATCGGAGGTACGAAGAATCGTCTGCTACGCGATCGGACCATTATAGGACAAAATTACCCAGTGGAGGACCTATTGCAATTGCAAGCTAGAGTTATACAAGGGATTCTGAATATTTAAAAATATATGGAGCGCTCATTTTTTGAAATGCTCCTCCCCCCCCTTAATCAGCCCCTGGATCAGTCCCTGTAAAACAGTGAACCGTGTTCTCGTATTTTAAGCATGGTATAATATTTTTGCCATTTTTTTTTCAACGGTTAAAGGTAGCGGCGAACTTTAGTTAAAATGTACTGTAGGAGCGATATTAGATAACTTTTCCTCAACTTTTCCATCACTGGGAACTGAAATTAATCAGCGATATCCAAATGGGTGCAGGTGGACATGGATGAGTGACTTTAATAGCATATTTTGCTAATCATTTTTTGTTTCATTTCCCCCTGTGTAGTACGTACAGTAAGTAATCATATTGTCGCGTGTGGTCCGTCTAATTGCTGGTCTGAAGGGAAATTCCTTCCTTCCAGTGGAACTAGTTTTAACATTTTTTTAAAAATGTATTTCCATGTGGATGTTGTGGTAACTCCTTTCTTTACAGTAATGGTATCAGCGACCTATTGGGTGTAGCCATCGGCCCTCGGGTACCACTTGGTCAGATACCTTCTCTCTCTTCCTGGTGGTAGAGCAATGTATGACCCAGTTTGAACAACCGGGCCACAATGTGCTACTAATTTAATTTAAAATTTTCTTGAAATTGTAGTATTCCATAGCTAATAGTGCAGGTTGCACTTGAAGGCTACTGGTCATCATTGCAAATTAAGGTGAAGGAAATTTCTTTTAAGCACTTTTTTGTCTTTGGGTTGTACACTCACTATTTTTATGTTCCACACTCCAGCGACAAGACTGTTTGTTTTTTTTACAAAAAGTACTTTTCCTCTCCTGGCAAATAACATAGAGAACAAACATCTTTCCTGACTTTTACAGTTGAATGGATTTTAAGCTATCATTTCCCAGGATTTTTTTTAAATTCTCATTTGTACATTTTTATTCCGAACTACAGACAAAATTATTTTAACATTCCTAATTTATTACTCTGAATGTTACTAGAATTGTTACCTTCGACCAATGAACTTCGCACCAGGGTTGGTTGGATGTTTTGCGTTTCTCAAAATATTTGCATAAAAAAATGTTTTGAATTACCAGCTCTTTTTATCATAGCCAGAATCAGGTGAGGGCAATGAATAATGGACAAAGGAAATAATTATGTAGATAATTTAAATACTTTCCATATCAGTACTTCTATGGGGCATTAAATATTTTTAGGAATTTGAAAGTTCGTGGCTTCTCTCTGAGACCATAGAATGTTGTACAGTGTTGAGGTTTAGAATTCCAAGCCAATCAAAGGTATGCAATGATTCTGGTTAACTTCAGCAAGCTAGAGCAGCACTGGCATAACAGATTTACTGTTCTTTGAAAGACGTTTGGGCCTTAACTCTTTGAGAATCTATTATGCGAAGCGGGCATAATGTTCTGTAAGTATTTTTGGAGCTCTTTGGGTTTTCTGGTTGCACATTATCATTGATGGCCAGCTTGACCGTCTTCGGAAGAAAGTCCCTCTTTGTGTCTTCCATTTAATGTTAAGTGAAACCGTGGTACCATGCAGTTCAAAAAGAGCGGCATTATTCGGTTGGACACACCAGTTCTCTTCTGATCACTGAAGTTAATCAACACAACCCCAGCTAGTACTAGCATGGATGGCTGGTTGGGTAAACTGGGCACTGCTAATACCCAAAAATCGTCGCATTAGCGTAGTGTCTGTACAGTCTCTGCATCAGAACTAGGCAGTGGATGGGGCTGTGAGGAAGTTGTAGTTGAAGGGCCCTAAAACACCAAAGAAATAACAGTTAAAAACTCTCTGTACGTCGGGAGCAACATACTTGAAGTTCACATCCCCTGGCGTCGATAGATTACTTTAATAGGCTGTTAGGCCGACGTTAATTAAGCCAATAAACCAACCCAAACATTTTATCCATTCTCCAAATTGTTTGTTCGTTCTCTAAGGGAATTATAGATAAACCGCAAAATTTGGCAACTATCTTTCATGTAGGTCTGTAATTGAAGTGGTTCTACCCTCTTTGGTATTTCATAATAGGCAGTTAATAGAGTTGCATTGAAATGTCAGATTGATAACGGATTACCGCCTTTTTCTATGCAATGGGTATATGAGGAAAAATTTTCAGGTGTAGGCGCTCGTCCCCTGGCGTCGGTGGAGTGCCCCAACGAACAGCAGACCGACAATAAATGAACACTGTATAGGGGTTACAGCTTTGGTCAGCAACCGGCTGTGGAAAAACCATGTTTAATACTGTATATCGCCCTTGTGTCCATTCAGAAGGACAAGATGGGTACCCAACCCTGCCATAGGCAGGAAAAGAATTAGGAGTTGCTTTGCTGAATTTCACCTTCTGTAGTTGTTGTCTATTCACTATCTATTGGGAATGGGTTGGTGATATTGCATTTACATTCATTGCTTTGCATACAGGAAGTGAACTTACGTGCAAGACATACAGTAAATGCTCTAGTATAAGCAAATGAGGGTGCGCTTGTGCACATAGAGGACTCATGATCAAGATGTGTGATTCTCTTTTTCGAAGGGGATACTAAAGGGCGCGACCTTCTGTAGTTCACCTCTGAGTTCCCTGCTTCACCACTCCAACTTTTTGTTTCTTTCCTGCCAATTCCATTGAGCTTTCTGCCCACATTTTTACCTTTTCCTTTCGGTCAGCTTCATGTCTCCCAAATATTCTTCCATTCTGTTTCTGCTTGATATTCAGGACCCTGTTAAAAACGATAAATGAGTTTGTACAAGAAATAGTAGTAACTGCTCTGGGAAGTTCAGAATCCCCGTATCATAATATAGTTTAGCAGTATTAGACTAACTGGGTTGATTAGTAGGGTCCTGCACACATAGCAAGGTGACTAATAGTTTATGCCCCATGTTGATTTTGGCAAAAAGTCTAAACGGGTTGATAGTTTCACGAAATGCAGTTGTCTCTGCAGTGGATACAGTATTACTCTATCTTGGAGATCAGTATAAAATGGGTTCAACAGTCGCCTTATAAAATAATTAAGGATATCCTGGATCCTCAAACTAGGGCTTGTGATTGATATCTAACATAAAGGAAGGTGCAGTCCTTCAGACACTCCTACAGGATTTTGGCATCCAGAACGCGTTCTCATCCCCAAGGATGTTGCATCACCTGTGGACTGGAAGACGTTCCTGACGTCCAGGGTGACCAGAAATGTTACCCACCTCAAGAAGTAGCGGTCATCCTCCTCCCCTTTGAGGAGCGGCGAATTGCGTTGGACACACCAATTCTCGTTTGATCACTGAAGTTAAGCTGCGCAATCCCAGCTAGTACTGACATGGGTGGCCGCTTGGGAAAACTGGGTACTGCTAATACTCATTAGTGTAGTGTCTATGCAGTCTCTGCATTAGAACTATGATGTGGACGGGGATCTAATGACCTTCGTGGTTGAAGAGCCCTAAAACACCAACAAACAACAACAACAACATCCGCCCCTCTGACAGCGTCGACGACCTTGTATGTTGCATCCTGCGCCAATCACCCTGCTGCCATACTGTCTTGACAACAGGTTTTTAGTCTCCCAGATCGCTGTCGTCATTTCCGGAGGAGTTCCTCCAGTACCTGTCCCGCTATGTTCAACATGCAGAGCTGGCGGTAGGATGACGGCAACTCCGGACCCCCTTGCCATTGTTGAGGATGAGGCAAGCCGTCTTCTACGGAATGGGAAATAGTCTCGCCTCCAGGAGGAGGAGGAGGAGGAGGCGTGATCTCCACCAGCATAGTGGCTTTCAACATCTCACATCGGGTCCCGTCGCTCTCTTGCACTTCAGGGAATCAGGGACACTACTGTGGCAGTTAAGAATTAAAATGATTAGCTTAAAATATTTAAAGTTAAATCAGGGTAATGACGGTGCATTTCAAAACAAGTCTTGTATGACAATCGAAAGGTCGACCGCCCATAGTGAAATGCCAGTCAAATGTTTATTCCTTGTATTGGATTGTGTCGAGTTCAACATACAGACACCCCCCCCCCCCGTGATGCTCTATCGACTAAATTAAAAAATAAAATGATTTTTGATAGGTATATCTAGACAAGTACTGTATATCAGACCATGTTTTAAAATTCAACGTTCATGTTAAACATGCTTTCCTGTGGTGCGTTTTGAGTGTTTTGATTTTGAAACTGCATTTTTACTTAGGAAAACGTGTAGAGCAGCATTTTCCAGGGATATGAAATTTGCCTTATGCTATGGCGTGTTTCGATAAATTGAAGCACCAGTAATTGGATGATGTAAAAAAACAATAAACGAAATTAGACCGCCAATCCATTCTAAATGTCTACTAAACTACTCTACCCAAAGAAGAGAGATTTTCAAGACTTGTTTTTTTAGAAGTATGCAGGTTGCACTGCTTGCTTTATTAATCTAGATTAATGACCGTCAAATTACACCGATATAAAATGATTCCGTAGATAATTTTTTAATGTATCGAACTAGCCAAATAAGTGTTTTTGGTTCCAACGGTTTAATTCATCCATAGTTTTCAAAACTTATTAAATGATTATTAGCATTAATTTACTAGTTCTAACGTTATAAAATAACTTGATTAGCAAGCGTGTTTTGACTATAATTGTGCTATTATTTGGAAAAAAAATTGTAGGCTACTATTTAATTTTTCCAAAGAAAATTTTAAAAAAGAAGACCTCTTATAAAGCAATAAAGATATATATCTTGGTAGTAGTCAAGACTATAACTACTTGAAGTCTAGCTTCTTGGGTATGTCATTTCACTAATGATAGCTTTTGGCAGCAGAAAATGTCAGGGTTAAACAGAGGATGGAGTCTTTTAAGCCTTTAATTTACTATGTATATCTAAATATTTTTCAGAAAATTTGCTTCTACCTACAATGATAATTATAGGTAAGAAATCTCGTGTTTGGTTGCTGATTCTAACAATTCTTTTAATGCCAAATTCAAGTTCAATGATCTTTGAAAAGATATACAAATTTAACTTAAAATTAGTCATATGGTTATTCAGGAACCTCGTATAAAATTCCTTGCTTACTGTAGTCGTACTGACAAGTGTAGTAATTTAACGTCCATAAATTTTGCTGCTATTTTATTGTAAATTTTATGTACTGTAAAAAAATAATAATAAGGTTATGGTCTTGAATCACAAGGTGATGGAGAATGTCTAACATGTTTTACGATCTTATTACCCGTAGATTGTTTGTTGAATTACGAGTTCTTACTTTTATAGACTGATTAACTGCAATTATTTGCAAGTAAATTGGGGAATTCGTGAGAGGTTTTTGCTTGTTAGCAAAGATTCAACATAAAATATTCAAACGTCAACTCTTCAAAAGCGGTGCTAAATATTTTATAAGGTTTATTTACAAAAATACATAGTGAAAATATACATTTCAGACAAGTAATAGCTTTGTCAAAGTTCTTATCTCAAAATATTCAAATAGAAGTTATTTACATTGAAACTAAGATGTAATGCAATAATCTTTGCAAGATAACGGCTAGGAATGTTATAAAGGTTTAATAAAAAAATTGTTTCTTGATAACTTCAATCGAAAAGAATATTCCGTGTTAAAGTGCTTCAAGCCGTTATTATTTTCTTGCTAAAGTCATAAGATTAAATCTTAATTTGGCATATTTACATCGTATATGTAGTAAAGCTATATTTATATGACATTTTTCACATTTCAGATTCAACCAAGGAAAGAAAAGCCTCGAATATTCAATTTTTTTCTCTCCTCCGATGTTAAGAAGAACAGGCGAGTAAATGAGTATTTTATACTGTCCCAAAATATATACAATTATTTGTTGCATATTAACCTCTTCTTGTGCTGTATTTTCGTCTCACCATATCCCCAAAAAACTGCTGGAATTCATTGGCTCTGATAGGAAATGTGAAGTAGGTTTGTTTACTGCTGGCAGATGATTGGGTTTGAACTGGGGCAAGGGATGCTAAAGCTGAACTGCTGTCTGATGTCCCAAGAGTAGGAGACGAACTGGGTGGCAAAGCCGTTATTGGTGATAGTGCAGATGCTGCGGCTAGCATATTCATAGTGTTTGGAGATAGGCTCTGAGCTTGAGCTTGGGCTGTAGGTGTCAAATGCAGGGAGCCAGCTGATGTTGGATAGCCTCCTGGTCTTCCATGGCCCATTCCCAATGTACCCAAGACTTCCAATCCTCGAAGGCGATAGTATTCACTAAGAGCAATGTTGGACATCAGACGACGTAGGGTTCTTAAGTCTACTGCTCTCTTTGATCTCAGAGGTGACTCGTTTTCTAATGCACGTTCAGCATTAAGCGACCATCTTGGTATCCATGCATTTCCGATTTCTTGTTCATCTTGGGAAGCCACAATCGTGCTCATTACATAGATGACGTAAATTACTACAGCAGTAATGGTCTGGAGATGAAAAATTCCATTAATGGATCAGAAAGATGTGCATAAAACAGGTTTTGTTTTTTTTTCACTTTAGTTAAAAATTTTGGACAAGTAAATCTTTCTGACATCTACTTAATTTAAAGCTTTGTTTTTCGCTAATTGTAACGTTGAACGTAAGATTAATTTCAGTTGTCATACAGAATTGTCATCAAAGTCAAATTTTGAATAGTTTTTGTGTTGGTTTAACTTAAAGTCACACGTGTTCGGGTAGATGCTTTATAAGTTATCATGGGAAAGGGTTGTTTAATATTTTGTCATTTCACTTACTGTCTCAAAATCCTATGAAAATATTTCAGACTTACCTTCATCTTTCAATTGGTTTGTTACTAGGTTTTTTTAGTTATCCTTAAGAGCACGATAGTCACCAAGATTATTAGATATTTTGTGAAATTCTACCCTTCTACACGCCTTTTATATCTACTTGAAATTGTATCGATATCGCATTATCGATGCAAGAATAATTTCAGTGGTGCTTAATTTAAAAGTTGCCAAAAAAAAACTGGACCAGTTAACATTGCTGATCCTCCAGACAATGGGATGATTCGTGCACCAGTTTTGAAGCATTTTTTTTTCTTCCTCTTCACTCAAAAAAATTATATTCAATAGATAACAGTGACTTTAAAAGTTGAAATTTGCACACAAAAGAAATTGCCAAAGGGTTACATGATCTGAAATTGCAGCTTTTGGCAGGGGTATCGCTCTGAAATGGTAAAAGATAAAAGTAGCTACCATCAATCAATTATATGAAAGCTGAAAATAAAGATCTTACTGCAAATAATAATGATACTACATATGTATGAAGGGAAACTCTAATTGAAATCAGCTTTATTATGCTGAAATTGGTATGAAAGGAACTGTATGATTAAAATGTCGGTAAGATACATTTAGATACTGGGTTGTTATTTGAAATGTTAGACATTTTTTCGAATAAAACTAAGATAAAGAAATAGCGACGTAAAACATTTACAGTCAAAATCTCTCGGTTCAGTAATCTTTACAGACTCTTTTTTTGTCATTTATCTTTACAACTGGAAAGTTTATGGCCGATTATGAGTAATTACATCTTCTACTTTTACATCTACAACTGATGCCATCTTGGACAGTCATAACAAATTAGATGCACCTTTGTTGCTTAAATATTAAGTACAACAGCACCATTGTCTTTTTTGATTAACACATCTAGAAAAAAAACCTTTATTACTAGACAAGCGTAGATGAATTATTTAAACTTAATTAGTAAGAGGAAGTCTGACTCGATGGATAGGTGCTTGACTTTGCGAGTCCATCACTGTAGGATCGTTTCTGGCCGAGGCAGATTGTTCTGAGTTCACGTACGCTTTTCAGCCTTTTAACTTTGGCCTGTGTGTTATTGAAGGAGCCTCCTTGGTGGCATAGAAATAGAGTGTTAGGCTACTGGATCGCGGTGGTTTGACTTCTTTCGGGCCTGAGAGTGGTCTCCAGTGCACCATCCGTCGGATGGGAAGTAAAGCCGTGGCTGGCGTCACTTGCAGGTAAAAGAAACCTTTCAATATGCAAGGAGTAGATCGGCAGAATTTCCACATTTAGAAGTTCGCCCTCCCCATTGACGTTGGTGGAGGAAAAGTGCCAACGGGGTTGCAGCTTTGGGTCGGCTGCCGTCCAACAGATTGTTCATGTGCCTCTTGAGCAAACATTGGTAGCTAACCCTGTTATAGGCGGGAAAACTCCGGGGTTTAGGCATAAATTCCGGAAAAATACTTTCGTCTCTGTAGCCTTTGTGTTCCTTGTTCCAACGGAGCAAATAGGTTATCTGTCAGGCGAGCACGGGGATAGGAATGATGAATGTGAAACTCCTGATGACCTCTTGGAAAGTAATTGTTGCATTTTTTCATCAGTGATGCCATTCATAGCAATTGCACAAGTGGCCTGTGGGGCTGCAAGCTAGCCATTTTTAGAAATTGTTTTCTCTTCCTCTAATCTTTCATGTGAATTTGAAGTTCTAGGTTATCTTTTAATTCGGTCGGTAATCACTGTAGTGTCCATAATTTGATGTGATGCCGAATTTTAAGGAGGAGTGGGAGCGGATTATTGAGTGACACACCAGTTCTCGCCTGATCACTGAAGTTAAGCAACGCAACCCCAGCTAGTACTGACATGGGTGGGCGCTTTGGCAAAACTAGGCGCTGCGAATACCCAAAATCGTCGCATTAGTGTAGTTTCTGTGCAGTCTCTGCATTAGAACTACACAGTGGACGGGGCTCTAATGTACTTGTAGTTGAAGGGCCCTAAGACACCAACAAAACAAATAATATTTGAAATTAGTGAGGATTATCATTGAAAACTTCAGAAGGCGATAAATGCGATTCAAAACAGCTTTGATCAGGTTTGTGCCCAAACATTTGTCCATAAAAAAACAACGACATTTGTGCACAATTTTTGAGTGTTTTTGTGCTAAGATGCACTCTAGTATACTATTAGGAGTATAACTCTTTAAAGCCTTGGGGCTCTCATTTTATTGAGCAATTATCGTATGTTGGACATGTGGGGGAGGGGCGTGATTCTGTTTTACATTAAGACTACTTTAACAGTATTTAATTTCAACTTTTCGTTGTCAGACATTTTCCTTTGTGGATACTCTTGGAATATACACATGCCTTGTGTCTTTTACGGAATGCAGTTGGCCCTCAGTTTTATTATTTTTTTTTTGGTGACATTGCTCATCCACATAGAGCCCAAATGGTGGATGAATATCTCTAAAGTGAGGATATTCGGTGGATTGCTTGGCTAGTCAGATTTTCAGACCTGAATCTTGTTGAACTTTTTTAAGATGAACTTGGGAGGGCAATTACAATTCGCCAACTATCTCCCAGAACCATCGAGGAGTTAAGAACTGCTTTTTTGCAGGAGTGTGTGCAACTACTTCAGGGGCTCCTCAATTGTCTAATATACAGTATGATAACTGTGTAACCTACTTTGTGTCTGTTAGAGGTGACCATATCTCCTATTAGCCTTATATTCTGCACCATCTTGCAGTGTCAGTTTGGAACACTCCTGCTCTCCTGCTCATCACTCATGATTTTGCAATGGTATTTTCCCTGTTACAGGACCTAAATTACTGTTGCATATTACTCTATCTCCACACCAAGTTCTCTAAGCTAGGCCATTGGTCTTAATGTTGATCGCGAGTGTATATGTCATCATTTTTAGAAGAGGAGAGCAAGAGGGTTGTGACCTCAGATCGGCCATTTCCTGTCTTCCTATTTCTAAGGATCGCCATTTCCTCCCATCAGCGGCAAATGACTTTTGAGATAACTTTAATTAAATTTAAATATTGCCTTCTGATAATTATTCAGATATTCTTAATCAAACACGTTTGAACTCCAGTTCAATTTGACTGTCGTCATTTTATTTGTCAACCAGTTCTTTTTAATGCCAAGTACCTGAATAATTTGCCATTAATCCACATTCTTGATGATGGACTTGAGAGAAAAGTCAACGAAGACGATGAAATTATCGTGGTGTTATATATCTCATGAATAGAATTAATGGCTTTGCTGTCAGAAATAAGGAAACATTAAAACTTGTCTTCACAATTTCACACCATTATTGGTTTCCTGACAACTTCATGTGAATTTAAAGACGAGACGTTGGTAATATAATTTTCGGCAGATGAAATGCATTTTTATGGAAATATTGCTGGATATAATTTCCTTTACTTTTGCCTAGTACTTCCGAATAACATAGGCAATTTTAAATTCCTTCGTGACTACCTGTTTTGGAAATTAAAAATAATACTTTGATTTATTTATATAGAGCAACTCTTCATTGTCTTGAGACATTGTATTTTTAAAGCTGATATTTATACCATTTTTTTTTTCCTGAAAGTAATTCAAATTAGATTTATTGAACTCTAGAAAGTATACACTATACATGGTATTAATTTGTATCTTATTTCTCAGTCAAAATAGGTGTAGCTTTCTTTGTAATCTTCAGACAGATCACATTAGCATACCTTTACGTTGGTTGCCACAATTTATACCACAAAAAAGTACGCAGTTACCTATATTGGCATCTCTTTTTTTTCTTTTGGGTCAACCAAAAGATTGTTATCTAAAAAACATCTTTTCTCGCATGATTAATCAATTCATTTTGTTTATTTAGCTGGTGTTTCAGGGCCCTTCAACTACAACTTCAACTCTAATTCTAATTCACTACACTGAAAGCAGCTCTTCGGCCAATATGGCAGTGGATAGACTAACTCTCAATCCTTCTAATGTTACTATAATACTCCTAAAACCCTGAACTATAATTCAGGTGCCTCCCCCTTCACAATACTAGCAATGGCAGGCTTTACTTTGATAAAGCCCTCCACCCTATCCTCCCTAAGGCCATTCCATTGCCGAATGACCCTTGGCAAAAATGACCAGTAGTATGAGTCTGTCTGTGCCCTAACTCAACTCCCCTAACTAACTCAACATTTAGCGGGCTTGAAAACTTAAGAAAAGGGCTTGAAACGGGCCTCAACATTGAAATAGCCTAGGGCCTCTCAATATCGTCCACTGCGCAGTTCTAATGCACATCTGCACAGACACTACACTGTTATGACGATTTTGGGTATTAGCAGTACCCAGTGTTCCCGAGAGGTCACCCATGCTAGTACTAGCTGGGGTTGCGCGCAATGCAATACAGCCGCCCCCTTCATCAATACAGTGAATCCCAAAGTTTCGGGGAGATCATTGATAGAAGAGGGACAACGGACTGGACACCGAGATCACATGTTTTAAGCCCTTTAGACTTCTTCTACTGATGATTTCTGAAGTATTGTATAAGGTTCTATGAAACAAAGCCAAATGTCCCAGGTTCAATTAAACCAATAATTTTAGGAAATGGTTTGTATAAAATTTAAGTTTTCGTCTCTTCTGACAGTCCATTTTTTTCGAATTTTTATTTTACATCTGCTATAACAGGTTAAACAACCCTTTAGGTAGCAGATGGGATGTGAAGGGATGATGGGGGAGCTACGTGAAAGGAGGGGGAAAACTGAAGGAAATGGGATGGATGGGAGGAAGGATCGTTGCCAGAGTGAAACTCAATGCCGACCCAAGAATTTCTGCTAATTCTGGACACAGTATAAACCTCCAGGACTAAAGGGTACAATTGAAGGAACATCTATTGGCCTCAGTGATACACATCCACTAGCAAAAGGTCCATGATTCTCTTCTTAAATACTATACAAGGTAGTAGGAGATCATCGATGGATAAGCCCAGGGAATTGAAGTCCCTTTGAGCACAAAAGATTGGGTTATTTATTAAGAAATTTTGAGCATTTGCAGTAAGATGAGCAAACCTCCATCTTGTTGTAACATGTCTCAATTAAAAACATTTCCAGCAATATTTCTACATTGTAACAAATGTGGGTAAATTTTAGCTGCTCAATGGTCCATAAACACGATTGGATAATATCGTGACCCAAACATTTACCTTTACAAGAGAAAGAAACTTATAATTTTAAAATTATCGTGCTTTTGCCAAAGTGCCTTCGAATAAAAACTTTGGTATTTTGTTGTAAAGAACCAAGATTAGGGTTTCCATTTGAAGTTTTTCATCGCCCTCTCTATGGCCGGGCCACCTGGAAAGTAATTGTTTTATGTTATCTGTATAAAAAAGTATTATTTTTGCTTAAATGCATACTTTTTCCCGAAATAATTGACTGTTTCGGATCTTTCCCTTGCATGTCTACGAGATATTTACCTCTAATTAACTGTTTAACCCAATGTCAAGTAGAAATGTGTCTGCAGACCATCAATTTGCGAATTAGAAATTTGTTAAAAAGACGAGCTGTTGATAAACAGTTATAGGTTGCTTCTGGAAGGGGTTTCGTTTGACGGAAATTAATCGGAAATGGAAAAAAATACAGTGTGCATGGTGACCTGTTGAAAAATAATCCTAATAAGGATACATCGCAGAGTGACTTGTGAACTACCGGATGATCCTAGCTGTTATTAGCTGTCCTCTCGGAGGTCGATACTCCTGTCTGATTTAATTGAATAATAAAGCCGGAGCAGAGTATCGACCTCCCTCTAGGCCACGTTCCTAGGCCCATCGCATCTTGTGAAGCAATCATTATCATTAATATTCTTCACTTTTCTTTTAGTTGATACCTCTTCAGGAAATATGTTTAGGCACGTTGTAAGCCACTGCATTTCACCAACTAATTAGAAGCAATACCTTCAACCTAATCTGTAAAGCTGATCAATTTTCAGAAATATTTTTGGAGTGTTCAGATAGTGATTGACATGTTTTTATGTTCGCTGTCTTGTATTACATTTCGATCGTTTATGGATGTACAAGTTCTTGAAATTGACGATGTTCGTTTCTGAAACGATCATTTATTTAAATAAATAATTCGTTAATTAACTTGTCAGTGAATTTAGCTAGGTGTTATTTGGCCATTTAAGCAACTTCTGTGGGTATGTTGTCTACCAGTTTGTTTTCCTCCTAAGTTTTTTTTAGGATGTAAATTTTAATTTTTATTGTGATGAATCTGAAATTTGAAGCATTTTCTCAGCCCAGTCTTCAATTGTTCACTGATCATTGACTTTACTGTTTGAAAAGTGCCTCTACCTACATAAATAATAGGTGGTTTGTTTATTTTTTTTAATCCAAAAAATGTACACTATATGCACTTCCTTCTGTAAAGTATTTATACATGATAATGAGTGTCATTTGTACTTGGATAATGAACGTGATAACTTTTAATGAATTTTATGGACTGGCGCTTTGACCTTACAGTTTTAAATACTTTTCTAACCTATATTATGGAAGTTGTTTGAATGCATTTGCATGTTCAACTCTACATACTACAGTACAGTACATCACGAAATATGTAAAAAAATTGTTCGACAGACGGTCATTCCTCTGCAAGTGAAACAATACACCTTGTCCATCATGTGGTTGAATATCAGGATGCTCGGATAATTTGTTCATTTGTGTTACCCTATAATTTACAATATAAAAAAGAGGATGCTATAATAACAGAGATGTATATAAACGTAAATATTTAGCGCATACATTTTCTTTTTACTACTGCTTGTTTTTGGAGAAACCAATAACTTGAATATTTATTTTTTATTTACATCTTTAGATGATGCTCAAAAAGAGTGGAGTTATACATAATGGTGAGACATCTACTGAATTAGTAGCTAATACAAGTTGGAATAACAATAATAATAGCTTTGAAATTCAACAAATTATTTATATATTAATTAACTTTCATCTTGAAGCCTTTTTAACGCCTAAAATATCATCAAAATGAAATTATTATGGTTAAATTCGGAGTTGGAGTTGGGAATATTGTCAAAAATATCATTATTTTTTTTTCTTAGACAATGGATTGGGACTAAGCGAAGCAGCCGTAACAGGCCGAACCCTTAGGAGGCTGCTCGCGGGAAATGAGGAGATAGGTATAGAGAATGTAGTAGAGGTAAGGTGACCAGATTTTTCCAGTGCAAAGCGGGACGGGGGCTTTTGGTGAGCGCCCCAAGTAGGGGCGGTAAAACATGCTTTCCTGACGAGCAAAGAACAAAACTTGTGACTTCGTACCTACTTTACCTTATTGCTTGGATGTATCCATCCAACACAGGATGCCCGATGTTTTAAATTGATGCAGACGATGGGCCCTCCTGATCAGTTGCCAACCTAGCAGGATCATTGTGTGGGTGTCCGTACAAGTATCTCATTTGTTTTTTTATTTTGTTGGTGTTTTAGGGCCCTTTAACTACAAGGTCATTAGAGCCCCGTCCACTGCATAGTTCTAATGCAAAGACTGCGCAGACACTAAGATAATATGACGATTTTTGGGTATTAGCGGTCCCCAGTGTTCCCAATTGGCCACTCGTGCTAGTACTAGTTTCGGTTGCATTGCTTAACTTCAGTGATCAGACGAGAACTGATGTGTCAACGATCAGGGGACATGCTACTGAGAAATTGCCAACAAAGTGGGACAAACGGGCGTCCCGTCGGGACAAGCGAGGGACGGGACGTCTGGTCACCTTAGTAGAGGGGATATTTGCAACACCCAACGTTCTTTACCAACCACCCAAGTTGGTGTTAACGTGGGCTTGCGCTGCTTAACGCAACTTGGCTGCACTTATTTCGTGTATTTTTGATGGTCCACGAAATCTTAACATAGCAAGGAGTTTACTGCCGTTAATAATCATGCTAAATATTCAAAAATTAATAATATACGAGGTTCAACAAGGCTTATGAGATAAGAAGGTGGAAAATTATAATTAACAGGTGATTTATTTGTGTATTTTGCAATATACAGGGTGTGACTAACACTTGTTATTTCTTTTGAAAGTTTAATGTTATCAGTATAGACTAATGAATTAATGGAACCTGGTAAGTTAGTATGCAGGTCATTTAAAAAAAGGAACCTGTCCGAGTACAAACCCCAGAGGTGTTGGTGCAGGCTTCAGAACTAATAAAATTACCCAATTTAACCGTATTTTTACGATTTGATAAATGAAATAATTTTCGACATTTCTTACTTAAAGTGTTTGACATATTTATGGATCTATTGTGAGTTATGGCATTAATAAGCAAAATTCCAAAATAGAGTTGTTTTTCCCCATCTTGTTCAGTTCGTTATATCCGCTCGCTTTGCTGTCAAAGAACTGACTACTAAAGGCAACAACCACTTTGTTAGTGCAATATAGAGCAGGAACTGACAAAGTTAAAAATTTAGGAGAAGATGAAAATATTTGTTCATTTTTTAGTTGGTTATTTGACGGTAACAACCATTCTGAAGATTAATCACCAATGCCAGGTTAAGAGCGGCTACTGTACCTTCCTTCGTTTCCATTTAGGAAAGTTTCTTGACCGTCAAAATGCCATGTAATGCTGCTAATAATGTTTGCCCCTGCACTGCACATTTTTTAAGCAGTTTTGTGCGGGATACTACTAACAGTGAAAAGTAAATATTGTTGCTTTAACTTTAACTGGTGGTCGACATCAGCATAATCAACGCCTTTGCGAAATAAAAAATGTGATGCTGCTCTGGTGGTTTTATTTCTGTGATAAAAGAGAGACCTAAAGCACACCTTTTGTCAGATACAGTGGTCCCTATGCAGCTGCATTGAGACTCGAAGCCTTGAACGAGATTTGCATATTTAAATTTTAAATGTTAAGACTTAGAAAATTGTTTGCTTAGGAACACAAGAGTTCTAGTTGCTCTATTGGCAGGTAAGAAGTGAGAACAGAGACATTAAATCTTTGGGCCTACGTTTCCAATATGACAATAAATGTTTCCAAACTATTAAAAATTCATGGTACATCAAGTGGGAATCATTTTACAATTATATTGCAATGCAATACGTTTACAAAGTGAGACAAATCAAATTTTTCAAAAAACTGATATTCAAGATGTTTCCAAAAATATGGATTCTGTATAATGTGTTCACATATAAGACTGCTCTTAATATTAATAAAATAACATATAGTTCTAAACATACTGGGTTTCTCTTATATCAAGATGTACAAAATGCAAATAGTGCTTTGAAATACTGGGAATGCATTATCAATTTTTCTGGAAATAGAGTCAGAACTTCAAATTTATCACAACCTTTCAAAAAATATACACAGTATGTCAACTGATGCACTTATACAGCTCTCTGCAGTGCGTTTTCTGGAACCTGGCCCAATGCATGGGCATTATGAAAATGTATCAAAATGTAAAATGTTTTTTCCCCCACAGAAGGCCCTGCAAAATATTTTTGAACATGGACCCCAAAAGTTCACCCTTGTACCTCCTAACAGGTAGCTCAATCTCCTTGTCTGTGAGTAGGCTCATAAATAATAACTTTATCAAAGTTTTTCTAACGATTTTTTAGACTCAAAGCCCATGATATAGTTACAGTATGATGAGGAGCACAAAAGGTGGGAAATTGTGCAAAAGTGACATGATTTCCAATCAAATAAATAACTTCGCCTGTATTCACACCTTTCAACACTAATTTTTTAAGACTATTGTGTTGTAAATGAAAAGGCATGTATAGTAGGTGCATTTGTTGATGTGTTCTTAAAAAAAGTTGAGATAAATGTGGATTTTTGGCTCATTTTGTAGTACAGGGAAGGGGTATTCATCCTTTTTGAAACACTTCATTTGATACACCCTTCAACATACGAGTGCTTCAGTTATCTGGAAAATTCAGTTGTCCGGCACGTGGTTGGTCCCAAGGATGCCGGATAACTGGGGTTTTACTGTAGTAGATTATGGTGTCATGTACCGGGTCAGGAACCCTGGACGCCTAATTCACAAATATGCAGAATCAGACATTAAATAATGAACAGAACAATATTATTCTTCAATTTCGCTTATTATGATTGGATAATAGTCTCTAACGTTTTAATCTCTAGCGGCCGATTATTTTTAAGATGCAATTCCGACGAATTTTGTGTCTCACGTCTAAGGTTCTAGCCACATTTCAGAATTGTTTTAGTCGTGACTTGAGGATTTCACAGAATTTGAAAAACTTTTATTAAAATGCATTTGTCAGAAAACCGTTAGTGACAGGGAATTATTATGGCAAATGTCTGATTAGAAGATAACCCATTTTAGTAATGGTTAGTCTTCTTCCTATTTGTGTCAAGGGGGCATCCAAGTTCTAAAGAAGCATTTATATGCCAGAACAATAAAGTGGATGCTGAGAATTTAAATCGGAAGTCAGACGGTAGTTTTTATTTGACATTTTACTGGATTTTGTCATTCTTCAGTAAGGAAATTCCGCTTTTGAACTAATGATATAGCCATAATTGGTAATTCAGCAAGAAGGGCTTCTTAAAAATGGGACGCATAAAACTTGTTGAATATCACAAAGGCATTTGAGAAATTATAAATTTTTAAAGAGTAGATAACTAAAATTACTCTTATATGAATTAATGATATGAACTACATTATACTTTAAAATAAGTTTATTTATTTGACATATAAACTTTATATTTACAAAATTAATACTTTCAAGTTTCTAATTGATAACAGAGTATGCTAATCAACATTGTAAGTCGTAAGTCACCTGTGTATTAGGCATTATTTACAAAGTTCTTTACAATTCTGAGAATTTTGCGAGCAGTTAATCCTCGAGTTACTAAGACGGTTACATTCAAGATTGAAATGTAATTTTTTTTCATATAGATTTATGTGGTATTTTTTTGCTCCATTCACTTGAGTTTTGATTTGGTTTTCACTTTGACCTGATGAAGTCTGTTCTTCATACCGACCTTCGAGTCGTTTCTACTTTCGCCTTGTTGTAACTTCCGTATTTTCACAACTTTACACACAATTGAATGATGAGGATACTCGCATCTGGGCTAAAAATCAATGAAAATTTTAAAACTCTTCTAAACTATGAAGACTGCCAGCGCAAGGCCGCAACACCTGCCCGCAACAGGGCTGGGTACACAGAGATAATCATGCTGAAAAGGAGGGAAGACGAGGGTCTGGCTTCGGGTATCCGTGAAACCCTGATTTCCATGCTCAAACAGAAGAGTGGACAGTGGGATATGTTACGGGAACTGATAGAGGATGGTCAACTATTGTAGTCGCCGCTGTAGAAATACAGGGTTCTATATTCCAGCCAGAAACCCACCCAATATATAAAATACTGTATGGTACAATCAAGGGCGGATCCAGAGGCTGGCTCAGGGGGGGTGATTATGATTCTGGGGGGGGGGGTGTGATTATGATTCTGAAGCAAATTGTAAGTTTCAGCCAGTCCGAATTCCCAAAGTAGCCAGGCCTTCGGCCTTCGGCCTGGCCTGGCCGAATCACCCCCAATCACCCCCCCCCGTGGATCCGCCACTGGGTGCAATATTTCACAGCTAACCATGGTTGATCTTAGTGAACATTAAATATTTTCATGGGGAAGGGTTTGAGGAATTCAGTAGTCAATGCAAATGATTTAATGCACTATCTAATCTTGACAACCTGCATAGGGAATGGAGACTTCCTAGTTTTTAAGGCGCTTTAAAGTCATAAATGCAAATTTAAAATGCCATTAATTGATTTAAATTATGTATCAAACAAGTGCTTAAAAGTTTCAACGAGAATTTTATGCAAATCGATGGTATCATCCTCGATATCAGTGGTTGGGAAAACGTGTTTAAGAAATATTTCCAAGTTAATTTCTTAACTGTTACTAAAATTACAGTATTTCTTTAAGTACCGTAAGTTCATTGGATGATAAAAGGAATTTCGAAATGGAAATGTCATTTACCCTGAACATGGAGTATGATATAGTGACTGATTTAATTGAGCTGTTAAGTGGCCCTACGTATATAAACATGGAGATTTTTCGCTCAACAAGATATTGCAATTTCTTGCTAATATCTATAAAAGTCTTCTGTACGGTCTTCAGCAAAGACTAGTTAGGTCCGTTATCCGCTACGCCTTTTCATAATCGAAAAAGACCTACAGGTTGTGACAACCAGTCAATCCATTTCTGTCATTGTCCAAGTTTCCCTTTCGTATATCCAGTGGCAGATTACAGTATAGGCGCCCTAAACGTACGGGGCTTCAAAAATGAGGGGGAATTTCAAAAATTGGAGCCCATTTGCACTAGATAAGAACGAGTGGCATAAACATCAATTGCATGGGCTGGTTTTACTGAACAAAGAAAGTGTTTTGACAGTTGCTTACAGGCAGAAAACTAGAAAATCAAAACGGTTACTGTCAATGTCCCTAGAATTGTTAGTTGACCACTTTATATTTCCTTTTTTATATGAAACTCATGGGTACTCGATGGAGGTCACATTGCAACAAATAGCTGCTAGTATCATCTACAGACACACCAGTACACTGGCTGTGGGATAGATGTGTAAATTTCTGCATGGGCCGGAAATAATTTTTTCACCAAAATGGGCAAAATAAATGTTTTTTACGAAATGCCTCACATCCTTCGCGTTGTCCGTGCTCCCCTAACTGTTCCCGTTCCACGTTAGAGGGCCGGTCTGCTGTGTCTGACAACATAGATACATTGTAATTGAAAAATTTTAATAATTCTACACAGGTTGACCCTGTCAGGAGTTGGAGTGCTATGGCAAGACTATGCAGCCTCGTACACAATCTACGAAATCTGCGCAATAAATTATTACTTTCTATGTAGCTGTGATTTTAATTTATACTCACAGTTCTTGCTTGGCCTTATGATCCTTTATGCTTATCAATAATATCCATTAATATCCGCCATAACCACCATAATGGCCTCCTCCAAAACCACCATAATGTCCTCCTCCATAACCCCCGTAGTGTCCTCCGTAGCCACCGTAATCATCATAGGTTGTAGAGTGTACTAATTGATGCTTTTTCTTGCCTAGGATAGCTCCAATGATGAGGCCTTTAAGAGCACCAACTCCTAATCCAATGCCTAGACCACCAATTACTAGTGGGATGCCGAGATCCAAATGCAGCTTCTTGAATGGATATGGTTTATAATGAAGTCCGTAATGTCCATATCCTCCATAACCTCCTTGATGATATCCTCCGTAACCTCCATGGCCGTGACCCCCATAGCCGCCATAACCTCCTCCTCCGTAGCCACCTCCTCCATAGCCACCATAGCCCCCTCCTCCATAGCCGCCATAGCCCCCTCCTCCATAGCCTCCGTATCCTTTATAACCACCACCATAACTGTCGTAGTGGTCGATGTGGCCCTTATGTGAACTGTAAGAGCGGCCAGTGGCTTTGTCTTCTTCAGCATTTAGAAAAGGATATGTCAGTATACAAATAGATGCGACTGTGGCCTGTTAATAAAGGATCATGAATTTGACAATGTTTACCATGAAAATCAGTAAGAATAGTAAACTACTCAACTACAGTTTTAACAAATAACCACCATAAATAACCAACTTTGGTTAGTTTGTTGGTGCTTTAGGACCCTTCAACTACAAGGTCATTAGATCCCCGTCCACTGCATAGTTCTAAAGCAGAAACTGCACAGACACCTCACTAATGCGACGATTTTTGGCTATTAGCAGTACCTAGATTTTCCAAGCGGCCATCCGTGTCAGTACTAGCTGGGATTGCGTTGCTTAACTTCAGTGGTCAGACGAGAACTGGTGCGTCCAACGCAATAAACCGCTCCCAACAAAACAAAAACTAAGCTAACAGCGTTTAGTACATCCAATAAGTTACAGAAATGATTATGTTGCTCTTCCATATTCCAAATACTACTACCACTATTTTTTCCCCGCCTACGGCAGGGACGGTTCCCATTCTTGTCACGTTGCGGCATGTGAGCGATCTTTTGGACGGTATTGTTACGCAGCTAACTGCCAACCTTATACTGCAACTCCTATGCTTTCGGCGGCCTACCATTCGTTGGGGCACTCCACCGATACCAGGGGTTAAGTCTCACACGGAGTCATAGGGTTACTCTTGCTATCCGACGGAAGACGCGCCGGAGCTGGAGGCCTTTATCACTCTCACACCTTACTCCACATACAGTAGTTGGGATTAGAATTCTCAGTTTGGTAGCTGTCCGGAGCTCTGCAAATACTTCATTTTTCCTCTCTATCTAATGGAGACGATCACCAGGTTCCAGCAGTAGAGTGTCTTCAATGGATAGGAGAGGATCACTTGCATAAGCAACTACTAAGGCTGTGGTCGAAGGGTTGGGAAAATAAACGATCCAATAGTATTACTTCACGCCTGACATTGGGTGAGGCAAGGTTGGAATATCAATATTTACTTCAAAAGCGTCAAGCATCAATGTTTCTCATAAGTATTTTTGGCGTAACTGGCCATTAGACCGTGAACCTGCAATGGAATTTACCAAGCCTGCAACTTTGATTTTATTATTAGGTACGTGACACCTTCATTGGTGTGATTAACCCATATTGGGCCATCGAGGCTTTTTCATCATCCTTTCAATTAATCTACTGGCATTAGGTTAGTTAGGTGCATAAGCCATTAAAATGCTGTGGTGTCAGCTCTTGTTGTTAATCATAGCAGAACATAAGACTTTTGAGGACGTCATTTGATCTGTTTGGTTGAGTGCCTTTTTGCTCCTTCCTGATATAATTTATGACTTCATTTAAGACTTCAGTACAACAGTTTATTACCGATGTCTTTTGTTTTCCAACGTTTCAAATGCCATGTTCAGAAGGCATGCAGCCTTATATAGCCATGATAACAGCTATTATCGTTAATTTCGGACGATGCCTTTCTTTTTCTGCAACTATTTGTACTCTAGTCCGTAATTTTTTGAAAGTCTTACTGTGTATTTAAATGCCATTAAAATGGCATCAGTTTCTACCCCAGTGTCTTCAAATTATAAAACATTAATGTGGCACTTGACATAGTATTATAAAAAAATTTGATGTAAAGGTCAACAAGTTTTGATTACAAAGGTATTTAAAACTACTTCGTTTCCATATCTAAATGACAAGCAATTTGTCATTTTCATCTTGGAATCTGTAATATTAGAATAGTTGAAATGTTTCTATTTCTCCTAGGTTTTTGAACCCTTTTTACTGACAACTGCTTCCTTTAGACTATTTTTTAAGTTGAAATTTAAAGCTTTCCATTCTCATAACATTTTTGGAGCTCTTCTAATGTTCGAGTCTGGACTAATGTGACAGAAGGACAGGCCGGATAGACCGGAATAATACAAGTACTCACTTTCTGCCCCACCCATACTATTAAAAACATCCTTTTTATACCAAAACCTGCTGCTATGCATATTTTCTGACCAGGTGATTCGAAAACAATGCAACATTATATCAAAACAACAGGTCAGTACAATGGGTCACCACCTCCCTTATCCAGCCTAATCCACCCCACGCCCTAACCACATAGGCAAGGCGCAAAATGAGACGCAGGTGACGATGGTGACGCAGGTTGAAGCAGCACATCAAAAAACTGCAGCAGGCTTTCACCGCATTGAACCGCAGTTTTTGGCAGTTTTCAAAACAGACGTAGAGTGGACGGGGACCTGGTGCAGCGGGGATCTTGCCCTCCACTTCCATCTATTTCCCACTAGGTCCCTGTCCACTCCACACACTACCATATCCTTACAGGCAACACCCTCTCACGTCTGCTTCGGTCTCCCCTGCCCGGGGTGCATTCGGGAAAAGGACCTAACGAGCTCCTCTTTCCCTCTCTTCATTACGTGTTCATACCACATCAGCCTACCATCCATAATTTTTTTCCGCGATGTCCCCTACCCCCAGACGACCTCTAATATACTCTTTCCTAATTCTATCAGCTCTCGACACCCCACTCGTGTACCGCAGCATTCGCATCTCAGCTACTTGCAGTTTCTCTGTTTTGCATGGACTTCACGCAATGGACGCCAACTTCACGCAGGAAACTGTGGCATGGGCACTGCGGTCCGCAGGGTCTCGTCGCGTAGGGACTGAGTCACGTCACGTTGCGACTTAACACGCGCAACTACATACTATCATATGAGTTGCAGAAATTTGTGGTGAGTCACCCTGCGTCAACTGCGGAGACTGCGTCTCACTTTGCGCTGGGCCTTACCCTCATCCAGCTACACGCGTTCAGCCGAGTTGCGTTGGACACACCAGTTCTCGTCAGATCACTGAAGTTAAGCAATGCAAACCTAAGTTAGTACCAACAAGGGTGGTTGGTAGAGAACGCTCGGTGCTGCTAATTTCCCTTCTCCTATATCCTCTACACCTACCACATCCTCACCCGCGAGCAGTCTCCTTAGGGTTCGGCCTGTTATGGCTGTTTGGCTTACTCCCAACTCGATAGCATAACATACATACACACGCCCTAAGCCCTAACCCATCGGTCTCCGTTACCCTCTCTCAGCTACACAAAGCTAAGTTTAAGCAGATCTACTAGCTGGACTGTGTCCCTCCAGTGCCCTTACCATAAATTATCGTTTCAGTATGGATAATTATTATTGTTTTTAACTGCACTGTGCCAGTTCAAAAGTCGTTTTTTTCTGACCTTAAAATACTTTGGGGTTCCACATGACTTTTTCTCAAGGTCCCGCAATAAACTCCACCCGGCCATGATCTTTTTAAAATATGCTTTCGTTTATCAATAGGTGATATGGATTCATTGTTGTTGATTAACGATAATAATGTTTAGGTAACAGTTGAGGAGCAGCTGTTTCCTAGCTATTGGGGAAGGGATCTGCCAGTGTCTCAAATTTTAAGAGATCAAAATTAAAAACTTTAACAACTTGTATGGTTATTAATACATAAGCACAGAATCCGTCGTTTATTGGCCTAACCTTTTTCCTGTCTTAGGCAAGGACAGGGATTTGAAAGCAGAACCAGAAGAGTGGTGGACAGGAGTCAGAAGTTCAGGGGCGAGTAACTGGACAGTGCCAGCACCCAGTGCAACAACACTAAAAATTCATTGAGGGCCCCAATTATATGGTGGTTGAAAGTCCTTTTAAGAGTCAACTCCCACCCTAAAGAAGCAATGGACGCACAGATATTGATCCAAGGGTTTCTTTAAAACAGCTTTTTGGAGTGGACAAGCAATGTTCTAGAATTCAAATATTTAGATAGCAATATTGACTTACCCAAAATTTCATTGTGGTTTCTAGTTGTATTTTGTTTGTGATTGTTTAACTCCTCATCCAAGTCAATCAATGTATATGGCAAAAAAAAAATCGATCAAATAATTGAATTATTTGACTGAAATTTAAAACTAGGAATAATTGATGGAAAATTTGGGTATGAAATAAATGAAAGACTTAATTATCCACGTTGGAAGTAGTGTTGGAGTAGTGCATAGATGTCATATAACAATTTTAATATGAATGTGTAGGTGGTGTTGGCAGTATTTATATACATACAAGAGACAGGAAAATAAAAATTGAAGATAGTAATAATTGAAAGTCAGTAACTCATGTCCGCTTTTTTTTTCGGAGTTCAGGCCTCTATACTATTGGCTGACTCGTCACGGGGTTCAACTTCAAAGCACCTTATTTTAATATGACAGGCGTACGCTAAAAATGTGGGACTTCAAAACTCATTAGTCAGCCTAGCATATTTACATGATAAACTGACTGAATCACTGTAGAGAGTTAAATATTGGGGTTAATATAAAGGAAGCGAAATGTAATTCTCTCTATTATTGTTATGCCATTACTTCCTACAAACTTTCAATCTTCCTCTATATATTATTAATTATACATATTTCTCGATCCAGGCACTATTTCTGTAACGTTTTAAAAGGTGTTAGCAGTTCACTTAATTACTTATCAGGTCAGAAAACGATTAGATATAATCACGTTGTTTTGAAATTTCCCCATTCGACCATGTTTAGAACCAAACCGGAAGTATATCTATGAATGAATTGAATAAAACTCACTTAGATAGTGAAGAGTGTTAATACTATAAAAATGTGAATTGAAAACATATTAACCTATATATTTAGTTTCACTCATAACTGAAGAAAAGAAATTATTATAGAGGAGAATCTTAAAATGGAAGTGTGGTTGTGTACACAGCGGCAGTATTTTTTTTATTTAAATTGAGGCCTAGGCCATTAGGTCTCGCATATAGCACCGCAGGCCATACGAATCATTTTAACCTGATTTCAGCTTTCGATAATGCTGTAATTTCATTATGAAGATCACGTTTTTACGCCATATTTACTCCTCACATAAACAGAGGCTTCTTCAGTAGTCAAATATATAAGTTGTAGACAGATTTAACTGCAGTGACGAAGAACTGTGGGTGACCTCCTGCCCGGATCGAGTTGATTTCAAATTTATTATCGTTTAAATGCGATAAATTATGGTTTCACTTTGTAGGAACCGTTTTCAGAATATTCATGTTTCTGCACACTGCTGCTATTTGTGTCGTTGATTCGAAAGATTCCACGAAAGAATTTCGTTAATGCCCATTTCATCTACCTGATACATGTCCTATATTAGAATCTTCTTCCATAAAACCCCCACGAGCCAGTCCACATTTTTGGGTAGCTGAAATGGGCTTTCGAACTGAGTGTCGGACTCCTGACTAAAATAATACCCCTACCATTGTCTTCTGGACACTAGCCGAGAACCATTTAACACATTATTGCAGGCTAGGTCTTTTGTTGTGCCCTTAGGTCTTCACTGGTTGTTAGCATGAGTCCTAGGACGTTTCTAGGTCCAGCCCATTTTTTTTCACATTTGGAGACCATGTACCAGACATGCAGCAAAGAATTCGGTTATTTCATGTCGGCCACTTTACTACTGGAGGTAACTTACCCGTACTCACTGGGTCAAACTCCTACACTTGAGGGTTTTGCTCGTTCTACACGTAGAAAGGTTTTGATCCTGGATCGAGGCGAGCGGCTTCTTTTGGACTTTCAATGGTCCTTCCATCGGATGGGAAGTACAATCGTGGCAGCGTGAGGTGCATTCAATGTGACGTACTCCTGACAGAACCCTTGCTACATGGAGTAAAATACACGGGTAGCGCCACAAAATTTTCATCGTTCGTTCGTTGGTGTTTTAGGGCCCTTCAACTACAAGGTCATTAGAGCCCGGTCCACTGTGTGGTTCTGATGAACAGACACTACACTAATGCGTGGATTTTGGATACTAGCGGCATCCAGTTTCCCCAAGCCGCCACCCTTGTCAGTACTAGCCGGAGCTACGTTGCTTAACTTCAGTGATCAGACAAGAACTGGTGTGTCCAACGCAATTTGCTGCTCCAACAAAATTTCCAGGTGTAGGAGCGAGCTCTCTGGTATCGGCGGAAGAAAGTGTCCCATTGAAGGAATGTTTTTGTTTCGTTGGCAAAGGTGTCCCGTCCACTGCGTAATTTATTTATTTGGAAACGTGCATAAGGTACACAATAGAGTTTCCAATCCGAATATTCGGATATTCGATATTGCTACGAGCAAGTGGTGTCGGATATCGATACGAGCAAGCTGTTCCCACGTCTCCCCCTGCCCCGGGTGCTTCCAACCACCTGCATTCCTGTAATGGACCTAACAAGCTCCTCTTCTCATTACATGTCCACACCACCTCAATCTACTCTCCATTTATTCCGCATTGTCCCTCACCCCCAAGCTACTCGTAATATACTCGTTCCCAATTTTATCAGCTTTTGACACCCTACTCATGGTCCACAGCGTTTGCATCTCGGCTACTTGCATTTTATTTACGTACAGTAGCTCTCTCACTGCCCAACACTCTGCTCTATTTTTTGCCCATAGGGTTAATGCTATTACTACCCCTCTTAACGGTACACCTCTCTAATGGGTACACCCCTGTGTTGGTACATCTCATACATGTCACCACTTTTCAGACCACCTCTCTAATGGGTACACCCCTCCATTGGTACATCTAATACATGTCACCATTTTCAGAAAACCATCTCTGTAATGGCTACACCCCTCTATTGGTACACCTAATACATGTCACCATTTTCAGTCGGTGACGCAGTGGGCAGGGTGCTTGGTAACTGCAGCAGTGGTTCTAGGTTTGATACTGGACCGAGGCGGGTTGCCTTCTTTTCTGCAAGAGAGATGTCCCGAGTGCGCCTTCCTTTGGATTAGAAGTAAAACCATAGTCCCATGTGGCGTTCAACGGCATGTAAGTTATACTACATAAAAGAACTTTCTACTATTCAGCGGATAGGTGAGGCAACATTTCCAGGTGTAGGAGCTTACCACCTGGCATCGGTGGATTACTTCAAAGAACAGTAGACCTACAATAAATATGCGCAGGGGTTGCAGCTTTAGTCTGCATCCGGCTGTGGAAAAACGCAGTCCATAAGATCATCCTTGCATCTATTCAGACGGGCAAGATGGGTACCCGACCCTTCCATAGGCAGCAAATAAGAAGGTAGCTTGATTGTAGACAAACGTCCCTTCATTGATTTGTTTGTAAAAATTAAATTTGTGTACTTCAATAATTTTGAGAAATATTATATTATACAATGCATTTTTATCAGTTGGCTAGGTCCCACAGGTGTACCAGTTAGAGAGGTTTCACTGTAGTTATATTTTGAGGCATTTAATGCTTTTTTATTTTTCAAATTAAAATATTGTAAAATCAAATTCATTTAAATTATACTGCAATACAGCTTTTACACTTTTCTCTCACCATTCAAACTATTCGAACATATATTCGAATAAGTTGAATTTTATTATTCGATATTCGAATAGTTGATGAAGCCGAATATTTGGAAACTCTAGTACACAAGAACGTGGTACTAAAGCAGTACACGGTAAACGTATTGTAGGGTTTGAAAACATGGAGGGGAGGGGGTCAGGACAAGGCATCTATGCAGTGCAAAAGGAGCTTTCTCCTGAAGTGTCAGCAGTTGTTGAGGCACTGGAACGCGGTGCATGAGTAAATGGTGGAGGGGAGAGCGTTCCAATGGGAGAAATGGAAGGTGGAGAACTGTCCCTATGCAGTCTGCACAGACACTACGGTTTTTGGGTATTAGCAGTACGCAGTGTGCCCAACCGGCCATCCATGTTAGTACTAGCTGGGTTGCGTTGTTTAATTTCAGTAATTAGACAAGAACTGGTATGTTCAGCGCAATACAGCCGCTCCCCCAATGAAGGAAAGTGCCTCTCCATCATCAATGATGATGATATGGAGGGTTCTTTGATGTGCAGGTCGCATGTATTACATATATATACCACACAGGACCACGACTCAGAAATGGATGGGAGCGGCGAATAGCGTTGGACACACCAGTTCTCGTCTGATCACTGAAGTTAAGCAGCGCAATCCCAGCTACTACTGACATGGGTGGCCGCTAGGGAAAACTGGGTACTGCTAATACCCAAAAATCGTCGCATTAGTGTAGTGTCTGTGCAGTCTCTGCATAAGAACTATGCTGTGAATGGGTCTCTGATGACCTTTGTAGTTGAAGGGCCCTAAAACACCAACAAACAATCAACAACAGAAATGTATGGGATTTGGGTGCATACCTTGAGAAGTTGGAGTAATTGGTTGGGTTCATCATAGGGATTCAAGTCAAAGTCACACTCAGAAAAAGATTTTGTCACTTCTGAATTATTTCTCTTGTAGGTTCCATTGCTGAAGATTTCACTATATCATAAGATGATGATCTGATTTCTAGAAAGAAGATAATTATTATAGAAACATTTCAGTTATTCTAACAACGTGATGGAATTATCGCAATTAATCAACAAGTTACTGGTTTTCGCGTAACTTTTTGTGACTATAAATCAGTAAAACAATTTTCTGCCGTTCTGACGATGCTTCGGATGGCTGCGTTACCAACTTTAATAAATAATTTAAGTGACAACTAAGATCTACCCTCAGGTTAGGTACATAAAGAGTAACTTTAAAACGCCTTTTACTTCGTATAATTTACTTTCAATTATTCTATCAATAAATATAAATTGGACACGCGACTCGAGTTCAACCCTCAGCTGCGGTAATCCTCAGATTGGTTATATTTGAAGGTACCAAACAAGTACTGATCTCCGAAATTCCCAAACTTGTTCACTACTATTTCATTTTCATTCATCAAAATGGGGAGTGTGGATGGACCAAGCGGATAGGTGAAACCTGATAGTCTATCTAAATCAAAAAATACTAATTTTACTATACATGCCGAAAGAAAAGTCGCTACCAGCAGTGCGTAAGGCCAGATTCACGCTTAAGTCAAGACTGTCTTAAAACAGAATTGTTTTTGTTGTAGAACAGTAGAGGCAGAACAGTTTTTACAATTTATCAATTGTGTGATTAGTATGAAAATGGACATTGATGCTTTTTAGTATCCTAGTGCCGGGATTACTATACAAAAATAACCAAAAACTGTGACATTATTGGGTGTACCCTATATATTGTGAACGAATCATCATTATCCCACCTGTGGCAGGGTTGGGTCTGCAGGTCCCCGTTCGCCACACACAAACTACTGTATCCTTACACATAACTTGCTCCCACGTCTGCTCCGGTCTCCCCCTGCCTCGGGGGAGACTGCCACCTGTACTCCTATAATGGACCCAACAAGCTCCTCCTTCCCACTTCTCATTACGTGTCCATACCACCTCAATCTACACTCCCTCACGTTTTCCGCGATGGCCCCACCCCCAGGCTACCTTTAATATACAGAGTGAGAGAGAGCGAACTGAAAGCCAAATATTTATTGATAGTCTGTGGTTTAATTCTATCGTGATTTTATTACCGAAGAAAACTATTACACTGTAGTAGGTCATCAATGATGTTGAAATTCGCCGGATTACAACTGAATTTAAACTTCAAAGCGGTCCTCTATATAAAATGAATTCCTTTCTTTTACTGAATTTGATAAATTACATGCGGTTTCACTCACTCTCATCAAAATGTTGTATGGCAAATTTGAGGTTACCTGATCTTACAAATCTCAAAATATTAAGTATCTACGATGGCCAAACATTTGAATCATTTTATTGCCTCCTGAAAATACTTTACGTTTGAAGGTGGCAAGGCAGGCGGTTTCTCTTGAGTGGGAGAGAACCCTCCAAGTGCACCTTCCGTCAGATAGAAAGTGCAGCCATGATCCCGTGCAGTATCAGCATCACGTGGAACTGCCGTTTCTACATGGATACACATATACACGTGTAGCTCGACAAAATTCCAGATTAGAAGCTTACAGGTATAATGGGTGGGAGACCTATTATTCCTGTTGGTAGTGGGAACCCAAGGATGAACTGCTAGACCAGCGTCTTTCAAACCTTTTTACCCTTGCAGAACTCTTGAAATAAAATTCGTAGCTCGGGTATCTCCTACTAAAACGATTATACATAGTTGCTAATAAAGTATCCTCAACACCACTACGGTGGGGCAGGAGTGACTTTTTCATCTGCAGTTGCAGGCTCAAATCCTATCAGGAGAGAGGGGTAGGAATTATGGTTACAATACCCAGTTCTACGTCATCCACGTATACTGGAAAGTTAAGAATGCAATAATAAATACATACGACTAAATTTAAATACGATTAACCTATTTTCACTATTTCTTGCCGAATTTTTATCTTGTATGGACGGTGACGTCCTAAAGTCCCGTCGTCGACATTACATGGCACCTCCGACCTCCATGTGGCCCAATAAAATTATCCTGCACCCATGGCTCCATCAAATCTTTGATCATGCTAACATGAAACTATAACTGGAAATTAACTGCACCAAAGTTAGATGAATCGCTTTGTATCTGGGAGCATCGATGCTAGGGCCTTTTACTCCTGCCTGCAATTCTCAATAAGCACCCACTCCTGCATTTTGTTCAATGTTGAATAAGGTTTGAAGTATCGAAGTGGCGCCTTTCCTGTGATGGCACCTCCTGCAGTGCAGACTCTGAATGGCCACTTCCGCCGGCACTGAGAAGGACCCGGTTGGAACTCGTGGAGTGAAAATTGAGAAATCTTATACCGCACCCTAACTGGGTGGAAGACGGAATGAAATGATTATGACGATGGTGGTCAGCATACACTACTCACCATGGGGTCGACTTTTGTTTCGCTCTCACTCAAATAGGTCACTAAGGGCGGAACGAAAATTCAACAGAAAAAAATCTGCCCTTACTAAACTATATTCACGAGTGTAGAATCTAGTGATAATGACCCTAATTATGAATCATACGTTGTATGTGGTTTCTTTTTTTGTCAATTATCCAGGGTTTATTTTGTAAACAGCAAACTGCAATGAATAATTCATGAAATAATTTATGTGATTATTAAGTCAGGAAATGTCATATAAGTTTATTGTCATTATAACTACATCATCCTGGTACAAACAAATAATTCTTAGTTAGATTCCGCATTCTTATCAGCGTAAGGTTTTCAAACTGTGAAAACAAATATGTCTTAGGATAATATTATGAAAAGAAACTACAAATTAAGAAAGCGGTTTTTACTCACAGATATTAGGTATGTTATACACAAGTTTGTGTTCATAACAAGCTGATTATAAAAGCAGTTTGAATTAATAGCGAAATTAAATATGCTTTTCTGTCTTTAAATTCTTGTTGAATTTTTGTAAAGCACTCCAATTATAAAAATGAAGTGCAGATTTGCATAATTTATGCTCGTATCAAAGTAATATTCTTTCAAAGTTGTTTTTTAGCGGTTTCCTCGTTACGTTTTAAGTTTCAATAGTAGGCAGCGTGCTGGACTACCCCTAGGTAGTCTGATCCTACACCAAGGTGGTTTGGCTTCCTTCAGGCGCGAGATAGACCTCCAGTACGCCTAAGTAATAAGGCCTTGATTCTGTGTGATGTGTCCTATTCACATGCAGTCAAAAAACGCCTACTACATGGAGTTACTCTTCGTGTAGTTCTGCAAAACTTTCAGATGTAGAAGCTCGCCTTCTGGTGTCGCTTGAGCGCCTCTCAAAATAAGATTAGGGGTCCCACCATTAGGTTGGCAGTCGGCTGTGTCCCATTGTGGCTTCTGCTGCTTGTTGGTGTTTTAGGACCCTTCAACTACAAGGCCATTAGAGCCCCGTCCACAGCATAGTTCGTGTGCAGAGACTGCACAGACACTACACTGATGCGACGATTTTTGGGTATTAACAGTACCCAGTTTTCCCAAGCGGCCACCCATGTCAGTGCTAGCTTGGGTTGCGCTACTTAACTTCAGTGATCAGACGAGAACTGGTGTGTCCAACGCAATTCGCCGCTCCCCCAATGTGGCAAATGTGCACTCGAACCCAGTGACGTCACTAGGTGGGTGCGGGCCGCACCGGGTGACACCACTCGCACCATGACAAATGGGGCGACACCAAAACAGAAAAGGAACAGAACGGCTTTTTTTCGGGAGTGAGCGGGGACACCAACCCTAGCGACGCGTCTGCTCGAGCCTTCCTTAGACCGGGAAAGGATGTGCAGTATTTTGATAAATGTGCAGTATTTTGATAATTTTATGTTATTAGCCATCACTAGCTATCTTCAACACCTACCTCGATGGTGCAAGGGGTAACGTGCTGAACTACTGCGGCAATGGTTCCAGGTTCTATATTGGATCAAGGTTTGTTTCCCCGTGTTGTTGTTTGTTGGAGTTTAAGGTCCCGTCAACTACAAGGTCATTAGAGACCCGTCCACTGCATAGTTCTAATGCATAGACTGCACAGACACTACACTAATGCGACGATTATTGGGTATTAGCAGTACCCAGCTTTCCCGAGCGACCACCCATGTCAGTACTAACTGGGCTTGCATTGCTTAACTTCAGTGATCAGACGAGAACTGGTGTGTCCAACGCAACTCGCCGCTCCCTGTTTCCCCGTGAGAAGCCCCGAGTGCGCCTTCCGTCGGATGGAACTTAAAGCCGCGGCCCCATGTGGGGTGCAATGTCACTTGTACCTAAAAGAATCGTTGATGGAACGCCCCAACGAACAATAGGCCGCCGATAAATAAGAATAGGGGTTGCAGCTTAGAGTGGCTGTGGAAAAATATCGTCCAACAAATTGCCTATGTGCATCGGAAGGAGAAAAATGAGTACCTGGCCCTGCTGGGTACAGTGAAACCTCGCTTATTAAACGAGCACCTCCCATGGCAAGTGATTTGCAAAACAAAATGTAAAAAAAATGACTCCCTTAACGAGCAATGTTTCACAGAATGTGTGACAGGAGACAACGTGACGTCACATGCAGGATCCTGTATTTATCGCTTGTTTAGTTTGTGAAAGTTGCATTCAGACACATTATTGAGCATTTTAAGGCAAGTTTAAGGATGCTTACACATTTACCCCAAAGAAAATGTTGAAAAAGACAAGAGTAAGAGAAGAAAAATCACCATAGAAGTCTAATGCCAAATCATGGTATGACCTCTACATAAATTAAGAATTCTCAAAATCACGGAGTATTTTTTGCAGTGGAGTGCATTATCCCATTTTAAATTGATTCCTATGGAAAAATTGCGTTGTTTAACGAGTGTTTCACATTCAGAATGAGGTTCGGGAACAAATTATGCCCGTTAGTGTAAATTCCTCTGTAGTTGATTTTATTTTTGCTTTTCTAACTGTCTTCAACACCTTAGTTTCTTTTTCTGCTCTCTTCTTTCTAAATGCCAGTTTAGTTATTGGCTGCCAAAATTAATAACGAGCAATGGTGATATCTTTGAAGTTGATAAATGGGTTATTAACAACAAAAGAGGCAAATTTTAAAATAACCTAAAAACCAACATTTTAAAGAGCAATAAAAGGAAGGTTTTTTTGCGGAACTGTGCACTGTCAGTAGGTTTTTGGTCAAAGTGACAATAATGTTATCTTGCCACCTATTTGGTCTCTTTAAGTCATTAACTTTCATTGAGGGCGATCACCTGCTCTTCTTTTCACCTGTCATATCTCTGAAAGGGAGAAGAAAATGTTAAAATGATGTCAACTATTGTTATGTAGGCTAGATACTTGATGCAGATCTACTAGAGTTCTTAAATTTTCCCATAATTTGAATTAAGCTAATCTAAAGGTAATGTAATAATATTTGGTTAAATTACTCCGCTTGCAGCTATGCATTTTCAATTTTTATAGTATAACAAATCTTTCAACACGTGGTAATAAATTACGACTCTAATTTTATTGCGCTTCTTTAAATAGAACAGACATTAATTTTTGCTTGAAATTCCTTTTAAGGATTCAATATGCATATTTTATTTTATTTAAATAACTGCCGTTGTTCACAAAGCCATGAAATGTTTCAAAAGCTTGCCATGACATAAATAAAATATACCACAAAACATATATTGGATATGTAGCACCAGTTGCCGTTGAAAATTATGTCATCTGGAGAGAGAATAACTTCAGGGTCATTAGCACATGCAAATAGCACCTAAATATGCCTAAATGATAATGTTACTTTATGACTGGATTAATAACGTTATCACTACTAACCCCTTTCCCGCCTACTGCAGGGCAGAGTGTCCATTTTGTCCCATTACAACAGAGCGATCTGTTGGACGGTTTTATGCGCACCCGGCTGCCTATCTAATGCTGCAACCCCTGTACTTATTTATCATCGGCTTATTTTTCTTTGTTGTGGTACATTTTTCCTGACTCCAGGGCACGAGCTCGTACACCTGGAAATTTCATCAAACTGCCACGTACAGTCTTGATAGAAACAAATTATTATAAAATGCAAAGAAGTTAGGATTCTTTTTTTGACAAAATCACCACTGATGCTCATTTGGTTTGATTGCTTTCTCTTTTCTACTATTTCTTGTTGCAAAACATACGGGTGAATGCTTGTCAAGCCTTCTCTTAACTTCACTTGGAGAAACTTTTGGTAAATAATCGTCGAGGACAAAAGTTTCATCATTATCAAGGTCCTTGTCAACTGAGCTTGCTGTTGATTCCTAAATTGTTCAACAATACTGTATCAGCAAACGGTAGAGGCTCATTTGGTCCGACGTTATTATCCTAATTTTGTAAAGAAGGCGAATCCAGACGGGGAGCAATGCAGCAATTGCTCCCCCTCGGTGTCTCAATGGGGCGCATATTTCAACTGATGCGTGATTCGATTTTGCAACTAATGAGGCATTTTTTTGATTTTTTGCATTGCTATCCCCATTTCTATACTGCCAGTCCAACAGTTGCTGTGCATTCTGCAGTTGGCTAAACCACTGAACATGGGACATTATCTAATGGGTAGTAGAGAACCTATTGCGATTACTAGCTAGAATTATACAAGGGATTTTGAATATTTAAAAATATTTGAGGCGCCCGTTTTTTTGAAGTGCTCCCCCATGATGAGTCCCTGGATTCTCCTCTGTGGAGTGATAAGTTCTATTTCGAAATACATTATTCAAATTGTAGATGACACCGCACTTAACCTTTTGACAGCCAACGGTGTTTCGTCACCATTAACAGCCAACGGGAGGCAGAATCGGTCTCCTAACTTTGACGGGCTGTAACCTTTGAACGGATTAAAATATTTAGATGAAAAATAGAAAAAAATAAAGCGCATTTATCATAGAAAAAGATTAGTCTCCGTGAGAAGCTAAGAAATAGAATTTTGACATAAGAAAATGTCTTTAATTGAATGCAAGTCGAAAAACACCGGATTTCGGCATAGGGGTGGGAGTTCATAAGGATCTCTTACGCAGTAAACAGATTCATGCGCATTTCACAAGAATATGCACAAATTGAACAAATTACAATAAAATTATCAATCAAAACATTAAAAACAATTAGTAATGCTACATCAATTGCCATTCAATCACATGGTTTGACCTGATAAGTGACCTTTTGAGCAAAAATGGACGCTTCAATCTTTCTACACACTTCACCATTCGATTCAGCAGGAAAAATCAGTCAGTAGTTATTTTTTTCATCTTTATTAAGGAAAAAACAGAAAAATGACATTAAAATTTCTGGTTGGAGATTTTTTTTTTATCTCCCGTTGGCTGTCGAAGGGTTAATGCAAGTCAGGATCTAACCTAAAAGTATTCAGGAGCAGGCTACTTCTACTCCACCGATGCAGAATTGGAAAACCCATCAAAACTATCATGCACTCTGTTATATTAGGCATAAAAGCATCAGTGTCCTGCGACGGACAGTATCCGACGATATTCCTGTTTTTTGTTTTGTCATGTCAAAAGTGATTGATTCATGAGTCTGTAAATTGAGAGGAGACTATGAATGGGGATACCGACCTAAAGTTGTAACTATTTTAGACTCTCGACACACAAGAATTCAACTGAGGTGCAAAGGAACGTTTCGACTGACGGAAATTAGGTGGCTGTGGAGAAGCACAAAATGATGCTAGGCGTTTGACAAACGAATTGGTTGCATCACTTTGTTATGGGATAACGTAGTGCTTAAGAGGGGTTAACTGGTGAGGGGTAAAGCAGATGAGACATGTGTTTAGGTGAACGGGTTTGGGTTCATGTCTGGCAGGTCCACCAATCTCTGCTCTATTTCGACGAGAATATGTAAAGCGGCTCTAGGGCAGTGTAGGAGAAGGAGTATGTACAGTATCATGATTTCACAACCATATTTTGGACCATATTGGGAAATATAGATGACGTCAGTATAAGGGTCGGGGTTCAACAGGAGTATGTACACACAGGCGGTCTGGTTGGCATGCGACACATACAACTGCCCAACTTTTCTGAGAAGTGTTTATCACGTCGATTGACCATTTGTTCATGTCGGCCACCAAAGGCACTTTTCACTTTATATCTTTGTAATAGGTAGAGAAATCATTGAACTTCCTAAGAATGTGTTGATAATTTGGAATTGGAAGCGCCACCTAGTTCTCAATTACACAAACCTTATGTCCGGTTTTCATATTGATACGTGCTTGCAAACATCTTGTATCCAATGTTTCGAAATTCACCGCTAGGTAACCTACTGTCACACTGAGCAATGACCTACTTTTCATGTGGGTAAATGTTGCCAAGTCATGTGTAAAAATTTTATTTCATTCTTTAATTTAGTCTGTTGTAAACAAGTCCCCTGGAATCAAAATAAAACTACAAATATCATCATCACCATGCCCTTATGCCGTCTGTGGCAGTGTTGGGTCTGCGGGTTCTAGCCCTGCACTACTCTTGACCTTACTTATAACCTGCCAGAGCCGCCGAGATGATTATTAAATGCTGGAACAAGACTAATATGCCCCCCCCCACCCACCTATACATGGACATATACATCAATGATGTTATGATTTGTGCAGCCAAATTGCGTTGGACACATCAGTTTTCGTCTGATCACTGAAGTTAAGCAACGCAAGCCCAGTTAGTACTGACATGAGTTGTCGCTCAGGAAAGCTGGGTACTGCTAATACCCAATAATCGTCGCATTAGTGTAGTGTCTGTGCAGTGTATGCATTAGAACTATACAGTGGACGGGTCTCTAATGACCTCGTAGTTGACGGGACCTTAAACTCCAACAAACAACAACACTACCTACCTCCTCATCTCCCGCGAGCAGCCTCCTAAGGGTTCGTCCTGTTATGGCTGCTGGGCTAACTCCCCAACCCATTAAATGAAGGAAATACAGGCAATAATGGTACATTTATTAATTATATCCAAACGTGCTTGCAATTTTCCTTCCCTGTCCCATTAATTCCAGGTTGCTTGTCTTCCTTTCCCTGCCCTTAGCTTATATCCTATTTTATCCCACGTCCTTATTAGCCCTGTTTTAGGGTCTTATATTGCCCTTCCCATCCCCCACTTGAGAGCACGCCTGTTTAGGGGATGTAAAGCATATCGAAACATCAACATATTACAAAGAAGGACAGGTACTTCTGTAAAAGATAATAAAAAGGGTTGGAGGCCCGAGGCCTGTTACCTGCTCCCACGTCTGCTTTATCTTCCTCTGCCCCGGGTGCTTTCAATTCCGGGTGGTTCCTCTTCCTCTCTTCTCATCATATGCTCAAGCCACCTCAATCTATTCTCTCTCAGAAATATAACTACAAAATTGCTAATAAACATTAATCAAACGAATTTTTTTTGTTTAAACTGACCCAATGATTGCTTTTAAGTGTGACATCGGTACATTGTAAAGACGGATATTTCCTGTTTTCTGTCAGTAAATTTTTAACAATAAACTTGACCAAATTGCAAGTACCCTAATTCCAATATGGAGCAATAAGAACGAAACTAAAAAAAATTATTTCCCGTCTGTTGCGCACCGGAGACTTATTAACCCAGTTTTATTTGGCTTATTTTTTATGCATAAATTACGGGAAAAAGTGAACGATATTCCTTGACTAGGACCTGAATATGGAATAGAATTAGAACTGGCTTGGCAAATGTGTCCACATACTTTATTTCTACCTCAGTCATTCTATTCTGTGATATACTGGCATTGTAAATATTCAGAAGTTCTGTTCCAGGATGTAGGCATCCTGGAATTGTTGCTACTATGGCTACCTTGATAAGAAGATTTATGGTCCATTGGCAGGCAGGGAATTTTATTACTAAATAAATACCTGATCTAGCCTCTTCATACTCTGCTCTGGAGTAGCTTAGATACTAGTGGGTCACAGAGTTAAATGCTTTGTCGACGTGGACCAGGGGCGGATCGAGAGGGGAAACAATGCAGCAATTGCAGCAGATGCCACATTTCAACTGATGCATGAGTCAACTTTGCAGCTGATGAGGCACTTTCCCCATTTCTATACAGCCACTCCAACAGTTGCAGTCCAATCTGCAGTTGGGTAAACCACTGAAGATAGGGCATTGCCTAAGGGTTAGTAGAGAACCTATTGCAATTGCTAGCTAGATTTATGCTAAGGGATTCTGAATACTTAAAAATATTTAGGGCGCATCCGCCTCTGGATCCGCCAATGAAGTGGGCTGCAAACAGAAGGTTTAAGAAACAGTGCCTTCTAAGAGTTGTATAACTCCAACCTTGTGGCCTAAACACAGTAGAATCACTCTCACCTGGACAACTGCTACAGTTCAGAAACCCTAAACAGGGGCAAACTTCAAAACAGATGTGTTTACCTGTTTAATTAAATGGGACATGGAAACAGTTGGTAAATGAGCAACAAATCCCATACGTAAGTGATAGCGAGTACGGAAACGTTATTACGGTCTACACTAGATAGTCTGCACCAACTAAGATTTTTTTGGTCCCAGACAAACAATAGGTTAGATCTATAAAATCCGCCATGGCATTCTTTAGTAATTACTGCTATCTTTTAGTACCCTCAAAGCCATTAGCGAAAAGATAATTTACTTATTTAAAAAGTTGCTTTTCACTGGTTAAAAATGTTCTACTTTGCCCAGAGCTTTTCATTATCAAAATTGTAGCCTGTTTGAATGGTAGGTTTGATAATTTGAGAAAAAGATTTTCATATTTGGGAAATGGCTAATTGTAGAACTTGTTGGTCTTCACCACCAGGAGCTGTTGTTGTTTAGGTTATATGAATGTTAACACTGAGAAGTTTTCGAGGGCAATGGCATCATCAATTTTCATGACTGGCATACGTAAATGAATAACATGAGAAGCAGCATTTTTTTTGATACTGCATATTTCTTTTTCAAAATAATTCCCAATAGTTCCATATAGAAAACGAATTTCGGATGCGCGTATTAATAGGTCATAAAATAGGAAGTGAGATGGAACGATAACTTAAAATGAGATCCGGTTCCACTGCATTTGGCATTAGTTAATCATAATCTGTGTGGTGTGTCGGTGCGCCACTCTGTAAACTACTTCTGTAGGACAATAACCTACTTTTTGTTGTCTTCTTTTTCTACATCTTGAATCTCTCTCGCTGTCTATATGGAGTTTTACCATTTTTAAATTGTCTTTTCCGGGTGAATGAAATGTATTTAGATAGAAATATGATCAATGACACCTCCACAGAAATGTAGAAAGTTGAATTTAGACATTTTTTCTGCATTGAAATTTAGGTGAAAATGAGTTCACTGTCCTGTTTATGTAGGTGAATTCTTGTTTTTCACCTAATGACGTTGATAATAATATCGATACTACTCATTCATTAGTAGTCATTTGACGATTTGAATTTTTGTTTGTTATACTTATTTTTATTTTAATCCTGACGTCATGCTACAGACATTGTCATGAATCATAAATGTAGAGATCAATGCAGGACGATTTAGAAGCGACATTTTTATGCAATTTTTTTTTACTATCGTTTAATCGTTAGATATGAAATTTATAGTAAATATATTTACCTTTAATTCCACTTTTTTTTACAAAACAAAGTCCTGTTTTTGGAAAATGCAATTTCACTAGACATTTATATTATACACAAATTAAGCTTTACTAATCTATAAAAAAAAGGGAGGAAAGAAGAGTTGATATTGATAATTTTAATAAATTAGATTGTTGACCTATAGGGAAAAAGAGCAATTGATGAATCAACGACTGACCTACATAATACTTTAACTAGAAAATTTCTAATTATTATTATAAAACTTCCCGTTAGGATTTTCTTGGGGGTAAGGGTGTATCAAAGAGAAGGGCAGGGATGTGATGTTGTCCTCTGTCAATCCCTCTGCTTATGACACTTTTATTTATGTATATTAATTCAGAAGCTGTGGCATATAATGTCATCAGTTTGAACTCAAGCTTTAAGACGATTATATGCTGATATCACTTGATGACAGACTGATTATATCAATGTCTTCAGAATTTCCGGTTTTAAGGGGCACGTTCATGTCATGGGACATCAACTCCGTTGCTGTTTGCTACTAGGAACTTGAGAGACCAATTAGTTACATTTATAGAAATTTTAAGACCAAAGGACCATTAAACAGAATAGCAGCTAGGATTTACCACTAGGCTAAGTAGACTGAAGCCTAGGGCCTCAACATTTACCGGGCTTCAAAACTAAAGTACTTCAAAAGGGCCTCTCTATCTAATCCAGGGCTGTCTTATGAAAGTGATGAACTCTTTGTTGACATATCTGTTTAACGAAATAGTGTCATCATTGTTATGGATACGATTTCGATTTTATAACGATTTAGCCGAAGAAACTTATAGAGCAAATGAATGAAAATAAGAAAGTACATTAAGCTAAGTGAGGTTATATTTCTACAACTGTTAATTAACATTCCTGAGATGCCACATTTCTTGATTGTTATAAAATGTTTTAGTTGTAATTGATGCTATTATCGACATCTTTGGTTAAATATGGAATATACATCATCTTCTCGTCTCTCATTCTTTCGCTCATTATTTATATCTGATAATAAGCACAATTCAATATATACAGTCTATAATTTCATAGGTATTTACACTAGGCAGTAGTCATGTTACACTCTTCAGGAATGAACTCCACCTTGTCACACTTGCTGCTCCAATACAAAAATATGTTGATGTCACAAAGTTACTAAAATGTGGAATAAAATAAAATGAATACTTATTGGCACAATTAATATTATATTAGTAATGAAAGCACTCCGTTGCGAACTGTTTGTTGAATGATAATACTATTCTCAACCCCCGCCTTGATGAGATCGCCTTGGGCTTTCTTGATGTAGCACATAGTGTCATTTCTGTAGGTTAGAATCTACCGAAATTGTGATTCACTCCATGATAACCTTCTCCATCATCACCGTAATGTTGAACTTCAGGTCCTTGATGACCGTGATTTCTGTGAACTTCATGCTTAGGTCCATCAATTCCATTACCAAAAGGTGGTCCGTGAACTTCATCGCTATCAAATTCACTACGTCCATCATCTCCATATCGTCGCTCTTCACTGCTATCACCATGTTCTTCTCTGCGGTAACCGTGTCCTCCACCGTAGCCTCCACCTCCTCCTCCACCACCGCCATATCCACCACCACCACCATAACCACCGTATCCACCACCTCCATATCCCCCATAGTCGTTTTCGTATTCTGGTTTACTGCCTTTTATTATAAATTTGGTAAGAACTCCTGTGATTCCACCATGTTTTCCAAGAAGTTTATCATTTAATTTTCCTAATTTTAACCCTATTGGAATGGCACCTGGTGTTGAAACTTTAGCTCCTTTGATAAAGCCTTTTAGTAGATTTAAACCATCGTGGAGATTGAACTTAGGAATCTGATATCCATAACCTCCACCATATCCGCCGCCACCATAACCACCACCGTACCCACCGCCGCCATAACCACCCCCACTCCGATCAATATCATACCCACCTCCGTTTCTATCGCCATATCCACCTCCGTAACCACCACCATAACCACCTCCACCGCCGTAACCACCCCCATAGCCACCTCCACCTCCGTAGCCACCCCCATAGCCACCTCCACCTCCACCTCCGTAGCCACCCCCATAGCCACCTCCATAACCACCTCCATAACCACCTCCATAACCACCTTTATACCCACCATGACTCTTGGGTACCGCTGCAAAACCTGCCAGAATTCCTTTTGCAGCTCCAAGACCAAGTCCTAGGTGAAATCCTGTTCTTTTTGCATCAGCATACTTGGGCCTGTATCCTCCTCCTCCTCCATATCCGCCTCCACCATATCCCCCTCCATAGCCACCTCCTCCATATCCACCTCCACCATATCCTCCGCCATAGCCCCCTCCTCCATATCCACCACCACCATAGCCCCCATCATACCCCATACGGTCTTGTCGATCCATTGGTTCAAACGGATATAGAGGTCCAACAATGCCCATCGGGCCTCTAGGTGGGCCTCCTCCACCGCCTCCAATTATGATTCTTTGCACTACTGCTTTTGCTCCATTGACAAAAACACTTGGTGCACTCCCTATAACTCCTGGACTTGAAAATCCTTGGCTTCCATCGATTCTTCTATGCAGACCAGGAGCCCAAGGAGGACCAAATAATGGGCCCATTGGAACCCCCTCTGGTGAATCCATGGCTGGCCCCATTCTTCGTTGTGGTCCAAGACCAGGTTGACCATGTCCGATTGCATTTTGTGGTGACATAATGAGTGACATTAGACCAAGACTGTCAGCAAATGCTGATCCTCCCAGCTTTTCAAGAAGTATGGGCAACGGCGGTCCTTTTAACGACACTCTGATAGCAGTAGGGTTTTCATCTTTTTTCTTCTTCTTCGCTGATGTCACAGCGAGCAGCAACGTTAACCAGAAGAGCGCCTGTAATGAGTGACATTTTAATTTTAAAAAGTTTCACAATATATCGTAATTTGTTTAATTTAAGAAATTCGTCATGATATTGCTTCACAACAGGGCACCTTGTCGTCAATCCCAAAAGACACAGAAACAGACAGCAGTGGAACGGAGGATTCAGACAAGGGAAGATAGTTGCCAGAAAAATCTTCCCTTGTCTGAATTCGCCGGTTACGGTTTACTTTTTGTTGGAAAAATCCTTTTGACAGTCCAAGTAGAAATCTGTCCCTGACATGCACATTCAGTGGCGTAACTTGTAGGGGCAATGGGGTTAAATTGCCCCGGGTGCCGGACAAAGCGTCACCATGGGGGGGCATCTTGTCCTCCTTCTGGAAATCAGCCGCCGCTACATAATGTCTGTACAACGACTTAACGGCAAATAAAAAGTGCCTACATACGTGTACCAGTCTGTTCAGGACAAGCAACAGGGGAGGCGGCGCTTCGAATGCCTCTTGCCCCGGGCGCCACAACTGAAGTTACGCCACTGTGTATATTTACACTCTTATTTGTTTTTACTGAAGCCCAATAATTTTACTACTAGTGTTACTAACTAGCTGGTGTCCTGCCTATGGCTAACTTAGAGTAAAGAAACTGAAGCAATGTGACAGATAAGAGAGGAGGAGGGAAAGGAAAAGAGAAATGCGGATATCAGGACAGGACTGGCAGCCTACTTGACATCATGACCCTTTTCATCCCCTTTACAAGCATTCTGAAATATAATGGGTGCAAATATCACCTCCCAGAAATGTACACAGCAATTCTCAGAAACTGAATGACCTGTCAAAGTTTGTCCACGAATCACTTGAGATCAGCGTTCAATGGTCAATGTATATTGACCTTAAGTTATTCTAAAAGTGCCTTAGTGCCACGGTAATTATGATGACCCAAACCACATCATACCACTTCTCCCCAATAGCGCCGAAAACATATTTCGGAAATCAACAGATGACAATTTCTGCAACATATTGAAACCATACCTTTACATCATGTAATTTAGTAACCACTATAGTAATCAATTTCCGAAAACTTTGACAGTTATGTCATTCAGGTCCTGTGTACATTTCAATAACTCGAAGAGCTTGATTATTATCATAAATTAATTAATAAACCTAAAAGGACATTTTCTAAATTTAAGCAGAATTGCGATCAGTAAGGAACTGTGCTAAAGATGTAAACAAATAAATCCATGATTAGCGATTTTAGAAATGTCCTCGCCAGGTGTTAAACGCAAACGTAGACAACCGTTTGACTTACCTGTAATCTCATGATGCTATCTGTTGCACAGTTGGTACAAATGCGGAGGAACTTTTAGTAAACGCACATGTTCTGTATGCGTGGTTGTGTTGAGCGAAGACTAGTTTTGTTTTGAATGAGTATTTCTGCCATAAAAATCTTTTTATATATGTCGGTGTTACCAACCTCTTAACAAATCTTAATACCTTTTCCACACAACAACTGGATTTCTCTTACAATTGGTCAGTTCAAGAGTGAAATGGCCGTTCTGCGCCCTGGAGGGTAAAAAAGTACGCTGCTCCTTATTTTTTGACTCAATTTCTAGACACTTTCCAAAAGGTCGTCTGCCTCAACTTTTAGTTTTTATTAATATAATTTTTTTTATATCCCTATCTTTGATGATGTGAAAGAGGGCGTGACACTCTAAAGGGAAACAAAAAAGGTGTAACCACTTTTTATTCAACGTGAAATTGTTATGTAACTGTTTCAGAAGTGTTTACTATATATGCTGTCAAATCGTTAGTGTAAAATTGGGGAAAATAATATCGCTTTCCTTAATATGATCTAGTACAAATATAAATATCATGTGATCATTCTCTTTCTGAAATTTATTGTTAATGTGTCATTGTTGAATTATTATTTTTTTCATACTAATTTATTGTTGTTAACTAGGCGACATTTCGCGCTTAACATTGGACTACTTTGAAATGTTTGCCTAAACTTCAACTTGAAAAAGCAGCATCAGAAAAAAAAATACTCTGTAGTTACACGCATATTATGCAAATTGATCACAGTGCACCTATTACTTTACTTAAAGAGCTTCAAATTTCTTTCTTCAGTGAATTATGATAAAATTAGTAAGAAAAGTGACATTTGAAGAATTTTTTTCCACTTTCAGTTTATTAGTTTTTTGACATGACACAAGTATGTCGTTTTAATGGAAAACAACCTCAAAAACGACTAGGTAGCACAAACAAACAAAACAATGAAAGGCAATATCCTCGCAGATAGTATTTTATTAATAAATGATGTCTCCTAGTGTTTCTGTAAAATTGTGCTTTTTATGACTTGTGTCACTTTTCTTACAAAGCTGTAGCGCAGAACGTACAATTCGGCAGGCGGTAAATATGCTTAAGAGTTAAAAGGCCGGTGTTAAATAAATCTATCCAGTGATCCACAATAATAGTATGACAACAATCCCTTATTTTACTGTTCTGGTATTGCTGGATAAACCACTTAGACACCCGGAAATCAATTTACATCTTTCTGTCTCACCATCGCAGTGATTTGGTCCCCTGCTGTTGATTGATTGTTACCGAAGCCAGGTGAATTAACAGTCTCTTCAGGATGCATCATTATTAATCACATCCCTGCCACTCGTGCAACTTTATTACTATAGGAAAAAATTGCTTCCTGTTGTGCAATTTCTTTTTCTTGACAGAAGTTGCATGAAATCTGTCGCGGGGACACCACTAATGATGTCTTGATGTCACGATGGTAACCAGTCAGCTTCTTATTTTTCTGATATTTAAATTCACATCATTTCCTATTTATCTCTAGCTACCTGACTCACACTTTTAAACACCTTTACGCACGCTCTCTAACTACAAGCCGCCCATATTTGAAGTTATCTTTTTTTTTTTTCATATTTATAATTCGTCAGGAAAAAAAAACTTGATTTTAACATTGAAGCTATTTTGTATTCTTAATTGTCATAACCTTTTACTAGAAGCAGGTCATCATAAATTGGTCAGAGGAACACCGGTCAACCTTGGGAATAATATATACCAGGGATGTCAAACTGCCGGTCGCAACGTGTGTCTTTATGGCCCGCCAAGACTTTTGAAGGATTTATAATGCAGGCCTACTAGTCTAAAAAGACTGAGAATGTCAAAAAAAGTCTTGAGAGGTTAAGTAGAGGTAATGGTCATTGTTACCTCTGAATATTTTGCTTTGATTATTTATTAGCTACGAGTATATATTTTTCTTTAAACTAATAAGATTGTTTTTATTATTAATTTGATATTTATTTAACTAAATAGTCGAGGAAACTGTGAAATTTGAAAAGCAGAATGAGTATTAATTTATTAGATACATATCGTGCGGCCCGCTTGAACTCTGTTAGAAGTGATCCGTGGCTGGAATGAGTTTGACACCCCTGTTTTATGTCATAACCCTGTCAGATTTTTACCAAACTATTAGATGAACATTTTATTTTTATCTTTGATGGTAAAGTTATCAGTGGGAGTTTTCCGAAACTTTTCTGAGTTACACAGTAATCAATGCAGATGGCATGTATTTATGTCCGAGTTATTTTTATTAATTAATTAATTTATCTCTTTCTTCTGCTTGAGGCGTTCTTACTAATGTCTTCAAGTCACCTATGTGATATTATTACTAAAATAGTTGTATTATTAAAAGTAGATAAATCGCTACCTGTCAAATATTTTTCTTATCGGACAGTAGTATTAATTCTTAAAGTATAATGGTTAATAATAAGATTTCAATGTATGTTATTCGTCATATATGAAGTTCCTCTTAAAGGAACCGACTTACTTGTTATTCCACTATAAATTTATATACAAAAGAAATAAAATTAGCGATAAATTGAAAAAAAGAAGATAACAATAAGCAATTGGTAATATTCAAAATGTGCTTCAAATTATTGCCTATCAAACATTTTTATGCAGCACCATGCTCAATAGTCATGAAAGGTTGTGCAGAGTTTAATTCTTATGAAAATTTTAAAGACGGAAAGTCTGCGAGGAATATAAAAATATTCTTAAACAAGTTTCGATACCAGTTAAAGTGTTTTCTGCTGTCAGTGAAACATTTTGACATTATGCAAAAAAGAAATAACATTGCTGTCATGTTGTGTTGTCTTAATTCCTGACTCACTTAGCTATATTGCTTCATCATTACTGGTTTAAGCTGACATCTTTTAGTTCCTGTAGAAAAGAGTAGCGTTAGGTTGTCAGATGCACCCTCAGGCTCTAGGACCAATTCTTAGAAAAGTCAAAAATTTCGAGAAATCGTCATGTCAGTTACCTGTTAGTGGACATGTAAACTATTTTGTATTCTAGACTATAACAGGACATGACGTTGATTGGTCAGTTGACAGGATGCTCATGCTTTCTGAGATCAGCATATGCTAGTTTCCTCCTGCCTCAGTTGTACCTCAGTTGTTACCTCCCTGATAATGATGTTTGCAGGGGCGGGCTGCTGGCAATCGGGCGAGAACTCCATAAAACTTTTTATAAAACGTTGGAATAATTTTATGTCCTTCACCCTTTGCCCTGAAAAGCTTCTTGGAGGCCTATAGGGAAATTTCGACGTATCCCACATTGTCAGCCCACCTGTAGGTACCTGCCACATCAAGAAGGAGTTATGATCCGTTTGGCAGTACAACGTCATCTACCCACTATAAAGTTCGTTGATCACTTCAATTAAATTATTCTGTATGTGAATAGAGTACATAAAGAATTTTTTGTTGTTTGAGACTAGGAAAAGAAAATTAAAAATAAAGTCGGAAATAACAGTGATCAAACGTCCTCATGCCAAAACTTTGCCTTGGAAGCATACAGAAATTACTTGAATCAAATGATGAAGTAAGTCTAGTAGTTGCTTAAAATTCATCAGAGGTACTACAAACTACAGTATTGTTCACCATTATTTTGATGCCCCCCCTTCGCTTTTTTTCTGTTGCGTCGATTCCTATCCTGTTGTATCTGTTTGCTGTTTTTATGGATTCATCACTCTGTTGCAGAGGAAACAGGTCAGGAAATGCGCTGTCAAATGTCACCAAAACCCATTACGGAGGGTCATGTTTTAAATTCTTCAATCATTTCTATTTGCCGAAATTAGTCGCCCGTTTGAGGCCAAAGAGTACACTTCAAATGCACTCCCCACTAACCGTGATCCATGTAAGCAACAAAAACATGATCAGTTATAGTGAGTAGGCCTAGGATCAGCGTTGGCATGAAAAAAGTAACTTTCTCCCAGCCAGTGAAGGAATTGAACTCTGTCCGCGGCACATTGCAGGCGACACAGAGTCAGTGAATACATGACAATGGTAATATCACTGTTCTTCTCTTCTTAAGAACGTTAATCTGGTATACTAAATGTGAAAAAGTGCTATTATCATTGTTATTAAAATCCTCATTATACCCTTGTTACCACCTATAGCAGAGTCGGGCCCGCAAGTTCTTTCCCTTAGATATTTAGAAATGCCGTAGACAGGAATGAGTGAGTTAGAAAAAAAAAGATGGCCTGTGATCTAGAGATGGAAACATCAAAGAGTTTTCTCATTAAGTGTGAGAATAAATTAATTAGTTAAGCGTTGAATTACTTTATCAGCCACACATCTGACAGGTTCGGGTAACTTTTTTAAAAATGTTATCTAATTTATTTCATTTTAATTACACAAATACATTTGATAAGAACAGCAACACAGGCTGAAAGCCTTAAAACGAGATTTATATCATTATGATTTGCTTATATTTGCATAAAAGTGGTGTAGAGCATATAGATATTTTTGGCTGAGTTCCGTGGCTCATGTGATTAGAGGACCGAACCTGGGTGATTCTTTCGAAAGAAAAAAAGTGCAAAGTGGCGCTTCCGACGAAAGGGAAGTAAAGCTGTGACAACGTTTGATGCGCATGATGTCACCTTCATGTGAGAGATCTATTTCTATTTGGAGTAAGAGCGGCACCGGTGGAAAAAGTATCCCATGAAAGGAATTCCTGAAAATAAACAGGCACGTTGCGCTGCCAAGCCGCGTTGGACGCGCAGCCAAGTTGCGTTGGACACACCTGTTCCCGTGAGATCACTGAAGTTAAGCAGCGAAAGCCCACGTCAATACCAACAGGGGTGGTTGGTAAAGAACGTTGGGTGCTGCAAAATTTCCCCTCTCCTTTCTCCTCATCACCCGCAAGCAGTCTCCTAAGGGTTCGTCCTGTTATGGCTGTTTGACTTACTCCCCAACCCATGAAACTAATCCAGTAATATAACCAGTGGCGTAACTTGTAGGGGCAATAGGGTCAAATTGCCCCAGGCACCGGACAAAGCGCCACCTTGGGGGAACTTTCTCCGCTTTGCTGAAAATCAGCCACCGCGACACAATGTCGGTACGACGACTTTACGGCAAATAAAAAGTGCCTACACAGGTGTGTACGTTGTCTACTCAGGACAAGCAACAGGGGAAAGTGTGGGCGCTTCGAATGCATCTTGCCCCGGGCGCCAAAGCAGTAGGTCTGCAGTGGGCAGAGAAAAAAATGCTATTTAGTAGTGCTCCTGATTTCAATCGAACAGAGGGGTATATAATCCTGCCATAGACGGGAAAAGGTTTGAAATGACGCTGTACGAAGCAGGATAAAATCGACTGTATTGGACCATCGTCAGCCTCTTTCCAGATTTTCTCCGGTGTAAATTTTGCTGAGTCCAACCCTGGTAAAGTGACTTTTAGTAGTCGGCTGACAGTTCTGGAATATTTTCATTCATCACTATCTTCGCCCTATCACTATCTTCATCCATCACTATCATCGCTTCTTTGTGCCCTATCATTTTTTTTCACTTTGTTTCTTCTTTCCACAATTTGAATTCTGTTTTGGAACTTGCCATAGCGGGGAAAGAGCAGCATAAAAATAATATGCCGTATGTGGCAGCCCACGTATCTGAGAAGAGCTTAGAAGGATGTTGTACGGATCAGTGGTTAGACAAGCTTTGCTGCAGCCCCCCTCCCCCTGTGTCAGTGTTCAACAATGCGTTAAGTGCGTTCAGTAATGTTCAGAGATATGTGTTGCTGCTGTACATGTGTGGAATGGCAAGGAAAAATACAGTAGAACTCTAATTTTCCGACCTCCCACTATCCGAATCGCTTTCAGAATTTCAGAATAAAAAATTTGCAAAATAATGCGCGACTTGGCCCCCTGAAAACGGATACTGACAGTCAAACAGCTTACTTTGACCGAGATGTTCAGCAAGCAATGACTTTCATTTACAGTATGGTACACGTACATACTGTACTAATGTACAGCCCTTTTTAATTAAAATAGTTTTTTTTTCCTCCCATTTTCAACATACAAACAGTAATAATTTAAATTAGACCCTTTTTTTTCGGAAAAAACCCCATTATCCGAATTTTTGATTATTCGAATGGGGTCCGGTCCCAATTGATTCGGATAATTGGAGTTCTACTGTAGTTAAAAGTAAATATTTAGGGTAGCTTAAGAATGGACCATGTTACATCAAATATTAGGAGAGACTTATGTTCTTCTGTACTGTGTTGTTGCGTGAAAAACCATTTAATGTAATTTCACAGAACTATTAGGGCAGTGTCTTCGAATATGGACAGTTATGGATGTAACAGGATCTAAAGATTACCGTGTTAATTTGTCAACAATAAGAAGGAAATCGGTTTAAATACTTGTAGTTATAGGGACAATAAGAATGAAATTATATGAGAGAAAAACTGAGAATCCTCTTAACACACCTCTTTTAAGTGGTGTCTTGCAGGATCATGTATTAAATTTGGAGTGTGTTTACCTCGGTTAGTATAATAAAATGCGTGTGTCATGTATATTTTAGGATAATCCTGCATTTAAATTCCTGATGATGGTAATAATAATCGTTTTTTTTTTATTTTTGACTCATGCGTTTCTGGAATCATGTTATGAAAGATTGGCATCTTCTTCCGGATTATTGATAGTAAACTGACTTGAAGATGATTTCAACAACATTTCTTTTTCAAAAGAAATTTAGATCTCATTTAAATATTTTCATGTCACTACTGACTAGATGTTATCAACAACTGCAAAAAAAAGCCTACGTGCTGTAAGTCATCTTCATAATGCAACTTGCCGTGGGATTGTTTGATCAGGTCTATAATCATACTTTATTAGCAACTCAAACACAGTTTCGTTGTATGACTCCCACCGAAAAAAAAATTGTTATCTTCAAAAAAAATTTAACGTGTTGCTTATAAGTGAAACAGGTAGGCGATTAAAGGACATGTAGGCCTACTGCTGCTGAACCTTCTGTAGCCCGGCGTTAGTAACATAGTGTCATGTTCATTGACATTCGACCGGAATCCATTTATTATTTTTTACCTTGGTAGCTAAAAATGTATAAGCTGCTGGCTGGTTACTTATCAGAGTTTTTCACTTAATATTTTTGTCAAAAATAAATTGTGCTCCCTAGTTTGCTTCAAGCAAAATAATATAGGACAGCTCAAGTAAATAAGATTTTTCTTTCATTTAGTTAGACTAATTTGCAAATTGACGTCCTCCCCCCCAAATCTTATATGTAATTTTGGTTAAATTAGTTATTACATTTTGACACAACATGAAATTATGTCAGCAAATGTTGTCCGGTAATTTATTTGAAATACTAATCATCTTTTTATAAGTAGCTGGTACCCAATATGCGAAATTCAATATCCCAAAGTTAAGGATCTAATTTGACTGTTGTTTGTGTTATATTCGTTTTTTTTCTCTTCCAGTCAGATACACAGTATGAAAATTTAATTTTAAAGGTCCTTGGCTTAAATTATTTAAATAATATTTTTTTCAGAGACTTACAGCTGTGACAGCTTACTACGTTTGATTCTTTTTGATTAGATATTCAAAAGCGCTTTTGAAGTGCAACTGAATTTTAAATTCTGTTGTTTACAAGTTGTCTTTACAATGACCCGATCCATCTACTATTTCTTGAAAATTTGTTTTCATCCTAAACTATCATTAGATGAATAACATAATTACCATGCCATAAAAGTGATGAAACTGTTGCAACTCACGAATTTCATGAGCTGTTTGTTATATTGGATTGTTATTAAGTTATTCTGTTAATTCACAAACCTGACGCTGGCGACAGGTATCCTTTCCCCTGAGTACATGTTCTGTTTGGTATCTAACTACCAAGCCATATAAGGTCGTGGTTTTACTTCCTGTCCGGTTGGAAGTACGCTCACCCTAAAGTCTTCATTAGAATTTTGCATTTGTAACAACAGAAGATTATTTCTCTTGAATGCGGTGTTGTTGTTTGTTGGTGTTTTAGGGCCCTTCAACTACAAGGTCATTAGAGCCCCGTCCACAGCATAGTTCTGTGCAGAAACTGCAGACACTACACTAATGCGACGGTTTTTGCATACTAGCGGTACCCAGTTTTCCCAAGCAGCCACCCATGTCAGTACTAGCTGGGGGTTGCGCTGCTTAACTTCAGGGATCAGACGAGAACAGGTGTGTCCAAGGCAATTCGCCGCTCTTGAATGCGGTGTAAAGCACATCATAATTCCAGGCACTTCAATCAGTACTACTTGAAACTGCAGTGCGTGCAGGTTACCCCAAACTAGGGTTAACTTGGAACAAAGCTTAATTTTGGCTTACGAGTTTGAAACATTATAGTATTAATCTATAATGTTTTCTTGATGTTCAAAAAAAGCACACAAATGCTGGGGGAGCGGCTGTATAGCGTTGGACACACCAGTTCTCGTCTGATCACTAAAGTTAGGCAACGCAACCCCAGCTAATACTGGTATGGGTTACCGCTTGGGAGCACTGGATACTGATAATACCCAAAAATCGTCGTAACAGAGAAGTGTCTGTGCAGGCTCTGCATTAGAACTACGCTGTGGACGGGGCTCTAATGACCATCGTAGTTGAAGGGCCAGAAAACACCAACGAAACAAAACAAATCACAAATTTGGGTGAATTCCAAGTAACGGTAACAAAGTTTGTACAAGAATATCACAAAATTGTACCAAGTAGCTCCTGTTGACGGTACTTATTCAGTACCTTTCGTTGGCTCACAGGGTACATTTGCATTGGATTGCATAAATTTCTAATGCATTGTTTTATCTTCAGAGTTCCACCTAATGTTTCTGGTGGAGATTATCTTCCGGTCAGTGACGCCAATTTTTCACTTTATCACTATTCCGCCTAATTCACTTCTTTAAATCCCATATTATCTCTCTAGATCTGCTCTTTTAGTCCAACTTTCTAACTTATTTTGGATATGCAACCGTTTCAGTGTCGTTAATTTATAAACATTTAAATGCTCCACTTATATAACATCCTGCAATTTGCTTTGTGAGGTTGTTGCATCATTCTTATGGACCACATTAGATTTTAGTGAGAATTATTCATGTTATTTACATGTGTATAGCTACCCTTAATAAACTACACACCAGTAAATTCCCCAAGTGGAAATTCTTACTATAAAATTTGCAGAAATAGCATAATTATTGCCATCAAGAAGTTTTTGAATGCGTTTTCGAATGTCTTCTATATAGTGAGCTTGAAAGTGTCACCTTTTTATGATAACCTCTTCAAATATTTTAATTGTGTGAAAAGGCACGTATTTTAACAGTTCCAAAGGTTGAATAACTTCATTTTAACGACTTTAAGAGGTAACAGAATGTTGTATTTGCATGTTATCAAGCACGTCCAAAGCTTAGAACGTAGACGTTTATAAGGTTACTGTGGGAACAGCTTATTGCGTTGGACGCATCAGTTCTCGTCTGAACACTGAAGTTAAGCAACGCCACCCCAGCTAGTGCTAACATGGGTGGCCCCTTGAGAAAACTGGGTGCTGCTGATGTCCAATAATCGTCGCATCAGCTTAATGTTTGTGCAGTCTCTGTAGTAGAGCTGTGCAGTGGACGGGGCTCTAATGACCTTTATAGTTGAAGGGTCCTAAAACAGAAATAGGGTTACTGTTTAACTACGGTGCTTTTACTTATTTTTTCCTAAATCTTATAACCCCTGTGACAGGCTCAGTTAAAGGCCGATGGAAGAGGGGTGCAGGTTCGCCTATAGCTGAGGTTAGTAGTACGACGACCCTAAAGTGAACATTTCCAATCAAGTGCCGGGTCTGACAACATATTCCGTTTCTGTCTATAAGACCTGAACATACGAATTTGGCATTAACAGGCTCTGACAATGAATTACGGGAACCGTTTCAGATCACTTCAAAAATTTAGCGTATTATAGATGCTATGCAACTCATGTACAGTGCAACCTCACTATCCGAACTAATTGGGGAAAGGACATGTTCGGATTGGCGAATATAACGATTTTATCACTTCACCTGCTCCAAATAAGTGTTTTAGATGTACACATATGGTTTAAAAGACTTTAAAAATAAAGAACAAAATTATATTTTAAAATCAGTAACCACATGTACTGTATTTCCTCATCATCATTATTGACGTGATGGGATTCAGTGTCCTGAGCATCCTGAACATGTAATAATTTGTATTGTAAACAGGCTAACAGAATAAAATCCTCATTTTCATCATTTGCTTTGAGCAAGTCATCCACAGTGGGCCACAAGTTTTTGCGTGACAGTCTCCAAGCATTCTAGATTGTTCTGGTAATTTTTCCTAAAAAATTAAATCGTCCTTTATAGAACAACAAAAGAAACCATTTCAGCAAAAGAAGCAATAATATTATGCGGATTATCGAAGCTTTGGTCGGATTAATGAAATGAGAATTTTAACTGAAGCTTGTTCGGATTATTGGATGTTCACATTAAAGAGGTTGCACTGTATTTTGTAGCATTAATATTGTAATGCGGTGTCACGATTTTTATAATTACACTTTCCCTAGATAATGGGGTTTCGATTATTCGCTTTCTTTATATCTGATTAAGGTTTTTGAAATTTTGTGGGCGCCTTACGAAGTTCAATGCTCTGCTATAACCAATTTTAAATTTCAATAAGATACAGTAATTTTTTCATCTTGGAGCTTGTACTATGTGAGGTCTAATAAGGCACTTGTGCACGTTTGTGGTCAAAGAAAACGCCCACAGTTTGCATATCTGCAGAGTGCTTAATTTTAATTTTGCGTTAGTTTTAGTAAATTAGCAGATCTTCGACTCTGGTTATGAGTGTGACGTAACAGTACCGGTACATAAAAGTTTTTCTACACTGAAAAATGTGCAGGTTATCAAGTCAGACAACTAATATAGTCTATGTCCCTGGAAGCGCACCCAACACCCGTGTCTGATTAAGGTAGATATTCATTTTGTTTATTCATACAGTAGGTGGAAGTCGAGCCTGAACAGGTGCAACTTAAATTGTACAAAATATTTTGATGATATAATCATTCTGAATCCTTTTCTAGAGTGACTAACCGCACTGACCACAAACATAATTAGGAAGGATATGTGCAGTAAATATTCTTTACTATTGCCGCAAGTATCTCATATTACTAATAGAGTAATTTTAGTGGCGGATCAAGGAAGGAGCACTTTAAAAAAGGGCGCCCCAGATATTTTTAAATATTCAGAATCACGCACCAAGTTGCGTAGGACACACCAGTTCTCGTCAGAGCACTGAACGTAAACCCAAATTAGTACCAACATGAGTGGTTGGTAGTGAGCGTTGGGTGCTGCTAATTTTTCTTCTCCTACATCCCCTGCACCTACCTCCTCCTTAACCGCAGCCTCCTTGGGGTTCAGCCTGTTATGGCTGCTTGGCTTACTCCCAACCCGATAGCATAACATACTAACATACTACGAATTGAAGAATCCCTTATTATAAATCAAGCTAGCAATTACAATAGGTCCTCTACTGCCCCTTAGACAATGTCCTATCTTCAGTGGTATAGTCAACTCAGTGGCGTCGCTAGGGTTGGTGTCACCCCATTTGTCTGGTGCGAGTGGTGTCACCCGGTGCGGCCCGCACCTCCTAGTGACGCCACTGAGCCAACTGCAGATTGGACTCCAACTGTTGGTCTGGCAGTATAGAAATGGCGCTAGCAATGCAAAAATGCCTCATCAGTTGCATCAATTGAGATATGCGCTCCATTGAGGCACGGGGGGGGGGATTGCTGCGTTGCTTCTTCCTGGATCCGCCCCCGCCGTAAGACCGTAGTCCTAATAAACCGCTTTATATAGGATTTGCTTCAAGGTAATAATTTAAAGAAAAAGAAGAATGATGAATTTTATTAAAAGTCTTTTTTGTTGATCAATCACCAGTTCCGAGTTTGGCCCAGAGGCAACCATTGTAATTTGAGAATTCAGAAATTAGAGCCAATTGTGGGTGTGACAAATTTGCCTAAATTATATCTTCGTTACTTAACGTCATCATACCTTAGAGCGGAATCAAATCTATAGTGTCCCAATTCCCATTTCCCACTGTGGATTACCAATGTACAGTATAATTCGGATCTCAGGTCTTTGCACTTTTATTCCCACTACCACTGCTTTGTAATACCATAAATAATAGACCCATAAAAGTGCATCTTGAATGAGTCGTAGACTGTGGTATATCTGCAGCATATTAACAATTCAATTTTCTAGAAAATAAAAAATTATCAGGCCGGATTTTAAGGCCAGTGTTAGAGACGAAGTCACCCAGAAAAGAAAGCCATTGGTATCCACATTTTGATAAAAGTCGGGATCACTGAAGTTAAGTAGCGCAACCCCAGCTAGTACTGACATGGGTGGACGCTTGGGAAAGCTGGGTACTGCTAATACCCAAACATCGTCGCATAAGTGTAGTGTTTGTGCAGTCTCTGCATAGGAACTGTGCTGTGGACGGGGGTCTAATGAACTGGTAGGTGAAGGACCTTAAACACCAACAAACAACCAATTGATAAAAGTCCATACTGTTTGATATCATCATTATCCATACCCTTATCCCGCCTGTGGCGGGGTAGGGTCTGCAGATTCTGGCCTTTGATTCCCACCTCACACTCTATCATATCCCGTTATACAGCATGCACCCTCGTTTGCTTAGGTCTTCCTCTGCTTTGGATGCTTTCAATAATCGGCATCCCTGTTGTGGACCTACCCAGCTTCTCCTCTGCTCGTCTCTTTACATTGCCATTCAACCTCAAATTACTCTTTCTTATCTTATCCGCGCTGCCCCCCCCAGCTACCCCTAATCTTCTCATTCGTAATTCTGTATGTTCTTGAACCTCATTCTATTGTCATGGCTCTTTCGCACTGCTCAACACTCTGATCCATATTGCATAGGCGACCTAACCACTGCTTGTAGAATTTATCCTTTAGCTCCACTTCATCCACCCTACATAGATCCTATAGGTCACATCGGAAACTCCTGCACCTTTGTCATTACCTCCCCTCCATTGTTCTATCATCATGTGGACCTTTCTGTACTTCCTCTTGGAGTACTTCCTCACCAATCCGTGAATATCATGCACTGAAGTGTCAATTGCGTTACTCCAGTCAGCAGCTCGTCCATAGCCAGAATGAAAAGGTGTAGACTAAGTGCTGAACCTTGGTGTTATCCCAACCTTCACCAGTCTTTCCCCATTCACTGAACTGTTTGATGTATGGTTTAAAATTACATCGCGGTGTTCTTCCTGTAACATACTTTCCGTCACATCAAATTGTCAAGGAACCTGCAGTTATTTGTTCATGTTTTACTAATTTAGATCAACATTGAGAAACTGTTCTCAGGTTGGCTTTGTAAAACCTCTCCAGACGATTCTGAAAAACGTCATGATGGATGAAGGAATCTAACCCATTCTGTAAGAAATAATTCAAGATAATATGCAGTAGTGGTGCTCTTAAGCCTGCGCACACTATGCTAGTAGTTTAGGTAAGTGTCGCGTGATTTATTTACCACTACACGCTTTAGTAGCTGAAAAGTGTCTGAACACTACATTATTGAGTGGTTGTCAAGATGAACAGACTACAGGGTAGCAAGGAAACAATAGGGAAAGTAATAAATGTATTGGTCAGTCTCACTCTCAATTTTTTTTACATTTATTCTTTAACTCTTGCGAGAAATTAAATCTAAAAATTAAAGAGAATTATTACTGACAACTAGGAGTTTAGTATTGTGCCATAATTATGACTGCAGTACATACAAAAATACAAATACACACTGAAATTACATTTTTAACTTTATCTCCTTTTCACCAAATCCAGATATGTTCATTGCCATTTTCAAATTATTGGAAGTTGATTGCATATTACTCGCCACTCGACTAAACTAAAATACCGTACTAACATTGTGTGAACCATAATACTTAACCCTTTTCCCGTCTATAGCAGGGTCAGCAACCCACTTTTGTCCCATTGGGATATATCGTCAGCCTGCTGTTCGTTGGGACACTCCACCGCTTGACTGTCGTACTTCCAGTTACATCCTTTTCCATCCTGGTCAGTGGTCATGACACACCGGACAGGGTCGGGTACACATTTTGTTCCTCTGAATAGATACTAGGGTGAGATATTGGACAGTGTTTTTCCGCAGCCGGTTGCCGACCAAAGCTTTAAACCCTATCCTTATTTATCGTCGGTCTATTGTTCGTTGGGAATTCCACCGACCCCTAGGGACAAGCTCCTATACCTAGCACTTTACCTCATCTACCCGTTGCATAGTAGACAGGGTTCTTTTACGTGCAAATGCCATCGTTCACCACACAGGCAGGCCCGGGTCAGGAGTTTCAGGCGCTCTAGGCAAGTGGGTTCATCGCCGCCACCCCCTCAGCAAATTTAATGCAGTTCTAAATTGTCCGAGCGCCCTTTGCATTTTTCCTGTTACCAATGTGCAGCCAAGTTGCGTTGGACACACTAGTTCCCGTGAGATCACTGAAGTTAAGCAGCGCAAGCCCACGTCAATGCCAACAAGGGTGGTTGGTAAAGAACGTTGGGTGCTGCAAATTTCCCTTCTCCTTCGTCCACTTCACCTACCTTCTCATTTCCCGCGAGCAGCCTCCTAAGGCTTCATCCTGTTATGGCTGCTTGGCTTACTCCCCAACCCATGAAACTAATCCAATCCAATGCATTGCTATAGCTCTACAACAAATCGCTCGAGAATGTCAACATTTAGAAAAGGCCCCACCAGTCAGAGAAGTCTGGGAAACACCAGGACTATGAACATTTTAAAATTGACGGAGCCTTAGGCAGCCGCCTAGGTTTGTCTGCACCGCGAGCTGCCTGTGCACACCAGGGACGGATCCAGAGGCGGGGGGGGGAAGCAGCAATTTGTCCCCCCTCAGTGCCTCAGTGGGGCACATATTTCAACTGATGCATGCCTCAACTTTGCAACTAATGAGGCCTTTTTTGCATTGCTATCCCCATTTCTATACTGCCAGTTCAACAGTTGCAGTGCAATCTGCAGTTGGCTAAACCACTGAACATGGGACATTGTTTAATTAGCAGTAGAGGACCTAGCAGTAGGAATTCTGAATATTTAACAATATTTGGGGAGCCCGATTTTTGAAGTGCTCCTCCCTTGATCAGCCCCTGGATCCGCCCCTGGTGCACACGGGACCTCGGTTTTGCCTCTCATTCGAAGGAAGGCACACTCGGAGCATCTCTCTCGCCGGCAAGAAGCCAACCCTCCTCGGCAGAGCAGACTACCCACTGCTCCATTGAGGCGGCATTTTTTTCTGCGCAATATCAAAACTTTAAATTAGGTTAATTTTTTTTCCTTTCATTTGATGCATTCTCAAAACAACTGTTGCCCTCTTGCGTTAAATCGAGGTATCACAGAGGCTCGGTTTTTTCCCCACCTTCTTGTTATTTTTGATATTCAACAAATTGGATGTATTTGAGAGTCAAAGTAGCAACGCCCTGCAATATTTTATTTAATTTGCATTATAAACTTGATGTTCGTGCACAGTACACTAAAAACACACAGGGACAACAATTTTAAATTTGCATACCGATAGGAAAAAATTATCCTTTTTTGTTGTAGTAGGACCTGTTTTCTTCAGTCCTCCACGCAGTTTTCACATTAGTACACCTTCAAATACAATTTATTATAAAATATATCCTTAGAGAAGGCATGACATATGGTCGTCAGGTCTTTCCTTTAGTATTCCTTGTTCAGAGAAGGCACGATTCCAGTCATTAAACAGCACATCAAATTTGAACCTTGTCCGCTTTTTGGGTACGAGGCAAGCTATATAGTAGGCCCTATATTCAGTAAGATATTCACACCATTCCAAAATAAAAACATCAAATAAAAGTCATCTTAAATCGATTAGGACATGTTTAAAACAAATCACTATAAGAGATGAGATCTTGCTTTAAAATCTGAAATGCCATTAATCTTGAGTGACTGAAAGGCACCGAGTATTTCCGGTAGGCGAATTCAGACTGACAAGCACAGATGAGTTATATTGGAGTTTGCTTCTTTTTGACCTAATTTGAAACTTTCCTACTGAGAAATGTCTTATTGTATCACAAGAAAGGTAAGTCCTATCCGCAGGTGTCCCCATCTTTTGTAAATTCATATTTGAATACATACAGCATATCAAAACCAGGCTAAATAAGCATTCACATGATTCGACTGTAACTCACCCAGTTCCAACTTTAAAAATTTGTAAATTTAATGCGGTTTTTTTTTTAAATTGATATCAGATTGGGTTGATCCACTTCATGAGGCCACTGTAATCTAGATGGGTTAAATAACAGCATCTAAATCAGCAATGGTACGTGGCGTTGCCTCACGAATCCATGACATCAATTCACTACCACCCTATTCATGTTGCATCTGAAGTTTCCTTATCCTGAGAATATCCATGCAGTGCGTAACTTCAGTTGTGGCGCCCGGGTCAAGAGGCATTCGAAGCGCCCCCCTCCCCTGTTGCTTGTCCCGAGCATACATGGCACACGTATGTAGGCACTTTCATTTGCTGTAAAGTCCTCGCACAGACATTGTGTCGTGGCTGCTGATTTCCAGCAAGGCGCCCCCTCCTCAAGGTGGCGCTTTGTTCGTCGCCCGGGGCAATGTGACCCCCTATTGCCTCTACAAGTTACGCCCCTGTATCCATGTGCTACCAGCTCTATTAGGTCCAGGGGAATTTTATGTACAACATTTTACAAAAGTGGTGCTGACTGCAGTCGACATGACCTCCTACTAGTTGAGCAGAGGAGGGTTTGGAGTGGGTAGTTGGTCGTTAAATCCTGGACATCTATTGGGGACCCTCATTAAGAGATAATTTTTCTAATGTAAACGCAGAGGTACGAATGGCTACACTACATTAATAGTCCTGCACTTTATCTTACATCATACATATAGAGAAACCTTGGGATCATGAAGGGTCAAGGATTCCAGGATGGGCCGGGGCCGTGATTCAAACTCTATCGGGAAAGCTGATCTAAATCTTAAATTCATTTGCAGCTAAAGTCTGACATTATCATTGCACTTCATTTACACAATTTAAAGGACTCTGACAGTTCTATAAATTGTATTAAGTACACTTAAAATATATACAAATATAATTTCACTTAATTTACAAATGGATATCTAAAAAGACTACAAATATTTCTTGATTCAGTCACTTCAATTTGATGGCCTTCAGGTCCCAAGAAGGGATGGAAGGTTCAAGATCCTAGCTGGTAACGCCTGAAGTACAGTGTTATGTAAGATGACTGATGATGACTGATGACAGAAGATGATTGATGCTCACCAAACTGCATATTACTCTTCTTGCTTCAGATGAATTTCAACGTGTTTTTATCTATTTTCGATACATTGTGCGCCCATAAATAGGAGGATAGTTAGGATTATTCATCATGAAATGCTGTTGATGATAGGGAGGATACTGTCCATTTGTATAACCACCATTCATTGGATAATAAAATTGTCCACCATAAGAGTTATGATGATTACTGTTATACCAAAATCGACTTGAACCTTCATTATAAGTATTGTATGAAGGTAAATAACCGGGATTATGTTGGGGTTTCCTCGCGAATAAGTTACTGGAAGATCTAATTTTATCAAGCAAGGAACTTAAAAGGCTTGTTGCAACAAAACCTTGAACCCGGCCAACTTTGTGTCCAACAACACCTCCTGAAAGCGCACCAAGTCCAAAAGTAACAGCTAATACTTTCAGTGCCTTTTTAATGCCACCAACATGACCAAGTAGACTTCTGGCGTTTTCAAGTTTATTCAAACCAAATCCACCTCCTCTAAGAAGTTTCATAATGTCTTCCAGCGGTGATAACTTTTGTCCCCCCTCGACTCCACCACCGAATGAATTGTGGATGTCGTAAGTTACTTGTCGATAGCCCATATCGTAAGAGTTACCCGTTCCATAGTTATATCTGTTTCTTTCATTGTAGTTGTACTGATAGGGATCGTTGGCTTTACCATAACCTCCTTGACTGTAATAAGGGTTAGAAGTGTCACCATAATTTTCTTGACCTCCGTATCGTCGTAACTTCTTAGGGTCATTTCCTTCATTTATAGTTGAAAAACTTGTTTGCTGTTCTCTAAGAAACCTATAGGAGTCCTTGGTACTATATCCGAAATTATTGTCATGGTTTGCCCGATGATGACCCACTGGAGGGATGGCATACATTGCTGATTGTCTTTCTTGGATGGTGCCTCTTATATAGCTATTGGTGTCCGCTTTTGACTTGATTGCCTGTTGGCGAAATTCAGGAGAGAATTCACGGTTAGTCGGTGGGTTTCGCTGCAAGTTGTTTTTTGTCAAGGATGGGTTGTTGAATTTTGAAAAATGTGAAGTACGTAATTCCTGAGAAGTGACTAATAGGATAAAATATATATTGATGAGTGCAACCTGTTTGGCCTAAAAGAAAATCAAGAATAAATAAATAAATACGCAAAAGTTAAAACCTTAACTTGAAATAAAGCGAACCATTGATTGAAAATACAATACACTAGATCAGTGTTCCGCAACCTTTTTGGTATCATGGACCTCTGAGAGTTTGTCTCAAGTTTTCAAGTGTCCCAAGTCTTTTCAAAATTTAACCTGTTCCTCAAATTTTATAGACACATTCAAGGATGTAAGCATATTAAAATTTCGATAACGCGAGCTCCTTACGGATCCCAAGACAAAACCAACGGACCCCAAGAGGTCCGCAAGCCACTGGTTGCTGAACACTGCTCTAGATCAGAGTTTCTCAAGGTGCCGTCTGCGGCCCACTACTGAGCCGCAAGAATTTCCTGGTGGGCAACAAATTTTGTTGCTACACCTGTATCTGGTCAGGTGTCTTCATGCAACCACTGGGTTAGATTAAATCATTAAGAGCTAGTTGACCACGGTGTACACTGCTCTTGATCAAGGATTACTGGACTTTGATGGTACCATAAAAATTCAGAAGTTAAATACTTTTAAAAATTATTTTATGAAAGGTTTTCGAACATCGCTCATCCAAAATAATTCTTCATTGAAATATATCAAAGAAAAAGCGAGAAATACGTTTTTAGCAACAATTATTATCGACATTTTAGATTGTGTTATTATTATTGAATATTATCAAGCCTTCTGGAGATAAATTTATTTCTCACCAACCCCCTAAACAACTCTTTAACTCTCATTGACCCGCTGAGAATCGATACCGTCCACTTGGCAACTACTCACATCTTGATTTTATAATTATCATAACGCACAAGTATACGAATAATATGTAAATAGCAAGATAATGTTTTATTGCATTTGATATTCACTGAATTATTTAGAAAATTTGATATGTATTTGTTGCATGTACAATTTACTGTTTATTCTGAAGAATGAAATGATTAGTAATAGGTATGTCATTGTCAGTGTAAAGGGTATTGTAATGAAAACTAACGCGTTACTGAAAATTATTATCGTTAAGTGCAACTTGAAAATTAAAGCTGAATACTGGTCACTTACCAAAAGAATCATCGTTCCTTGAATATGAATGAAACGTTTATTTTCTGTTAAGTACTATATGGATGTCTAACTATTTAGCGGAAGTACAGGTCTCTATATATACTCGCACTAAGTAGTACACCTATTGCAGATTTCTTTTGTTTTTTCCTAAAATACTTACTATTTCAATTCACGTCTTCGGGTCAGAAAATGTCCAAAACAGCTAACTCTGCCATCAAAACTATTTCGATCTTCAAAGCAAAATCCCGTCTTATAACATCGTTAAAAAATTACCAACAAGCCACTAGGTGCAGAACGACTACTGTACATTTGACGAAAACAGTTGTATAATGCAAAAACGAAAGTTTTGCTTACTAAATTTATGCACAGGAACTTACTGATTTATGTTGCATGTCACATACTTCCGGAACTATAATATTTCTTTGACCTACTGCAAAGGTGCGCTGTAAAATCTGCCACTTATGGGGAATTTATATTGCAACCTGATTACTGGGGAGTTACCCGGCATTGTCAATGACATTAATCAGCTTCATCCTGAGAGAGATGAACCTTAGTGATGAACTCCCAAACCTTCCACCGATGAGGGAACCGCTGCATTTATGACGTCCCTAACCCACAACACTCTCAGGATGGCGTTGATTAAAATCAGTGGCAATGTCACGTTCACTGTTTTTCCCCATATATCAGGGTTATCCAGGATCACTATTACATCTCATCCAGTCTAGTGACGGATGGGAAGCAAAACCGTGACTCTTGCACGTAAAAGAAGTAATATTTCCTGATGTAAGAACCTGTCCCTTAGGGCCGGTTGAAGAAAAATGCCCCAAGAAGGAAAATAGACCGATTTAAATGAGCAAGTGTTTGCAACATTATGGGTCTGTAGCCTGGCTGCGATTCAGTGAAAGAATGGGTACCGGACGCTGTCATATAATGGCGATTACAGCATTCTAATGGAAGAGTGTCCAATGGGAAGGTGGTATTCATTCTGCCAAGAGTTTACAGGGTTTAAAATTGCCTGTATACGTCCAAGTTAGGCTGTGGTAACCTCGCCGCTGAACCATCCATGTGTAGGATGTGTAGGATCAACTCGCTGATGACGGTAAATTGTCTCCAGACCGTCGTCGTTAAATGACCTAATAGACCAGCCGTCTTCAAACTGGGTTCCGCAGTACATCTGTGGGGGTTCCGCGACTCAAAATAAAAATTCGAAAAAAAAATTATGAGGCACTCACACTAGTTGACTAGTGTTTATTAACTAATGGATGTCGTAGGAGTGCGGGCTGTCAATTCTTTCGCAGTGGCAAGATATACTTTTCTAATGGTGGGATGGGGTTCACCCAAAATATCTTATACTGTAGTTCTATGGGTTCCGTGAGTCGACAAAGTTTGAAGACCACTGTAATATAGACCAAATAGATCGCGGTATTCAGCTGTCAAAGTTGATTACCACTTAGGAAGTTGCTGTAATTCATACAAATAACAATGTTAACTTAGCCAACGTCTTTAATTTACAGTAATTCTTGCAATAGTTTCTTACATGTAGCTACAATCAGTTACAATTATTAACAAAATATGAACCAAATAGAGAATCTAATGCTAATGAGAGGGGACACCAGAAATGACTAAGCCCATTTAAGACTTCTTAAATAATATTTCAGCGGGTAGAAAACATGTGATGGGACCATAAATGTCAGTTAAAAAATCTATTTGTCAATTATATTTCAGGACATTTTTTGAGGCATTAGCATACCTTATATGTTCAAATATCTAGAAATTAAATGTCATATTGAAAGTTGTTAGTGGCAACCATTTCCTTACTTCACCACAGGGACAGGAAAGATGTTTCTTTACAATAAATAACATCTTCAAATACTTCAATAAACCTAAACCTCACCTTCTATAGTTTGACTATGATAAACGTTATGGCCACATTGTTTTACGGTTGAAATAGTGTTTTATCTTATGTCTCACATTTCAAGGATGTATAATGAGATCTACATATACAGGAGCAAATGTCCTATAGAACTAATATTTTAGTAACATAGTGTCAATTTCAAGAAGAACTGGAATGGTCAAAAGGACTTTTTTTCCACAGACTTTCACAAATATGTTTGCAGTGGTTTGTCTCAGTATTAACGTTCAAAATATTTTTGTATTTTCGTTTTATATTTAAATATTACTAGATGAAGTGGCACTTTGAGTGGACTAAAATGAATACTGTTGTCATCTTCACACAGTTACCCATGTGTCAAAAGCATCATTAGTGAAGATCGGTTTTCATCTTCTGTAGGTGGCTTTGCTTCCTGCATAATAAAAATACAACTTTAGTAACAGTCATAATATAATGTTCTAAAAACTACTGGCACCTACATCTATGATATAAAAAGTACTTTTGACATGCAATTTTGTGTAAATAATAAAATTTCACCTTCAATTGTCCGGTTGTGAGTAAAAGGTCATTCAGCCATGCTTTAACATCCGATTTTAAACAACATATTGAAAGCATTGTCATGCAGCAATAAAATATTGCCATCCATTAACGATTTGCTGCGAGTTATATAAATATGATGAATTTAAAGCGCTTCATAAAATTTAAATGAGCCTAGATGCAATGCCGCTGATTTTAAACATCTTAAATAATGGTTCCTTTTTAAAAAGAGGTCATTATATGGCCCATCATTAGAAGTATTTTTTGATTAACAATATTTGTTTGCGATTTTAAATTCTGCTAGCAAAAGCAAATTTACCTTAGGCTATTCATTGAAACCATGCAAAGCTTGCAAATTGACCCATTCTTTCCTCCCTCCTTCCCTCCAGTCTTCCCCCGCCCCTTATATTTCTGCTTAAATTGCACACACCAACATCAATGAATCGATTAATAAATTCTTGAAGAAAATATCTGCACAATAATCGATGCACATTAAGGGTTGCAAAGCGAATTCATGCAAGTTTATTGCTTCATGCCTGCTTAAATGAAAAAATATTGCATTAAACATGTATTTTTTAAAAGAAAAATGACATATTAAGCAAGGTTGTATGTTCGCGAACTTTTGTTCACTTTTATACTCACACAAACACACACACACTCATATTAGCAGCAAGCAAACAATTTATATAAAAATATATTTAGCTGTTAAACCCTTAAACCAGTGATTCTCAACCTGATGTTAAACTTCAACACGCAATACCATTACCAAAATTTGAGTAAATTCTGTATCACCCATATAAAGTCCACATTACAGATATGCATGCTCTAAACTACTTAATTTATATAGTGATTTTACATAATTTTTGCAACAGTCCACTATTCAGGAACCGGTTGAGAAACGCTGTCTTAATCTAGCTAATTTGATACAAATTAGACATTTAATGATGGCATAGTCAATTATTTGTATTTAACTATTCAAAAATAGTAAAAATAAAATTAGGAGAGTGTTTATATTCTAGCTACCAATAAAGATACTGCATGATCTTGTCTTCAGCGATAAATAAAAACATTTCGATGTTTTTCTGCTATTTCACACTGTTCAGTTAAAGAGTTAGGCGATTAACTTTCAATTGTAGTTGGCTTAAAATTCCCTGCATGTTATCTGTTGCAGGTAGAGCGTAATTTTTAAATTTTAGTCATTAAACTGATTACATCAGGGCAATGGGTTAATTCTAAATTCATATCATTTCAAAAAATTCACATCGAGCATGCATCTCGTTTGTAAAATAATAAACTAATAATGTTATTACCGGTAATTCTAAGCCATGCACATAATATCTACAAGGTGGAGAGCAAGAATAAGTTGTAGCTACCCATCCCTGCCTGCCATCCCGAGGAGAACCCCATTTTCGATGCTTTTCCCCAGTGAAAACTGGTATTTCACCTAGTAGACTACTCGTTTATGTAGAGATTATATTTCAATCTCTACCCCTAGGTTCCTTAGTTCCTATGTTTTTTTCAGCTATTGTTTTAAATATTCTTCATTTACTATATCCATAGTATGTGACCTCACCCGTTGGACTATAACCAACAGCTAATGGAACCTTAGGACCATAATCATCGGAGCGATAGCTTTTCCCTCTATCACTGCCTTTTCTGTCACTTTTCAAAAGACTAGCCATAATGAGACCGTTAAGAAACCCGATATTATGACCAAAGACTGTCCCCTTAATGGCTCCTAATCCAAGACCGACAAGAGTACCTTGAAGAGTCCGCCATCCATCACCTTTGGAACTTTCATAGATAACAGGAGGGGGAGGAGGGTAATATGGCCCTGGAGGACAACATCCACCACCATATCCACCACCAGCATTATAACTGCCACCACCAACTTCATCATAAGATCCAGTATCATATCTCCTGGAAATTACATTATTTTCATCGCTAACATTGCCCTGACTAGAGTTATTACCGTATTTTTTAGCTCCAGTGTTAGTAGTTGCTGTAAGATTACTGAGAAGGCCCGGAGGAGCGTTGTCGTAAGGTTCAAGGTTGCCATCGAAAGTCTTTCCAGGGTTGCCATAGACGTGACTTTGCTTTCCATAATAATCATCATATAGTAGACGATTCACTACCCCTTGTTTAGCTCCATTTATAGCCCCCAATACTGCACCAGTTCCAAAACCAGTAAAGCTGCCCGAAGTGTCTGATTGCTGGTTATAACTTCCACGACCATCATACCCACCACTATAGCTGTTGTCATATCCCCCTGAGTAGCTGTCACCAGTGTTTCCATATGTGCCGGAGCTTCCATATGTGCCGGAGCTTCCATAACTGCTCTGTCCATAATCATCGCCAGTATCACCCTTGGCGTAGCTGCTTTGATCGCCGTATCCGTCATCTCTTTTGTATCCGCTGCCGCTGCTATAACTGCCACCACCATAACCAGAACCAGAGCTAGAACCGTAACCAGAACCGTAGCCAGAGTAGCCACTTGAGTATCCTTTATACTGAGAATAACCTGCAGAATAACTTGGACTGGGTGTGTATTGAACTGAAGCCTTGGCTCTAAGAGAGTTTAACAGAAGATTTTTCATTTTGGCTAGCAAGATTCCTTTTAATACTCCAAGTCCTTTGCCGATGAGAAATCCTTTCGCGGTTCCAAGCCCAAGGCCAATGCCCAAGGATTTTAAGTGTAATCCGCTGCCTCCACTGCTGTGACCACTACTGTAACCACCGCCGTAACCGCCGCCGTAACTGCCGCCATAACTGCTACCATAATCGCTGCCACCGCCGCCACCTCCGCCAAGAAGACCAATAATCCCTCCCAGGTTTGCTAAATTTTTCATTCCAGAACCCACCAAACGTATAACTTTGCCCAAATCAATTCCCATAGTGGTTTGTTTTCCAACATTGTAACCAACGTTATAGCCAAGGCCTTTGGCATAGCCGGCGTTTCCATAACCGCCTCCATAATACGGAGGTGAGGTGTAAGTGTTGCCGCTACCATAACTACTTCCGCTGCCGTAACTACTGCCACTGCCGTAGCTACTGCCACTGCCATAACTACTTCCACCACCATATCCACTCCCGCTACTTCCGTAACTATTTGTACTGCCATAGCTTCCTCCCCCGCCTCCATAACCTCCACCTCCATATCTGTCGATGTTGCCAGTACCATAGCTGAGTCCACTACCACTGCTTCCCACTAAGGCCCCTAACATAGATTGTAAAGATCTCTTCTGATTTGCCGCATCGATATCTGATTCAGAGTCCGTGTTTGTCGCTACTATACTTTCGACAGGCACAAATTGTGAGGCAATGTCAAAACTTAGACTGGGGTCTAATCCCTGATCTGAATTGGCCACTTGATCGCCATTGAGTATCAGTGGCTCAGCAGCCGTCGTGGTTGTACTCGGAGTGCTAGTTGTTGTTTGTTTGGTGGTTGTTGTTGTTGATGGTGCAGTAGTGGTGCTTGAAGGCGCTGCTGTCGTTGACTCTTGTGGAGTGACTAATACACTGCAAAGTAGCAGAAACCCTGCTACAATTATTGTCTAGAATAATAGAAGAGAAATCATTAAATTTCTGTATTTGAAATTTGTAAATTTGAAAGTTAAGACATTTTGGTAAAAGACCAGAGTTACTTTCAGTGCAGTCGTCAACAATTCTACAGCAATCAAAAAATATCAGTTTTGTAGTTTACAGTTTTGGTGCAACCCGAAGTACCTTATCTGCTGACGTCTATTTGAATTTCAAACATTTCACAAATATTTCATGTACACCGTACAGTAGACCCTCAACATTCGATACCTGGGCTCTCTTCTCGTCTGCGAATGCACTCAAAAACAATTCTTGAAATGTTAAACAAGCATAAGTGGCATTTCTCAGTTTCTCTAGTTTCAAAGTAGAGACAAGCAATTGGAGTCCTGTGTGATCAGAGGGTCTCAATAAAGAGAAAATTCTACAGGGTAGAGGCTATGCCAGCTCTGGATCAGAGTGTTCCGCAGTGGGGAAAAAAAGGACAGAGTTAGGAAAATGTTAGGGACCGTTTGGTGTGGGAGACATCGCAGAAAAGATGAGAGAGATTAGATGGAGGTAGTATGTGACGAGAAGAGGGCGGAAAGAGCTGGTTTAAGGTCCTTCAACTACAATGGTCATTTGAGCGCAGGCCACTGCGTAGGTCTAATGCAGAGTCTGCACAGACACTACGCTGTTACGACGATTTTTGGGTATTAGCAGTACCCAGTGTTCCAAAGCTGTTACCCACGCCAGTATTACTGGGGTTGCGTTGCCTAACTTTAGTGATCAGACTAGAGCTGGTTTGTCCAACGCAATACAACTGCTCTCTAGGTTGGATGGGAACTTGGTGGGTGACAGGTGGCAGTGGAGGGCCCAGACTGGAAATTCGCGAGTTTGACTTTTGTTACCAAAATTTGGAACGCAACGCTCACAAATGTTGAGGGTCTACTATAGTTTAGTAGAGAATCGCTAGAATTCTGGGTCTAGTGTCCGAAAAGTGCACACTTGACTGTGTCTGTGCTTGTCAGGGGAGGAGTGGGGGCCAAATTTTACTGTGAAAACTTTTGTCAAGGGCACAATGATAACGTAGAAAATATAAGGCTTCACTTTCACCATCAAAGCGTTTTTTTAAGACACAAAAATTGGGAAAAAATATGTATCTTATTCTTGTCGTTGGAAGACCCTGCCATAGGCAGGAAAAGAGTTAGGAGTTGCTTTTATCCTTGTTATTGAAAATATTCTGGCCGCCTGTGTAGTATTTGCCACATTCTTCACATTAACCCGTCTGCCACTGTCAGTAGTTTGTTGACGGAAGTATGGAAACAGTTTTGGAAACTACTACTGTAATAGGTGCAATAATTAGGTCGTTTTGAAAATTAATTTGGAGTTGGCAGTCGTTTATCTTCGAAAAGTGAAAACATTTGAAAGTGAACTTTTAGGTCAAGAAGCTCGTATTCTGTCAGACTACCTTAAATTTGAGGGAAAAAAATAGGTCATGTCAGGTTTTTTGTGTATTTTTTTTATAACGTTTTGCATTGTTTCTTTGAGGCATTTTCAAAAGAGGCACATCTAGCAGCATTCCTTTATATAGGCTAGCGAACACAGCACCTGAATACAGTTTCTTGTTCTGCATCAAAAAATGCTGCCCCCTTCGAGGACTTAAAGAACCTTTTGTAGTGGTCCTATTAAACTTTTTTTCAATCTAATAAAAAGATTACAACATAAAAAAATGATAATGGAGCCGTTGAATAATTTCAAGGAAATCTCCAACCTGATTTCTAAATTGCCCGTGCACATGACGGTGCCTGAATTTGTTGTTACATAATTTCTATGAATTTCTGAAGATCTTCGTACAGGAAGTGTTTAACCTACTTTCATGGACAGTGAACACCTTTAAAATTCGTAAAATTATTAAATCCAAATATTCTTCCCCAGAATTTTTTATAAAAATCGCTCTACAGGTTGTTAAGCTCTTTGTGGGTGATGCTGAAATTATATGCATCAAGTACTAGTGTCAGGAGTGTCAAACTCATTTCAGCCACGGGCTACTTTTTCAACAAATAAAATGCAAAGGACGTGCAAAATAAATTCTTCAACTGTCGCTTGGGGCCGTAAAAGGGGTCGCTATTTTGACAAACCTGCATTCCGTGCCGGCCTTGGGGGCGGGCAGTACGGGCAGCCGCCCGGGGCCTTCCACTGAATAGGGGCAATTTTAATTTCTGCAGAATATAATTTGTAATAAGATATTGACAGGACTTCAACTCTTGATACACTATGCTATACCTTACCCGGAATGGTGGACCACTGAGCCTCCCAAATTGTACTTGCCCAGGGCTTGCCACTTCGTAAGGCCGGCGCTGCCTACATTACATGATTGCAATGTGAGGACATCTATCATTCAAGTTCAGTTTCATGAACACGATTTCCATTCAATGAAATGTCACAAGTAACTCATTTAAATTTCACTAACATTTTTATGAAGTTCGGACTTTTGGTAGAGTATCTATGAGTTGTGCTTTAGTTTTCCCTTTCGATGGGTCATTGCATGTGAATGACCACACCTATTCTGTATAATACGGTTACTAACAATCAATTGAGGTTAAATAAGTGAAAAGTTTTTATGTCGAACAACAAAAACACACGAATGCTGAGGGGGATTATCTGAAAACCTATTTTTACTCAAACGATTTCCTTATTACCGTGTTTGGTTAAAGCTTCCTAGATACGTCACTGTTTTTCAAAAGACAACATGATGACCACTTTCTGTAGGTAAATTTTATAATTTTACACCATTGAAGTATGTCATTTATCTGCATTTGAGTACAAAAATTTAGGACGAACTGCATTCAGGAAGTGTTTTCAAGTTGAGAATCGTGACATTAACAGATGCACTTTTCTTTATCGTATTTTGAGTGGTAAAGGGAAGCATCCTATTCCTGCTATTTCAAAGAGATTGAAAGTGGTCATCAAACTGGACCTTCGAATGCGAGAGTACTTTCAGTTTTATTCTACATTAATCTTAATCAAAGTTGAATTAACTTTCTATAACGTGATAATTTCTATCAAAATTGAATGAAACTTGAAATAGATGATTATGAACTGTTTCTGTGCAGCCCTGAAAACAGAAGTGTTCATAGGTATCACGACTTCTCTAATTAGTTAGCTGTTAGCAACCCAACGAGACCAACCCATGGGACTTTGTCCCCTTTTCTCTTTCAAAATTCTCCAAAATCAACTGAATCGCCCTTGGACAGCGGTAACTTTTGTGGCTAAAGTGGCAAGTCAATAATAGAAGTTCTAGATGGTCAACCAAATTTAAATTGCTCCTGAGCGGTGGTTGCCAAGTTGTACATCTTAACGACCAACCCTCTCCCCCATAGATCCCCAGTGAATTCTTTGACATGAAATACTTTCATGAAAGATTTGTGAATTTCGATCAGTTGAGATAAAAATTTTAATTGAAAGGCATTGTCGCATCTCTATGTCTCAGCGACCCCCTTACTGCATCTCTTTTAAACTTTGCCATTCCAAACTTCCACTGAAACCTTCATTGCCATGGCAACCAAAACTGATGGACAGATGCAGCAGTTCCAAGTTTTAAAACTTTAAATTTTAGAAATATGAACGTTTTTTTTTTGTAAGTTTTTTTTTTAATTTGTATTTTTAGAACGACACACTCGTGTTTAACATTACACGTTTTGAACAGTTATTTTTTTCTATTCTTGTGTTTTCAAAAATTCAAAAAGCTCAGAGAGGATTTTGTGCAGAGATAAAAACTAGACGCAATTTAATTATTGCTCCGCATTATATGTTATGTATAGTTCATCATATATTAAACGTTATAAAAATGGATTAAATTATATCTGCATTCTTAACTTGCTTCTGCAGTTATTCACCCATTACAAACATATCAACATTTCTAAGTAATAGGAACAACAAAATTTAGTGGACAGTCACAAACTCAAATGCAAATCATACAAATCTCAACCAAGTCAAGTCCTTCTGACGTCAAAAAAAAATATTTATTTATTCAATTTTTTTTTTATTTTATTCTTTGTGTTTATAAATTATTAATGTGACTCCACTACAGCATCAAAGAAATTGCATCATTTTGTTTTGAACCCCTTTACGATCCCTTAGACTCGTTACCGACCACTTTGGCAACCACTGTCCTAGAGATAGAGACGGAAAAGAAGATATTTGCAGAGCATCTGCAAGCCCCCTTCCCATCATCATTGTTTGTTTGTTTATTGGAGTTTAAGGTCCCGTCAACTACGAGGTCATTAGAGACTCATCCACTGTATAGTTCTTATGCATATATTGCACAGACACTACACTATTGCGACGATTATTGGGTATTAGCAGTACCCAGCTTTCCCGAGCGACCACCCATATCAGTACTAACTGGGCTTGCATTGCTTAACTTCAGTGATCAGACGAGAACTGGTGTGTCCAACGCTAGTTGCCGCTCCCCCCATCATCATCATCATACGCTTATCCTGCCTGTGGCAGGGTCGGGTCTGTGGGTCCACTGAACATGCTCTGACTGGGGGCACCCCAGTCAGGCGTCTGCAACCCGCAGGAATGTTGGCATTGTTGTCTGTGGGGGGATGCCAGCCTACCTTACGAAATTGGGTGTTCCAACATACATGCTTTGTTGGTTATAATATTGCATGGTGCCTAACCTATTTCACAATAACAATAAGCAACAGGGATATTCCAGGACGCATGCGGTAGCTTCTCCCTTCCCTTGTGGGAAGGTAATTTAAATGCCAATCCATCATGGCCTTCATGAGTAGGTTTTTCTTAAGAGAGAAGGAACAGGTTAGGTCAATCAATGGTCGAAGAAAGCCTAAGCAAGATGCACGGTGGGATATAGCAGTGTGAAGTGGATAGGGACATGATGGAAAGAAGGAAGGAGTGAATTTGTTTGTTGTTTGTTTTTTGGAGATTAAGGTCCCGTCAACTACGAGGTCATTAGAGACCCGTCCACTGCATAGTTCTAATGCATATACTGCACAGACACTACACTAATGAGACGATTATTGGGTATTAGCAGTACCCAGCTTTCCCGAGCGACCACCCATGTCAGTACTAACTGGTCTTGCGTTGCTTAACTTCAGTGATCAGACGAGAACTGGTGTGTCCAACGCAACTCGCCGCTCCCAGGAAGGAGTGAAGAGCCTGAACTTGCTACCCTGACCATGCCACAGACGGAGTTAGGGTATGATAATGATAAACTTTGTGGTGTCGCCTATCCAGCCATAAGTTTGGAAGCGGAAGAGGAAAGTAAATAAGGAAAATTCATGAATAAAAATGGCACTGAAATGCTATTAAAGTTAAATTTCTCATTAATTTATTGCAAGGTAATGGAATGCTTTTGCTGATCTAGATTTTGTATTTAATTAATTATCACACATTCATATGAAATATTTTAAGAAAGCTCTTCAAGTGTTTTAATTAAACTTTGGGTTTGTATTGTCTTGGTAAAATCGTGATGTGGTGTAGGTGGTAACTTTGAAATTAATTTCCTGTTTAATACTTGTTAACATGTATCAGACAATTTCAAATTTCCGCATTGATATCTCTATACTTGAAATGGTTCGCTGCTCAAATATTTTTATATACCTTCACTCCTCCTCTGAGAAACATAATTAAGTGTATTCTGTTGATTTTCCTCACCTGGTCATTTTGTGAAAATCGAAGCCAACGCTAATAGTTGAAATAAAAAAAGGTTGGTTGTATGTTTTGTGTGAGAAGGTAAAGTTGAATTTCTTTTATAATAAGCTTCTCTTATAAGATAGGTAACATTTGTTTGACTGAGATACACATAGCTCGGTTAAAAACCCTGAGTATGACAAAAAGAAAGATTATTTACACATGGCTGAGAAACGAATCTTAAGTAACAAGACCTAAATTCGTAATAGTGGTTTCTTCGACTTCACACATCTAAAAAACCTGTCAGGATATGTAAATCTTAAGGTAGCATAAAATAAAATATTAAATGGGACTCTTTTTTTTTGTTACCTTTTTCCCTTTACTGCAAGTGGTTACTTGCAATAAAAAAAAGATATAACCCAAATTTCATTCATGACAAATGACGCTACTCACTTAAAAATCTCAAATATCATTTTATGGATGCAATCAAAACTTTCCATATTGAGTTTTGAATTTTTATTTCAACAGTAATCAGTATACCCTATTTTTAAACTGAAATTTGGCATTCTGAAATTTGGAAACTGGCATTTTTATCTAGTTTCAATTTACCTCTGAGGAACTAAAATATTCAAGATACGAAACTCGTTATTTTCTGCCAGATGGTCACGTTAATAAACTGCAATTTATGATTATATAGTGACTGCCTTTAACTGGACTGTCTACTAAAAGTCTAACGCTATTTTCTTAAAATTATACTTTCTTTTAAGCACATTGAAACAACTTTTTAGGAATATTGTATTCAATGATGAGGCGCAAATTGGCCGACTTTACCATCTTAATTTATATTACTTCAGGTTTGAAAATTAATTACTGCAATTCATTTCTCCAAACTATCAGTCTCTATAGGTTCAGTTGCTTTGTTTTACTTGTGAAGTGCTAAAATAACAATAATGTCATTGTATGATACCGATATCAGTTATGTACTTAGCTAATATATGCGAAGGAATCTTGAGATGCTTCAGTTGGTATTAAGTAGCAGTGAGTTTGATCCTAGCGGAAGTTGGCATTTTAATGGATAAGCATGAATGCCACTACAGCAATATACTGTACATTAGCCGAATTTCTTGATTTAGATGGTAGGAGCGGCAGTATTGCATTGGACACACCAATTCTCGGCTGATTATTGAAGTTAAGCAACGTAACCCCAGCTAGAACTAGCATGGTTGACCGCTTGGGAACACTTGAGTGCTGCTAATACCCAAAAATCGTTGTAACAGCCTAGTGTCTGTGAAGATTCTGCATGAGAACTACGCAGTGGACGGGGCTCTAATGACCTTGTAGTTGAAGGGCCCTAAAATATTGATGTGGGCGGTCAGGAGTAGCTACTGTTGGCCACTCCATTATCAAAACTTTTGGAAAATTAAGTGAGGAAAGTGCAAAATGGAAGAGTGTTGTTACTAATAAATAAATACAGTTGATTCTAGCAAAGCCATTTAGAAAACTATGGTCTGATTCTGGACAACCAGCTCTTTTTAATTTGGACTGTAGGAAATAGGTGCGCCTGTTTGAGTTTACTTCTATCATTGTTATGTAACCTCAAGCTTCCGGATCTCAACAAAAACTTATTGGATATTCATAAGTTAGTCATCATAGCATGTGAGCCCGGTAATTTGTGATACAACATCGTTATTTTAAATTGATAATAGTGATTTCTATAGCAATAGTGCTATAAAATAATTTGGAGGAGTGCACTTTTAATTTTTCCTCATAGTTTAACATCTGTTATTGATGCGGGAGTAAACAGTGGGTACCAGGAAGCGACAAAATTTACATGGAAATGTAAGCAAAGCCCTATTAACATAGATAGGAGCAGTCTTCGCAGGTGTACTCCTTGCATCCACCAGAAAGGTGCGTGGTTTTAGTAGTTCAGCAGGTAATCCTAGGATTACGATCAACAAACAAACTTCTCATCACGCACATCAAAAATAAAAATTAGTTGTAGTTTTTTTTCTGATTTTTATTTGCATAAAACTGGATATTAGGCTCCCTGAAGGTACTATATCATATAATTAATGGGAAGGGAGTAACACCGTTATGTAACTCTGATGACACGCCTTAAATAAGTAATTCATAAAAAGTAATCTCAGGTCTCATATTGACTGGTTTTAATTAATAGAAAAACTTCAGACGCCTAAATTATAGTTTGTTTTAAAAGTATAGTTGTTTACCGCTTATCAAGTCGTTATTTTTCAATTCATTATTTACTTTTTCAAAAAAAAAAAAACTCACAAATAAATTTCGACAAATGAATATTTGATTTTTAAGCTATACTCCAGATTAAATCTCTTGTTAATACGTAAAACTAAATCAGCGATACAAAAATGGCACTGGTTATAATATCGTTTGCCGTTTTGTCTGTTTCCGCATTGTCAATAATTTTGAAAATTGTAGTGAAATTTGAAGAAAAGGCATTTTCTTACATAGCCCCTACCCTTACGAGAATACAGTGAAGATATAGGAAATAATATTGTACTTACCACTTGTCTCATTTTTCTGTTAATATATACAAAAATAAACGTAACTGTCCTTTAAATATTGTTCCTTGGATATATCTCGATAACTTTTAGGTGATATTTCTTGCTTGTTTCTTTATATATACACGTATAGAAATGAGAGCGAAATGATGACCTACATCAACCGACCTAGAGAATTTTACTCTGAGAGAGAGAGTGTTTTTACCGATTTGAAAACAGGTTGGCTGTCTACTGGCCATACACAAACTTGCAAAGCGCTGTTATTATTGGAGATTTCAGCTTATGTGCTTAAATGAGAACCCACCATTGTCAAAGTTGTGTGTGTCGTACTCGCCTAGCACAACTCATCCTCTTCAATACTCACACATGATTATAAAATTTTTGTGGCAAGAGCTCTCTCTTTATATGCTGTCGAGTTAATCAGCGAAATTTTTGTTTGTGTTGTCAATAAAAAATCTAATTGTGTCTGCTAGTCGAAGATTTACCAACAGAAACTGACAAACAAGTTTGAAGATGCCTTTTTTTTACACCAAGATGCTAAACCTATGACGAAATACATTTAAAACGGAATGAAACTAACGGTTTTACTTATTAACAAGCCAGTTAAGTCAACTAGGTAATAAAATGATGTAAGAGTTAACAAATCTGCCTTCTGTATTATTAACTGAATTAAGGAAATAGGTTCGTGCTAGTCGTGTGTTAACTTTGAGTTAATTCTACAACCACTTGTTTACACACAGATTCAAACTTCCAACTGTTTGCCAACCTTCTTTACCTATTTCTAACTGTGATTTAAAGGCGAAATGAAGTCGAGATATTTGTATATGTTTTCGAAAGTGTTTAATTTGCATATACTTGAGAAATGTTCATTATTATATGTCTGAAATCAAACTATATTTCTGCATGACCAGGTTAAGGAAGCACTTTTATTTTGGATTTTTTTCTTATATGGCAGCTTTGATAGATTTTCGAGTCCGTTTAAAAGTTTGGTAAACTTTCAGACAGGAGCATCTATATCCATACATCATCATACCTTTATCCCGCCTGTGACAGGGTCGGGTGTGCGGATCCGCTGATCATGCTCTGACTCGGGCACCCCAGGCAAGCGTCTGGAAACCGCAGGAATATTGGCTAAGTTGTCTGTGGGGGATGCCAGCCTACCCCACGGAACATCTATAGCCATACATGTTAATAAAAAGATAACTGAAAGGGCAGAGAGATTAGGTCAGCAGTGTCCAACTTTCCATTCGAAATTATCCAGTGTCTAACTTCTTCCCCTCTCTGCACTTTTTTTGTCAATTTACGACTTTATTTTTCCTTTTCTTTGTTGGATTGGATATCTCAAACTCACTCCTCGACTTCGTCCACCCCTACTATAGTAATAGTTATTTTTGGTTAGAAAAAAATGTTTGTGGCACATAATAATACAAATGACATTGTAAGTGTGTCATACAAAAAACCATTAAAATTATGCGGTTTGAGGATGGAAAGGAAGCTGCATTTTTGGGGGAATTTACCATTTTAGTCATATACGGTATTCCTCGATTAATAATAGCAATGACAAAACTATTCTCATGTCATTCGTTGCTGGTGTTCAAAATGCAAAGATACCGATTGTCTTCTTAAATATTTTTTCTCAGATTAAACCACATAACCTTCTTCTCTTGCATTAATTCTATACTGCACTTGTTTTTATGTCAGGATGTGCTCCTGGGATGAATTTAAATTAGAAATTTGTATTTGTTAAGGAAATGTTTATATATGAACAGCAATTCAAGGAACTGAAGTTTTTCGAGTCTATTATCTCACAGACCCTGATTCAATGATGTGTGGGTGTGATGAGCTTGTTCTGAATTTGAAATTGATAGACGTCTTTCAACGACAAGGAAACCACGACCCCCTGTTGAATGAATTAATTTACTGCTGATTATACTCCATTTATATATTTTGAACTCTTAAAGGTGTACGTAGAATCCACCATACACAATACATAGAACCATAAATTTAGTTCTCAATCGAAGAAGAAGTTAATTGAGGTGTTCCATCTGTTGAAAGATGAACACTGATGACCGATGAGATGCACTTCAATACTACAACTAGGGAAGCATTCATCCATATGGAGAATAGATTGAACGGTTCTGACCCAAATCCGTGGCTTTCTGGACAACTGCATCATTGGCTCCGGGGTCGATCCTGAACCGAAGTGATTTGGCATCTTTCTGGAGAGAGAAAGAAGGCCTCCAGTGCACTTACTGTCGGATGGGAAGTAAAGCAGTGGTCCTGTGCGGCGTGAACGATGTTAACTATGTATAATAGATGACTTCACTACTGGGAGTAAAATAGGCGTGCATTTAGTCAAAATCTCCATGTGTAGGAGCTCGCCCTGAGGAAAACGTGCTCCATTGAATCAAAATTGACCGACTGTAAATAAGCATAGTGGTTGCAGCACAACGCTGGCGACAGGCTACGTGAAACGCTAACATCTCTCAAGTAAGCACTCCTAACCCTTTTCCCGCCTATGGCAGGGTCGGATACCCATCTTGTCCCTTTGAATGGACACAAGGGCGATATTTTGGACAGTGTTTTTTTCACAGCCGGTTGCCAACCAAAGCTGCACTTTCTACGGTCTACTGATCGTTGGGGTACTCCACCGACGCCAAGGAGGGCGAGCTCCTACACCTCGAAATGTTGCCTCATTTACCCGTTGAATAGTAGAGAGGATTCTTTTACGTGCTAATACCTTCGTACACCACTCGAGACCTGGGTTTCACCTCTCTTCCGAAAGAAGGAGCACTCGGGGACCTCTCTCCCCCGAAAAGAGCCGACCCACCTCGGTCCAGTATCCATCCTAGAACTACTGACGAAGTTACCGTTTTGCTAGAGCGGCGAATTGCGTTGGACACACCAGTTCTCGTCTGATCACTGAAGTTAAGCAGCACAACTCCAGCTAGTACTAACATGGGTGCCCGCTTAGGAAAACTGGGTACTGCTAATACCCAAAAATCGTCGCATTAGTGTAGTGTCTGTGCAGTCTTTGCATACGAACTATGCTGTGGATGGAGCACTAATGACCTTGTAGTTGAAGGGCCCTAAAACACCAACGAACAACAACAACAACCGTTGTGCTACCCGGCTACACCACCGAGGCGGGTCCTAAATGCTAACATCGCTTGTGGGACAAAAATGGACACCCGACCCTGTCATAGGCGAGGAAAGGGCTAGTGATAATAAAAAGGTACTAGATTAAAAATGCCTAGTGCTACATATTAATCTAAGAACGGGTGATGATGGTGATGTTTAGAAAAATGGGGTCTACGTCAATTTGGCGCATGACAATTTGGCGTAGTCATTTTGGCGTACATACAAATTTGGCGTATGACAATTTGGCGTACATACAAATTTGGCGTACGTCAATTTGGCGTACATACCGATCTCTTGGGTGCCCAAATTTGTTCAAAATTGCAACGGTCATAACAACATATTTCAACAGTCATTGCAAGGTAATCGAACAATGAATGCCTACCATAACTGTGTTATAGGGCCCTAATGACCTTTGAAGTCGATGGGCCCTAAAACACAAACAAACCCAACTGTGTTATACGGGACCGTTGCAATGACTGTTATGCCCAGCGTGGATCTCGGATGGGGTTTTTGGGGTTGCAACCCTCTCCCATGCACATATAAACTTATATTTGCATAATATGTGAGGTTTAGCTCAACCCCCCTGTATTAGCTAACCCCCCCGACGAAAATCCAGGCTCTGCCACTGGTTATGACAGTTGCAATTTTGAACAAATGTGTGCACCCAAGAGATCGGTATGTACGCCAAATTGTCGTACGCCAAATTTGTATGTACGCCAAATTGACTACGCCAAATTGTCATGCGCCAAATTGACGTGATCTCAGAAAAATGATACTCATGAGAATTACTGGAGTTGGAGAAATTATGATCCGTTGATAGAAAACCTAAGATTGTCTACCTTCCTTTACAATTTCAGTAGTTTCGGAGCTAGGTGGGGCAAGTACGTTGTAAATAAAAGATTTTCTGGTGTTTGGGGCATCTTTATGCCCCCAGCAATTTACAAATATATAAGTGTACATTCCACAATCATTTTGAAGATGTAGAAGTATTTGATCTCCTTATTTTTGAAGAAGTCGTTAGTATTGTTTTATACAATCAGGAAGAGAAAATGAAGTTAGGCAAAAAATAACGAACTTTGATTACTTTGAAAGAAGTTTGAATTTTTAATTTGGTATGAACTATTTATGCAATTATCAGTTAAGAAAAAAATATCGTTGTGTTCTTCTCTATCAGCATGAAAACATTTTAAACTTGTTTTCTTTCGTCATCTTCAAACTGAAACCAATTGCACTATTTAATTTTTTTGTGTGTGATACCTTCTTGCATGTACTGAGACCCTCCTCGGTGGCGCAGTGGGTAGCACGTTGGGTAACTGCGTCAGTAGTGATAGGTTCGATACTGGACCGAGGTGGGTTGGCTTCTTTCGGATGAGAGAGAAAGTCCCCAAGCGCACCTTCTTTCGGATGAGAAGTAAAACCGAGGTTCTGGGTGGTGTACGATGGCATTTGCACGTAAAAGAACTCTCTCTACTATGCAACGGGTAGATGAGGTAACATTTCCAGGTGTAAGAGCTCGCCCCCGGGCGTCGGTGAAATTCCCCAACGAACAGTAGACCGACGATGACTAAGCATAGGGGTTGAAGCTTTGGTCGACAACCGGCTGTGGAAAAAAAACCATGTCCAGTATATCGCCCTTGTGTCCATTCAGAGCGACAAGAGTGGTACCCGGCCAAACGTTTACAAACAGACAATTGTGGAAATTTTCCACCGACCTCATTAGCTCATTTGATCAAACGTGTGTGCTGCTCTCCTCCCATTGAGATCTACTGCATTATCGTGCGGTTGTGGCCACTTGACCAAACACTTGGCAGAGCACCCATCCTACTGACATAGCTGCACACTTTGATCTCTCTCTCTTTCTGACTCTGTTTTTCTCTCTCCTACTCTCTCGGTCTCGAAATCGGCCACCTCTCCTCAAATTCTTTCCTTCTTTATTAATGTCGTCAGCGGATTGAAGAATTCTCTAGTAAAAATATCAAATGTTTTCTTGAAAGAAAATGTTCTAAAGGATTATTGAAACGAATTTTACCAGAGTTATTGAACAACGGCTGAGGAGGCGAGACAAGTGATGTGATAGGAAACAGAAGATAATAGGAGAACACCACTTTTGGCTAAAATCCTTAATTTTCCCCTAAGTACCTGGTATCTTTTCTAGGTTTATGTTGTTTGTTTGTGTTTAAGGTCCCGTCAACTACAAGGTCATTAGAGACCCGTCCACTGCATAGTTCTAGTGCATAGACTGCACAGACACTACACCAATGCGACGATTATTGGGTATTAGCAGTACCCAGCTTTCCCAAGCGACCACCCATGTCAGTACTAACTGGGCTTGCGTTGCTTAACTTCAGTGATCAGACGAGAACTGGTGTGTCCAACGCAACTCGCCGCTCACTCTAGGTTTATGAATGAATGGACTTATAAAGTGCCTAACAATTGATAGATCAAGCACTTGGAGGCCCCAAGCACAACAAAGGTTTGAGGTCCCCTCGTTCTAAATACTAAGTAATGCTATGAAATCCATTTATTATTTAATAAAAATGCTGATCAAACAATCGTTTCCTTAATAATCACCTCTCTTTAGTCTTCTGCAGGATGCCTAAGCGGGTTCTTCTTACACCCATGTGATCATCTGCTACTATGTTTCAACACTTTCAAATATACTAACTGAATCCCAGGTTTATTTGACACATTTTAATTTATTAGTTGAAAAATATCCCATGATTAAAATGTTCAATAGAGTTATACTCCTGTCTTTGCGCTTTTTTTAAATGACCCGTTGAATAAAAGGGTTGTTAACCCTATAAATTAATAAACATGTATTTGTAAATAGAAGGATTTTGAAAGCAAGTCTTGAAGTATATACTTCGTATTTGCTTAACATATAACAACTTCTTTAAGCCTTCAGCAATATTTTCATCCACTAGTCGATTCTGCAAAAAAGTGATACTTTGACGGCAATCATCGCTTTGTATGTCCTCTGTTAGAAGTCCTCTGTATTAGAGGAAATTTTAGAGGAATAGGAAGTATCCGTAGTCATATTACTAAGTTGACAAAGTGCGTCAATGTGTCACATTTTGCATTAAATTTCTATCAATATTTTCTCTAAGCAGGATGTTTATAAAAGAACCTACTGCGGCTTAGTTGTGATTTTTATTACAATTTATTGTTGACTTCTGGTGCAATAGGATATTCTTCTTTCCCGCCTATGATAGAGTTCCGAAGGACTTAGTGGAAGCAAAAGGGGTAGGGGATGCGGAGGCCGCAAACCAACAAAATAGGTGAAGAGGAAAGTTATATTTCTATCCAAAAACCACACCTAGGGTACTATATGACATGAAATATGTCTCCTTCTTCCTCTCCTTTGTCCTACTAGTTCATCTTCTCTCTCACGCATTACCTGTACTCCATCTGCTCCCAGGAACCTGCATCCTTGTGGCGGGCCTACACATTTCCTCCTTCGCATCCCAGTCCTGCTCCTCAAGCTTTTGTTGTTTGTTGGAGTTTAAGGTCCCGTCAACTACGAGGTCATTAGAGACCCGTCCACTGTATAGTTCTAATGCGTGAACTGCACAGACACTACACTAATGCGACGATTATTGGATATTAGCAGTACCCAGCTTTCCCCAGCGACCACCCATGTCAGTACTAACTGGGCTTGCGTTGCTTAACTTCAGTGATCAGACGAGAACTGGTGTGTCCAACGCAACTCGCCGCTCCCCTGCTCCTCAAGCGATGTCCATATAAAATCACCCACGTTTTTCTTAATAGCTCCCGCTCCTTAACTATCCCTAATAAATAAATTCAAGTTTGATCCTAATTCTAATTCACTGCATGCTGCCTCTATGGCAAATTTGGCAGTGGAGAGACTAACTCTCATTGCTACATAAGATACCATACCACTCCTTAAACCCTAAGCTATAGTTGTTGTGTCCCCCTACAATACTTGCAATGGCAGCCTTCCCCTTCAGTAAGCCCTCCACTTTATCCTTCCCATGGGCATTCCATTGCCGAATGGTCCTTGGCAAAAGAGACCAGTAGAATGAGTCTGTCCGCCCCCTTATTTCCTTTGATTTATATGAATGATTCTTTCTCCCCTTATACACAGCCAGGGACACACTTCCGACCAGAGGTCCATTGCACCCCATCAGCAGCAGTCTCATGAAAAGACCAATGCTGTGAGATACACGGCCGAGGTGATAGCTTCTTTCGGGTGAGAGAGAGAGAGAGACAGGCCCCCAGTGTGCCTTCCGAATTAAAGCCGTGGTCCCACGTAGTGTGTACGATATCGCCAGCACGTAAAAGAAGGGAGCGGTGAATTGCGTTGGACACGCCAGTTCTCGTCTGATCACTGAAGTTAAGCAGCGCAACCCCAGCTAGTACTGACATGGGTGGCAGCTTGGGAAAACTGGGTACCGCTAATATCCAAAAATCGTCGCATTCTGTGCATCAGAACTACACAGTGGACGGGGCTCTAATGACCTTGTAGTTGAAGGGCCCTAAAACACCAACAAACAACAACTCGTAAAAGAACCCTCTTTCATGGAATGCTGCTGATTGGTAAAATTGCCAGGTGTAGGACTCGCTTTCCGGTGTCGGGTAGAAAAAGTGACCGACGATAAATAAGTAAGGGGGGGTTGAAGCATTGGACTGGCAGACGACTGCTTAAGAATGTCGTCTATGTGTGAATGGAACATAAATGGACACCCTGCAATAGACAGAAGGTTTAGTGATGATGATTATTTCTCTATCCGTCCTTGACACCCCACAAATGTACAGAAGCGTGCAAATTTCTGCTGGCATCATTCAAAACAATTAGAAAAAGATAATTTTTGAGAAGCTCCTTATTACATAAGCTGCTTTTAAGTTTCATTATCCTGAAATAATGCTTGAATAACATAAAAGTTGTATTCAGCAAGTAACTATCCTATTGAGCTAGTCGGATATATCAACCTACTACTGACCCATTTTCCCGCTTATGTCAGGGTCGGGTACTCATGGGTTTGAATTATCCATTCACTATAGAAAAATATATTGGGAGAGAAGTAGGAAGAGAGAAGAGCTGGACAATTTCTTTTTGTTTTCTACGTGATAATATTGACCCCAATGGATGTTACCTGAGTAGGTAGTTTTGCACAATATGTCACCATTTCCTGCATAAGACTGATTATACTGCACTACAAGGAAACGACCTTTATGGAGATTCTTGCAAAAGGTTAATGTGACATTATAAAATAGCCAACCTACATATTGTTTTACGGTTTTCAACAGGAATTACAGGGTATAACTACTACCTTTTTATATTACATTCATATTTGCAAGTGACTAAAATTTTAAATTAAAAATTATTAAGGACGCTAAGTAATTTAACCTTCTTGCTGTTTCCACTTTCATTTCTCCTGACAGCTACCTTTAGGCTAAATTAGCAGTTGAAGTTTTAGTAATGGCAACAATATTCAATATACAGAATTTGGGACATATCTCTTACAAATAGATACCTTGGGACGTTAATTAAATAGTTTGGAGATGCTGAAGTATGTCATCATGTAAATTCTCTCTTAAAGATAGACTAAAGTCTTGTCAGCGCTAAAGTTTACTTGGCATAAATACCATATATTTAGTATATTTTTTGCCACTGGTCAAACTTGTGACAATGGCAAATACCTTATTAGCACCATATTGACAAATGCAACAATTTATCCAAAGTATTTCACTGTCATATAGCAAATTTTAATCTTAATGACAACTACAAACAACTACTAACCCTGTTCCCACCTACTGCAGGGTCGAATACTCATCTTTTTCTTTCTGGATGGGCGCATGGTCAGTATCTTTAATCAGCCAAAGCTGCGACTCCTATTTTTAGTTATGTTTCTTCGGCCTGTTTTAATTTGTTGGGACACTTTATCCACCATCGTCGTCAGGTGGCGAGCTCCTAGAGTTATAAAATTTTGCAAGTTCTTTCATGTGCAGATAGGCTTTTGGTATCGCTTATTGAAGTTCAATCCAATTCAATTGTTGTGGGCCCTTGACACTTGGGGGACCAGGGCTTCAGCCCTATTAGTTCCTATGTAGATCTCCCCTGGCAGATAACCAGGGCAGATAACTAGGATCCCCTGGCAGATAGCATCGTACACACAAAATGGAACCCACTGCTTTCCTTCCCATCCTACGGAAGGTGCTTTGGGGCCTTTCTCTCGCTCGGAAGAAATCAAACCACCTTCGTGCAGGATTGATTCTGGAACCACTGATGCAGGCGGTTTAAAATTGGAAATATCGTTATTCAAATACTTCAGCAACTTTAAAAACTGTAAGAAAAATAAGAATCGAAAGTGTTGCTCTTCCGTGTTTAGTTTCACACACTTCACCATTTGGAATATTTAATTGAAAATCCAATCGTTTCTTTGTGACACTTTAAACCTTAGGAATTTAATAACAATGTTAGTACTACCCTCTAGGTTTTTGCAGCTTTTTAAATTAAAATGTCTATGACAAACACTTTGGAATAATAGCAAGTAGGTACTTCTTTACCATTTATAGGTCCGTTATTGCGAATAAATTGTGGTTTTAATCTTCTAATTTAGCTCACCATTCCTTGACATAAAATTGGATTTATAACAGCTAAATTGATACCCACTGCATCATATCCGGAGGTACTTTTAATTTTGTTATCATTTTATAGGCCAAAAATAGTGGAAAATGTCAGTGCTGACATCTGGTTAGATGTTTTTGCTACTATGATGAAGGGATTTGCCAGAAGGGTTAAGTTGAAGTTGCCTACTTGAATGACCTGATCTGATTGGCGACATGATGCTAACTTAGACTGTTAATAGAAAAACGATGCTCCATTGACATAACTTTGATTTTGATGCATGATATTATATAGCGAGAAGTGACTATCAAATTTAATGAATTCTGTGCAGAATAAATGTTCTGTAATTATGTTTTAACTGCGTTTGAATTGCTAAAAACACAGCGTTTGTAAATCTGTGTTTAACAAGATCATTGTTGGATGCAGACATTAATTTTAATTCCGCCCCCAAAAATCATTATCTTGTAATACCATAAATCGCAGGAAGAACTAGCTCCTTAAACGAACTTTTGTTTGTCGTGGACCAGGTAAGGGGAACAAGACTAGAGCCATTTACGTGTCTTGCTTGAGCAACTGACTGTCTTTCCTAATTCATTGAAGCATTTTAATACGTGTTCTTACCGGTTGAAATAGGTTGATTTGTATAGAGGTCTCTAACCATACAGGATGGTCATCGAATAAAAAGTTAAGCAAAAAAAATAGTCTTTACGGTAAAAACAACATTCAGTGACCTAATTTGTCCTCTTTTTTTTTTAGAAATCTTACCTTTATTTTTGTTCCGCATTTCGCAAAGACTACACCTAACGGTCAAGAAAGAGAGAGAGAGAGAGCTTCCTTGTAAATTCTCTAATCGTTGCACATCATTAGCTTTATAATCATCATTATCATAACTAACCCTTATGCCCCTTATGGTAGAGTTCCACTGCCACTGCTACTCAACGGTTGTCAACCTAATACTACAATCCTATACTTATTTATCATCGGAGTATTTTAATTCGTTGGGGCCCTTTTCCCCCACTTTCCGGGTGGGACGAACTCTTACACCAAGTATATTTTACACCAACATCATTTTTTTTGCACCTGTGCTAAAAATCCTGGTAACATGACGTTGTTAGATATTAAAATAATATGTAATTTAGGCATTCTCTTGGTTAACGGATTTCTTTCTTCAGTTGCTGCTACTTTTTTGGACGAGGATGCTTTTTCTCAACCAAACTAACTTGTTTTCAAGGATAAATAGTATTATGAGGATTACAAGAATTTCTGAGAGTGCCAACGAAGCTCTGCCACATACTGCACTTCACGTAAAAGGCGAAGGTTTACCGCACGAGTCCAAGAGAAGAGGGCAGCCTTGCAAGCGTTAGAACTTCTAGAATTGCTAATGACCCTGGCATTTGCTCAAACGAAAGCCCTAACTATTGAACAAGCTCCCATTGAACGTGTAGTTAACTATGTCTATATTTTCATAAATTATTATCTTCCTCATCAGGAAGGTGTCGCCTCGATAACGCAGAACTAACGTGCTTGTCTTGTGCGTCCACGGTTGCAAGTTTGATCCTGACCTAGGTGGGTCCTACACTTTTCCTGGTGTAGTAGCTCGCTCCCTAGCTCATCGATGTTCTAATAAGCATGTAGTTGCACCATTATGTGGGCAGCATGCTGCTCTTAAAATACTGCGCAAACCTGTGTTTCCACTTCCATGAAACAAATGAGCACCCACCTACTTGTCTTAAGCGGGAAGAGTCAGAAATGATCATGCTTCACTAGTGTTATTTATTGTTAAACTTAAGAATAAATTGACGCTACTACTTTAAAATATAAATAATCTTTAATAGAATCAAAATGAAACAATCACCTAATTTACAATATGATGATGAGCACAAATATATGACATTTGACATGAAAATTATGAATAATATCTTTGTTTCACTAATACTGTCTCTGTAACACATTTCTAAATGTAGGTACCTATAAGAAACTATTGCACAAATAATTTAAAAAAAAAAAAACATAATTAGAAGAGGAATTTTCAAAGTATTAATTCAAATTTAAACCTGCTTTAAGATAATTAATCAAATACGTATAAGGTAGAAAAAGATAAGGACAACTTCTTGTGGGATATTTATTGAACAAAATGTTGCTTGAGAAACGTATACTTTTTATCGACAGATCTCACCATGAACTTGATTATATGAAAAATTTGAAATTAAAATGATTTTATTATAAGCATTAATGATTTTTTAACTGATGCTTATTTCTTCAGTTGTGAAGAAACTAAAAAACAAAATCAAATTAAGGCTAGGGACTACTATTGTTTACAAAGCTTTGGATCTCTAGTTGGGCAGTGGTTTTCGACCTTTTTATCGGCCAGTAGACCCCCTCAAGGTAAATCATTTTCGTCACGTTAAAACTTTTTTACGTGTTCTTTCTCTCTCTCTTCCTCATTAGAAAAAATGACATAAATTTAATATACAGTGTATAGTACCTCGTACATATGCTAACTTGCCAGTTTTATTAGTGTTTATTTATATGTATATAGTTAAATTTTAATAACGAATTAAGGGCTTTCGTGAAACTTGTGAGATAACTGAAAAAAATACTGACTTATAAGTCATAATTTGAGTTAATATATCCCTGAATTTAAAACATAAATCTACATTATTGCCCCTAATATTTACTTTGTTGTTGTCTCATTTCTTTAGATATGTTTTTGATTTCTGTAATAGATAAATTATTAATCACAGATATTGAATTTTCCTTATGATTATTATAAATATGAGTATATTGGCTAATGTTCTTCCTCCCACTTATAAGTATTTCACTGTTTCATGTTAATTACATAACATGTCAGTTATTTCTGGATCTTTCATGATTTCTATTCTGTCTTGGTCCTCTTCTTCTGCGTCCTAAAAGGTTATTGGCCTGATAATTGTCGCCTTGATGCTTTTCGTTACACCCACGGTGACATCCCCTACAATGTCCTGCAAAAAGTGACAAACATTCATTTATTAGTATTTTACCTAAAACTATAAATATTAAAATAAGTTAGCATACAGTGGCAAGTTCAACAAGCATGCAGAATTTGCATTTCTTAAAAAACACATACTTCAATTTAAATTTTGGATTTGACTCTAAAAATTAGTGCAGCAAATACATCATTCCGTTATTGAATTTTATAAATTAGTAAGCGGAAGCAGAATGGTGTTGCCTGACAAAGTTTTATAAAATACTGCAATACGCATGCGTGTATAAAAATTGTCAGTTTTGACTCCGTTCAATGTTGTACTTTTGTTAACATTTGTACCTTACCATTACATAAGCCATCCTCATGTCTTGATTATCCCTGTTGACCAAACTGGATCACAGGCTACACTTGCTCATAAGCGCCTAATGCGGTCCCACTACCATCATACACACTTGGGTTGCTCTCATAACCAGGCTCACTGACATAACCCGCAATATCCCCTTCCAAAACACTACCTTCACCATTAGCCAAGTTTGCAGCCGTTTCAGACACTGACACTTGGCTCTCACCAAGGGCATATCCAAGTGGGACATGCTGATAACCAAAATTCTGGTCCACTGCTCTTTCGCGATTTGATTCCCGATTGCCTTTTCTGGAAGGCACGTAAGAATCTGAAGTGGAAACTAAGATTCCAACTGGAACCACTGCTGTATCAAGTCCTGTCTTATCAGATTTAGTTGATCGTTGACTACTGCTGGATACTTCTTCGTTGACGTTTTGACTCTTTGGGGTGGTCTTATTATTTTTTCTTCGTTTTTTCACTCCAGTGTTTTCTCTTTGATAGTGTTGTTGACTGACATATTGATTATCTTGAGAGTAAAAGTGTTGCGGTTCTGAAATACTTGGATACTGCTCTTCCATAGTAGTTATTTCATGTTGCTGAAGCGGATATTGGGATAATCTATCGCTATTTGGGTAATCTGCTTGTGATTCTATATTTTCTAGAGTGTACAATGGTCGTATGGCGCTCTCAATGTCTGAAGATTCAGCAGCAGAATTTTGATTTTTAACTTTTGACTGGCTTTCTCTCTCTCTGTTCTCTTCCTGAGGATAATCCTGAGATGTCATTGATTGGTCTGCCAAATTTTTAAAATTTGGTTTTCGCTGTTCATCTTCATACTGGTGTCGTTGACGACCTTGTCTATATTGCTCTTGAATTGGCATATTGCTTATATATGGCCTTAGACTGTCACCTTTATACTGTTCTTGAATTGGTACAATGTGTTCGTACGGCTTTTGAGGTTCTTCTTTGTATTGGTCATGAAGTTTCACATTGTGTAAGTACTCTTGTTGAGGATATTGAGGGCTGTTGTCATTCATTCCTTGGTATTGTGCCGGTTTAGTTCTTTCTTGATAAATATGTTGATTAACTGCTTGTTTGAGTTGGTATTCAGGCTCTGGATGTCCACCTTCTCGTCCACTTCGGTATTCTTTCGGGGATTCAGGTCTCTCTTGATGACTATGTTGATTAATAGTTTGCTTGTGTTGGTAGTTTGATTCTTGCTGTACACCATGTTGTCCACTTCGGTATTCCTTCGGTGGTTCGGGCCTCTCTTGGTAGTCGGCCAGTTGATCTCCACCTTGTCGTCCACTTTGGTATTCTCTCGATGGTTCGGGTCTTTCCTGGTAGTCGGAATCTTGATGTCCACCTCTGTATTCTCGCGGGGGTTCAGGCCTCTCTAGATAATTATGCTCATTAACTCTTTGTTTATGTTGATAGTTAGACTCTTGTTGTCCACCTCGTCCACTTCTGTATTCTCTCGGAGGTTCAGGCCGCTGTTGTTCATAACGTGGTGGAAGCTCTCTATGGTTACCTGCATGCGGTGGTGGAGGTGGAGGACGATGAAAATTATTCTTAGGATGCATTGGACCTGGCCCTTTGTGAGGCGGTGGACTGGCTCTAAAAGAATTACTGCTATGCATACTGGTTATTTGATTCCATTCGTTAACACCTTGAACCAGTCGCCTTAGGAGAGATCCACCAGCAACAGCTGCTGCTTTTCCAATACGTACACCATTTGCGAAATTGTCACTAATTTTGCCAAAATTTAAGTTGACGCCAACTCCAGGTGAGCTGTCATAGGATTTCGAACTTGATCCGTAATTATCTTGATCTCGGTCAACGTTAACGCTGAAACCGGAACCATCGCTGCTACCAGCTCTGTTATTAATTAAAGATCCTAGAATTCCCATTAGATTTGCACCACCTCCATTGTTGTATCCAGCATTGCTGAAGCCGCCTAGTCCTCCTATCAGTGGAAAAATCAAATCCGCAATACTTCTTTTTTTAGGTGAATTCTGATCATGATCACCCAACGTGAGGTTTGCAAGCACTATGGCTGAAAAAGCCACGATTATAACCTAAGATATAAAATCAAACAGATAAAAATTAAAAAAAAGCACTGTCAATGAAAATTCTCAGAGTTAAAACTCTTCTTAGGCCAGAGATGTACTTGTCATTGTCCATTAGTAATGGAGAGTCAGGATGCATGTTACTAAGGTGCTCATGTTGAAATGCGTGATGATCGTAAGAGAAACAAGAGCCTGAAATAACTGCATTAAGGGCGAGTTTGAGTAGATACCTGAGAATGAATTGAAATTGAGTTTTTCGGCAACATGGTAATCTGATGAGAGAAGAAACTGATTACTTCCTTATAGTGGTTTGCAGGAGGAAAATTGAAAGGATAAGAGGAACTGAAATATTGTGAGATCAGGTACTCTAAGACGATTTGACAGCATGATGTGTATGGAGGGGGCTGTGTTTTCTATATGAAATTGGAGAGCTAAAAACTCGTAGACCACTTCCTGAAAAATATAGGATTTGTACAGAAAGGTGAGGTTAATTTATTATCTTAATCTGGAAATCTTAAACATTTCCTAAATTGAAACTGATATAATTCAATATTATAATAACCAGTACTTGAAATTAACCTAATTTTAAACGTCATAAGAAGTTTTTATTAGGAGGCGGCACGGTAGCTAAGTGATAGTAACATTATTTTTTTACTCAACCTGATAAGTATTTTTCAAGTTTTTCTAACCGGAAATTGTGTATTCCAGAAATGGTGATTAACATATTAGTCTCTCTCTGTTAAAATGAGATGTAATTTCATTATTGGAAGGCGAGATACTTTTTTCAGTCCCAACAACATTTCAGACAAAAATGTATAAAGTGAGGTAGAGAGATACCGGGTTTTCGGACCTCAGATGAAGCCTCGCACTTTCAAATCTCTAACAAAATTTGATAATAGAATTTTTGATATTTCGTAGATGTACTGATTTTCCCGAGGCCTTATTGAAATTTCTAGCCGGCTCTAGTAGGAGGATGTTGACTCATGTTTAAGAAATGTTTACTTCATGATGAGTTCTTAAAATATTTTCCATATCAGCCAAAATATTTTCATATTAACAAGTTTGAATAAATTTTAAATAAGAACTGACTAACATCAAGAGAAACAGATGAAAAAGAGACTGCCTCTGTCTGACTTACCGTTTTTAAATTAGCGATAATTCTGACCCAAACTAATTCTGCATGCAAAAAAATTATTTTAAATACCTTTCTGATGGTATTGACCAACAAGTTTCCCTTCTAATAGTGACTATTACAAAAAAAAACTCAAACTCTGGATGAGTTGCTAAAATAAATTATTATATAAAATTAATAAATGTTGACAAATATGTTAAAGTAGAAAGTTTCCTATCATTTTACACTGCCCTAGTATCCAGGGTGTGGCATGCTACAGAGTAGTCGAGCAATCTCTAAAATTAACATGTCGCAGGAATTAAAATTAATAAATGTAAAATGATAGTCATACGGGTGAAATTGATGTCCATCAGTCAGTTTAAAAATCAAGAAACAGTTGCCAATTTTAAGGTTGACAACTTGCTACTTACCGTTAACTTCATCTCCAGAGATGTTGTTATTGTTCAGAAATGAAAGTAAAATACAAATTCTACTCAAGCCAAATATAAGTTGATAAAGACGAAAAAAAACATCACTTTAACTAGCTTTATATAAGTAAGTTGAAGTCTTAGTTCAAACTGAAATGATATCGAGTGTCTACTTTCGTTTAGTAGTCTGATTGGTCATTAAGTGGCCACGTGGAGTCGAAGTAGAAGCTATTTATAAACAATAACAGCTTCCTTTTCATCTCACCTCTAACTTCCGTACTTCAATCTCTGTTCTAAGCAAGCTATTGTAATAGATTTTAGAGGAAGATAAGGAAGTCATATTAGACGAGGAAAGGAAAAAACTATTGGCCCACTATTCAGCTGAAAAGCAGTTGAATGAATAGTATTTCTTCTTCTTCCTTTAAAGACATAACTGAAAATTAAAAAAAGGTATATTATCCTTTCCGCGCTACGTTTCACCCACGTACTCACCTGTTCATAACATTATTATTGAGGTATGCGTGCTCTATTGTTGCAGTAATCAACCTTGTTATACTCTGAAGTGGATGACCTTAAACGAGATTTGTTTTTTAAAAATGCAATAATAAGTCACAACAACGACGAAGAAGCATAAATTTAATATTTAATATACTGCAATATTAAATAAACTCGCACTTGAAATTTTAATAGTCTAATTTTTAAGCAGTTTGTGATTATTATTTAGTGGAAAGTGTTTTACTCAGAATTTATTGAGGACTAAACAAATTTGTTATTTAACAATTTTCTTTACTAAATTAAGAGATGAAATAATGGTCCAAATCTTGAAATTGTCTTTCAACTCTTTTTTTTTCTTCTTCCACGTTTGATTTCCAAACTGCTAGGATGTGCCCTATATAATTGTTTATAATTATTTTGCAGTTATAAATTTATTCAAAGATGACATTTGTTACTGTCAGAAGAAAACAGGGGTACACGAAATATTTCGTGTATTTGTAAACAATTTGACATAACGGAAATAGATTTTAGTAAAAGTAACTCTATAGAAAAGCCAATTGCGTGACACTTTTTTTGTACTTCACTATATGTGGGTACTGAAATGTTTGTATAAGTTTGCATTTTATTTGAACAATAGTTTAATAAGATGGTTATGAAATTTCAGGAAGTGTCATAAGTAGGGGAAATTTCCAATGTAAAATTTTATTACGAGCGAAAGAGAGAGAGGGGGACATATCCGTTTATATTGAAACACTTTCAAGTGTGAACTATTAGTTCCGCCTTTATAATATTATTCCGGGTCTAACGAGTATATAAAGATAGAGTTGTAAATTAAGTCTTCATAATTTAGAAATATTTTTGTGTACAACATCAATAAGTTGCTTGAAAAACAAGTGTGACGAGATAGACAGCCATTAACGTGGCCAAAACATGCCTCAAAACTAAATCCGAAATTTTCTTTCATTAGAAACCACCTATTATTTGATAAACTGATTCTTTTAATGTAGAATCAATGATGGTGAAACTGAAACATCACGACCAAAATGTGACGTAATCTGCCTACAAGGAAAATGGCGATGAGAACGGACAATGACCGTTTGTAATCCGGCACAAACTAACCTCATTTACCAGGTTCGAGTTTGGTAGTGGACACGAAATAGGACCAATAAAAACTTGTTTGTATCCAAAACAAAACTCATTTATGACACTTCACATTAACGTCTAATATAATAATTATTAAACTGTCTAAAAATCTATAAATAGAGTAGGGGGTTATCTGATTCTCATTACCATCCATTATAGAGATTGTATAAAGTTATTAAATAGAAGTCATGTTATTATGCTCAACACTTCGTGTAAAGTCATCTAATTGCGCTTCTGAGCCTCAAAACTCTCTGTCTGATCACTGAAGTTAAGCAACGCAAGCCCAGTTAGTACTGACATGGGTGGTCGCTCGGGAAAGCTGGGTACTGCTAATACCCAATAATCGTCTCATTAGTGTAGTGTCTGTGCAGTATATGCATGAGAACTATACAGTGGACGGGTCTCTAATGACCTCGTAGTTGACGGGACCTTAAACTCCAACAAACAACAACAAATCAAAACTCTCTCAGAGGGTTCGCCAGATGAAAAGTTCTTGCAATAAGTATCCAATAATGAATGCGGTCCCCATAACCAAAAATTTTTAGGGCTATAAATGTTGTCCAATAAAAAAGCCACTTTGTCATCCTTTTTCATCCGGATTTTTTGATCGCTTTGAACGTTCATGGTTCTTTTGTGAAGACTCTTAAATCTCACAGACTTCATTAGTCTTATTTCACTCCGAAATTTCCCAATGCCTTTTTGAGCATCCTTTTCTTCGTCGATGACTGGATTGCAATTTGTGGATTGGAATTTTATAATAAAAAGGGGAAGGAGTAGCTTTTAATATTGGCCTATAATTTTCCAAGAAACGGATGCACTAATTATTTCCAGGGGAGTTGTGATAGGAGCAGGGCAGTTGGTTGTGGCAGGCAGAATATCAAGGGCATCCTCAGAGAGTAGGGTCGTTCCTCGGTGTGATGGGAAGGGGTGAAAAGTATTTGTAAGATTATGCATTGCTGGAATACAGGTATTAAGTAGTAGAGGGAGAGTGACAGGTAGGTGATGAAGGATGCTGCAGAAAGAATGCACATGACCCTGGCTGATTGCAGAGGAGAACTGATCACGCCCTAACTGGAGTAAGAGTATGTTGACGGTGATGATTATAACATGGGGTTAACAGACCAGTTTCAGATGTTGGAACTCAGAAGGGGCCCTGTACTAAGAAAATTTGCTAATAAGAGAGAGAGAGAGAGATGTATTAATATAAAAATATTGTCACTTCCGGTATCTAGTTCCGAAAAAGGCATGTCCTGCAAAACCTCCAGCCGACCCTGGGTATTAGTCTAACAAGCACCTTGTTTCGTGCATCCTTGTTTATGGACTCAAATTACTTAAATTAAAATTGCTTTTCCTCTTTAATGGTAATTTTTGTTTTGTAAGCACATTGTGATTTTTTTTCCTCTCAATTTCAGGATAACATTTTTGGGCTCCATAACAGTTTAACTATGTCTTACTTGGAGTTAGAGACGTGAAAGAAAGTTCGAGAATACAACTGTGAAGGTTCGCTGTGAGTATTCGCTATCGTTTTAAATAAATCAGAATTTTCAAATTTTGAGCTCTTAAGTAACAAAAACTTAGACGCCTCCAGAACATCCCTTTGTTACTACTCAAGAATGCTCCCACGTCATGGATCATCTTAACGCCTTCATATTTGGGACACTTTGGTTCCCATTTCTGCACTAATACACACTACCCAACTGTATGCCGCCTCCACCTGTTGCTCTCATTAAGGGACATCCTGTTTGCCGTTTGGCACATGATAGCAAAATTTGTTGTTGCATCTCAAATCCTCCCTGCCACCTTAGAAGGGAGATTACAATAAATTCTTTATTAACCAAACTCCTCTCCGCATGGGGCCTACTGGTAAAAATGTTAAACATTCACTGCAATCGTTAAAAAGCACCTTGAGCAAAAATGTGGTTGCTGACATGTTTTTTTCAGTAAGAAAAAAAGTAAGTGAAGAAAGTCAAAAAATTCAGTCTTAGGTATTATATTTGAACTTTCAATCTCAACATCCCGAGATTAAGCTAATACAAGGATTGCATACGCGGGGTAGAACTGGGTCGGGACTTCTAGGAAAACTTGATAGAAAAAGTAATGGCTTTATCTCGTGTCACCCAAGTGATTGAACTCTAGAGTAGGTCAAGAGAGCAGAGCTTGTGGGAATATTGATGAGAAATTCAAGATTACAAGAATATCTGATACAGATAAGCAACTACGGTAAGTGCAAGGCACCTCAACGTATCTGAGGCAGAGCCGGCGCGAGCTTTTGAGGGACCTTTTGTAGGAAAAATCCATTAATATAATATCCCTGCGCGCGGGGCCGGTACGGTGAACGTGCTGAAACCGCCTCGCGCCGGCCCTGATCTGAGGATATCCCCCACTTTAATTTTCTCTCTTTTTTAATTTTCTTATCCAATGACTCCTTTGTAATAGTGCATCCTCCTGACTTAAGAACCTGACTGTGCCACTGGTCAGTTAGGGATCGTGAGATATGTTTTAGCGGTTGCACTGCTACCTTCATCAAACTAAATTTGAATGAATTCTAGTAGGGTCTAGCATGACGAAAAGCAGACCGGCTAGGAATTAAATATCTACATGGTGATCAAAACATTAAGCCAGTCTTGATTATCAAATGTGGGATAAAAAGTGGCTCAAGAAATTCATATAGTGCTTGTCCACAGGCTTAAACGAATGAATGCATAATTTATAAATTATAGAAATAAATAGGGCTTCAATTTAAAAATTGCTTTTTACTTTTAGGATGGAATGTTGTGGTTATCTGCACCAAATGTTCAAGATTCGACTCTTAAAAGGATTAACATCATCTTCTATTTGACCCATTTCATGATTGTATTTCAAATTTCCCATATTTCGATATGACCGCCATCTATGTTGTAAAGCCACAATGTAGTCCTAATAACGCTTTAGCTGAACTTTTCTTATCCAGCATCTCATTCTTGGATGAAAAATCAGAGAGCGGATTAACAAGTTCTCTCAATTATCTGCAAGTACGATACTACTAGGTGGAGTGACCCACATCAGTTCCTTCCTTTATTTTTAGAACTGATTTAAACGTGAAACGAATAGTGTTCCATAGTGAAGCTCAAACTCACCCCTCAACCGTCTCTAATTTCCCTCGTCCCTCAGTGAATTAGTTTCCTGAGCCACCTTTTCAATAAACGTTTTATAGACTCCAGTACATTGACAAGGGCAACCAATATCTCTCTCCTTGACCAGGCTTGTCAGATCTACAAGATAAATTCTTGACTTCCCACTTATCACCAAAAACTCCAACAAGTTCAGGTGCCAGAGTCGACAACACCCATCATTCGCCATACTTACCAGTTTTTAAATTACCTCTTCGGTAGTTTACCATCTGAAATCTGTCCAACTTGCATTTTACACTCTGTGTGAAGCTATGCTATCCAATGGTTGGATCAGATATTTTTGCTAAATTTTATTTCAGTCATTGGCGCTGGGCAATGCATTAAATTGATACTCTGGGGTGGGGAGGGGGGAGAGAAAGAATTCAGCTCCTACGCAGTTCTAAACTATCATCCGATATTCTTCCGCCTCTGTTGTTTATTTAACGCCGACCTATCTACTTCTGGAGAGAAGTTTGCGAACCCGGAGCTTCACTATATCCCCAGAAAATAGTCACTCACCTCTATCGGAATTAAAGCCCAGCGCAAAATGAGACGCAGTCTCCACAGGTGACGCAGGGTGACTCACTATAAATTTCTGTGGCTCACATGATAGTATGTAGTTGCGCATGTTAAGTCGCAGGGTGACGTGACTCAGTGCCTGCGCCACGTGACCCTGCAGAGCGCAGTGCCAATGCCGCAGTTTCCTGAGTGAAGTTGGCGTGACAATAACGGTGCGAAGCAGAAAAAGTTCTCTTGTTAGTTGATGCAAGTATGGTGAAAAACTGCGATTCCATGTGTGGTGATTGCCTGCTAGCAGAATTTCGCAGGGCTGATACACCCTGCGTCACCTTCGCCACCTGCGTCACCCTGCGTCTCATTTTGCGCCTTGTCTAAACCTTCAACAGCAACCACGCGGGCCCCATTTTCGTCATCAGCATACCATTCTCATTGGTGCGGTGCAATAGTCATATTCATGAAGAAACTTTCTCCAAATGCCCAGCTGTTATTCAGGTCATCAATTTAGAAAAAGCAATCAGACAGAGCAGGACTGGCCTTAACAAACGCAAAGCATCAGCAAACTACGTTATACTGTACTTGCCCTCTTCCAATGAACTGACAGTTTCATGAGTGCTCTGTTAATTACCCACAGTGCACTACCTCCACTACCAAGGTTCACAACCAAGTTTGTTTTTCTAGTAGGCCTTCTATTGGGGCTGCATTTATTTTACATAAATTAAGGTAGCTAATGTAATCCATAGATAAGTAAAACACAGCATCATACTTAAACTTAAAAATCAAGTAACATCCTTGTCGAAATGTTCCTGGTACCTGGAGCTCAAAGGATAGGCCTACTAACAGCCTCACTTCAAACTTTAGACTGCTACTGGTATTTTTCTTTCTAAAACGACTTCATATTTTCCCTGTTCGCATCTGAAGAAGAATTGATTCTCTAATTCCATGCCTGTTATTAAATGTTACTGGTGATCCATGAGCACGTAAAGCTAAATTGTGATTAGTAGTGCATTACCTAGAACAGGTGTGACATGGAACCTTGGTAAAAATGTCATCTAATTTCCCTATCTTGTCGTGCAACTCATTAGTAAGTAACCACTTAGATAGTTACTGAACCAAGTAGATAGATGCACATGGTAGGGAGGGAAGGCATTTCTCTCTTCACTCTGAAAATTACTAACCACAAATTTCGTTAATAATTGTTTATTCATCGTCATGTTTCACTGGCGTGTCAGACCAGCTCAGGGGTGCTTGTGCCACACAGATGAGGTATTCTCTGAGATGACTCTCTGAAATGTTTCCCATTGCAAACATTATAAATGTTCCAACTTTATTCAGCTACATGCTCGACATGATAATGCCAAACGAATGACTTTAGTGATAATACTGCTGTTAACTGGTTCTGCAAATTTTCCTTAAATGAATTTCGGTTCTGATAAACATAAAGATGCTCCTCCAAGCAATTTGGTTAATGTTTTACCGTTTGAAACACTTGTAATAAAGAATTATTGGAATAAGCCCTTATTCTGCTTTGGTGGCGGCTAGCCTCGGTCGTTCTTTTAGTGTGACGACTCAAGACAACTCACAAGTCAAACTTGTGTGGTTATAAGTTCAACCCTTACTGTGGCGGATGGCTTCTTTCAAGCGAAGAGAAAGTCCCAAGTGCCTCAAGTAGTGCCGGATTTACCATTAGGCTAAGTAGGCTGAAGCTTAGGGCTTCAAAACTTAAGAAAAGGGCCTCAAAATTGAAATTGCCTAGGGCCTCTCACTAGCTAAATCCGGCACTGGCCCCAAGCCACGTGTATGGAAGATGCACTTAACATTCGCATTGATCGGCATAGTTTCCTGCTATAGGAACTTGCCTCTGACGTCGGTAACAGAAATATCCAGAAAGATAGACCGGACACTAAATGAGCAAGTATTACGGTATTGGGTTGACCACCTGCTGCCTGTACAAGAGATACCATCCAACAATTCACCGGTATGTTGCTGGTGCCAATGGAACCAATGGGTGGCTGACCGTGCCATAAGCGGGCAAAGGGTTAAGAATGATGGTGGTTTGATACAGGTCTTTACTCAAGGTGATTCATCGTCAGCCTCTTTCATTATCTAGGTCTTAGTACACGGTGGTGATGGGCGTCTTAAAATTAATACATAAATTAATAAGAGTGGAAAAGTTGACAGGTTTATTTTGGCCAAAAGAAATATCTTTAGAGAAATTTTTTTGAAGAAGTTATATCACACCATTGTTTCAAAAGATACTATATCATTGAAGATCTAAATTACCTATGTAATACCTTTCATAGAATTAAAAATAGTTAAAAAAAATTGTTATGATATGGGTGGTACTAAATTATACTGGACCACGCCTAAATTCAGAGAAATTAAGGGTTGTTAAATGTAAGTATTACAGTTGTGCCCGTGCGTACGAGGCATAGGCAGAGTACACGATGAAGAAAGAAGATATTATTTGCATAGTACAAGGATGTTCAAGTTTTCTAGTTTAACATCTGATTGTTTTATGTGAAATTTAAAAGGAATTTTCACAAAGGCCGTCATAAAAATTTGTGTACTTTTACAAAAATTATCTTTTTAATACGTAATAATACCAGACAATCCATTGCATGCTTGCAATGGTGCTTAACTCATGAGCAGTAGCGTAACAAGAGCTCTAGGGCCTCCCAATTTAAAGTTCAAATATGTGAATCTAGTTCAGCGGAACGTCTGTGGGCCCTATGCGACTGCATGCATTGCATATCCCTGGTCACTCCATTGCCCATAACCACATTGAGATTCCATTTGAAGAGACGTAAGCCGTACTCTCGTGTGACCTGCGCAGATCAGCTAATCCTCCAGGTGTGTGAGATCTTGACCACAGGGTAGTTAAATTACCATCTAGGCCGACGTTGTTCTAGTATCAGTGAGATTGCACATCGCACATATGACCACAGGTCAGCTGTTTCCCTCCCAACTGCAGATCCATTTGAGACTGTTTACCGCAAGAATCATGGGCGGATGAAAGTTTGAGGTCAAGAGGCAAGACTTTTATCCTGATGTTAATTTTCCTAACTGTAGATAGGGAATTTCAGTTATGTGGGTTTCTGATAGTTTATGACTCACTTTAACGATAGAAGCCTGACATTTTTGAACTTTGGGAGCAGGTGCATTGCAATGTGAATGAAAACCCTATCATCACTTTTTCAGAATAAGAGTTTGATGTCGAATTCTTGACTTCATATGGTGCTAAATGAATATGATTTTATTTTGTAACATCTTTAAACGGTTGACGGGATACAAGGAATGGACTCAAGCGACTAACGTGTAATTATTTATTTAATAGTCGCAAGTTGGTTTTTCATAATTTCGGCAAAAAGTTACTTGTCCTTGTGAAATGAAGTTAACGAAAAAATAGTATATTCATTTGAATACATCTAAGTAGTAAGTTATAGTCTTCTTTACCTTGAAACTTACTGTAGCTAACTTCCAAGATCCACAAAAAAAAGGAAAGCTTATCCAGGCATTAATTTAACTTGAATTAGTTCGACTTGAAATCATTCATGCTTTATTCACAAACATAATTTTTTTGTCAGATACATTAATGTTTGTTGAATACTATGTTGGTTGTTCTTGAAATTTCTTCGTTTTTTTTAACGAACCATTTGTTGAAATCTATTGTCTAAAGGTTGTCTTTATGACTAAGAATCAAGGGAGAGCTCAAAATTAATATTTACTTATGGATGAACTCTGTTCACATTAAAAATAATAAAATGGCCTTATTCTATAATTGCATTGTAATTACTACAACTTGAATCAAGTGGATGGTATGAGTTGAAAGCGGAATGTTTGCAAAAAAAACTAAATACTTTAAATGCGTTTTTATTGTTTCTAAAATTATTTATAAATAAAGTTAAATTATTTTAAAATGTAAATATGAAGTTTCGAGTATGTATTACGATATTAATTTTTGATTGATCGATAGTTGAAATATATTATTATCTTAACCGCAATGTTTGATTGAAGTGCATTATCAAATTTAAATGTAATGTAAGCTAAACCCCCAATTGGGTAACTTCTTTAAATCCATACCTTTCATAGCATTCTCCATGGAACCGTATCAGAAGCTTTTTCTATGTCATCTCCTACCCCTTTCCCGCCTCTAGCAGGGTCAGGTACCCGTCTTGTCCCTCTGAATGGACACAAGCAGGTTGCTGGTCAAAGCTACAACCCATATGGTAAAACGGGGTAATATGCCCCACATTTAAAAAAAAAATCGCTGTAACTAGAAATAGTGAAATGTGAATCTCAAAGTTATTTTATAATTTTAATAAGGTGACATTAGTCGTTTATAAAACCTATAAATGGAATGTTACAATTTAACTACAATGAGGAAATAAAGCAAAGTTTTGACATATGTGCACTGGGGCGTTTTACCCAGTACTGTGGGTAAAACGCCCCACCTCCAAATGTTACTTAATTATGCCTCTCTTACCGTATGTGGCACATTCATTGCAAATGTCTTTGTGGCTGTTGCATGTCTAACGAAGTCAACCAAAACATACACTGCATTCTATTCAGTCAACTTTCGACTTAGTGGAATAGTAATACTCGTGACATTCATAACAAAAATTTTCACTTTCCATCTAACAAGCTTCTGCTAAAGCACAGGTCTCCAGCATTTGTGATTGGTGGGCTGGATTAGGAATTTTTTTCAAGCCCTGGTTGGCCACAACCCGATTTATGGTGTTATTTTTTAAAAGAAATCCACAAATTGTAAAAATTGTAAATCATAAATTACATGCGGGCTTCTCCAACCTTTATTCAATTAAAATAGAATACAGAATTAATTCTGTATTCCATTTTATTAGAAGAAGTTATGACAAACTGTATACTTTCCTTGATAAGAAAAATATTTATAGAAAAATATTTTATTGTTCTTGCTCTATGGGTCAACGCCGGTTTATGGAATCCTTCCGCAGGCCAGAAAAAATCGACTGGCGGGCCACATCCGGCCACTGGCTATATGTAGGAAACCCCTGTGCTAAAGCATTATGACTAAAACTAGCTCTAGTTTATTTTAATATATAGGTTTTACCAATTTTCTGAAGCATATTGCCCCACATGTTGTGGGGCGTTTTTCCCCAAAACAGGTGCAATGTGCTCCACCATCATAATATATTTTATGGACATGGTAGAGAGTGGAAAAATTGGCCAAATTGTAGATTAAGATCTTAACTTAATACACCATTTTCAAATTTAAAATATCTCAGATCGTTTATGAGCATTTACTTTTACCAGATACATTCCAATAAATTGTGGAGATTTACTTTTACAGCTGACTGCAGTATTTATTTATTTTCACCAACCCAAATGACAACAATTCTTCTAGAAATGCATGCACGATGTGCCATACACATAATCTATTGTCTTATAGTGTTTTCAACACCATCTCGTCAAAGATAGCTGTCCCGTTACAACTGGGGCGTATTACCCCGTTTTACCATATGCTTATTTATCGTTGGTCTCCTGTTCGTTGGGGAATTCCACCGACGCCAGGGGGTGAGCTCCTACACCTGGAAATTTTGCCTCATCTACCCGTTGCATAGTAGAGAGTGTACTTTTACGTTCAAATGCTATCGTACACCACACTGGACCTCTGTTTTATTTCTCATCCGAAAGAATGGCACTTGAGGCCTCTCGGAGATGGCTCAGAGAAAGTCTCAGCCAACCCACCTAGGACGAGTATCGAACGTAGAATTACTGACGCTGTTACCGAGCGTGCTACCCACTGCATCACCGAGGCGGGTATTTTCTTTGCTACTCTTATTTGCCACTCAACACTTCTAATCTATCCTATTCTCTTGATAGTCTTTGTGTATAACTTAAACGGTCGGTCAAATGTAAGAAATCAGCTCATTTTTTTTTTATTTTTATATAGATATAACCAGGGCCGGCCTTGGGTGCAGGCTGTACGGGCAGCCGGCCGGGGCCTCCCACTGAATAAGGACAATTTTAACTTCTGTAGAATATGAATTGTAATAAGCAGTGCCGGATTTAGATATTCAGAGGTCCTAGGTTATTTCAATTTTCTGGCCCCTCTCAAGCCCTTTTGAGGCCCTTTTCTTAAGTTTTGAAGCCCGCGAAATGTTGAGGCCCTAGGCTTCAGCCTACTTAGCCTAGTGGTAAATCCGGCACTTGTAATAAGATACTGACAGAACGTCAACTCTTAATACACTATACTGTACTATGCCTCACCCGGGACGGTGGCCCACTCAGTCTCCTAAATTGTACTTGCCCAGGGCCCTCCTCTTCGTACTTGCTCAAGGTCTCGCACTTCGTAAGGCCGGCGCTGGATATAACGTATTCATTGAATGTAAGGTGGTTCAGATGGCTGATATTTAACTTCCAGTAACAAACCAATTGCGCACGGCAGCTGCAAATTGGTCCATTAATCGGTCAGGCCTTATATTTTGAATTCTAACCTCGACCTATTCGATTGAATAGTATGTAGAGCAGGCGCTTGATCTTGTACTCTTTTTCCAAAGGATTGAGACAATGCTATGGATAGCTAGCTTTTTCATCATATGTTTAGGACTGTTGCATTTTCATTTATTTAATTAGGTGATGCAACCACATACGATACTCGTAGAGGATATACAGTATGTGTACTTAACAATACGAATGTTGAAACCAGAATTTCTGAAGTGCAATGTTTTCATCCTGAGTCGTCCTACGACAATAAGGAATTGACACTGTATTCTCATACTGACCTACAAGTTGCAAAACACAGATATTATTTAGATAACTATTTCATGATTATCAGTTTCATAAATGAACCCATGTAGATAGAGGTGATTATATAGTGTTCGCATGAATGATGTTCAAGGTTTTCGGTGGCCATTTAGGTTGCTGAACACAAAGTGAAAACTAGTCACAATATATCTAGAATTACTATTTGGTCTAGATATTGCTCATCATCAAAAACATGATTTTCTAGTAAGCAAGATTGAAAGAAAATAATTCAAGACATTGTATTTTGAAGGCGTCCCAGGTTGAATAAAGCCTTTTTTTCTTTTTAATTAACTTAAGTTCTTTATAATTGTTGATTACAACAACTCGTTATGCATGACCACCTCTGACAGAGTCTAAAAGTAGTATTCTAAATGGAAGCAGGGGTCCCGCATGTTCACCCTTTCATCTGTCTGTATATTACACATTATCCCACCTATATCAGGATCGGTACGCATTTTTGTCCCATTAGGACACATGGCCGATGTCTTGGACAGTAATTTTACACAGCCTGCTACCAGACCTAACCCAACCCCTTTGCTTATTTACCGTCGGTCTAGTTTTCTTTATTGGAGCAGTTTTCCACCATCAGCGTGGAAGGGCGAGCTCCTCACCTGAAAATTCTGTCGGACCACACATATTTTGCTCCAATGTCGTTTGTCAGTGGGGTAGGCCGGCATCCCCCCCCCACAGATAACCAATATTACTGCAGGTTCTAGACACCTGGCTGGGGTGCCCCCAGTCAGAGCTTGTTCAGTGGACCCGCAGACCCGACCCTGCCACAGTCGGGATAAGGGTATGATGATGATGATGTCGTTTGTCAGCACCTGTGTTAAAAAATCGCGGTATCAGAACGTTGTTAGATAATGCCCCTTGTCTCCTGCCAACCAATATTCTGAGATCCAGTCTGCCACTGGTTGCTTTTATGAATCAGTCTGGATAGTGTCTTCCCTACCTCAAAAAAGTGATGTCAGTAACAAAGTACTCTTTCTCAAAGTACTCTATGCTTCCAATGGAATATCTAGGGCTACTTTGGTGCCATATGGTTTGACCCACGTTAAAGCTGAGAATCAAACGAATTTCAACTGAACACCAGGAAGATGCTAGGTCGATTCCTCTAATTGTTCTACGTCATTAAGACGTTTCCATTCAGAACTGAATGCTTGGTAACTGTTTTAATCGAGACTTCCATAGCATATTACGCAATTGTCTCTCTTTTTATTTCAAATTGAACTTTTTCCTCCGCATCCTGGCATTTTACGCAAAGCGACTGCTGCATAATAGTAGGTTGCAATTAGCGATAGATGGTTTAAGATTTAACTACATAAAATTCACGGGACATTACTGAACATTTGCTTAGTTCCATTTGACCTAACTACAAGTGTCAACGCTTTTATTATCCACAATCTGTCTTCGACTTCACGCCGTGGATAAGGAGCGGAATAGTTATAAAGTCATATGGTTTCTGTGTAATAGAGGGGTGGGTGCATTCACTAAAATACAATATTGAATTAAATTTTTACATGTTTTCGATAATGCACTAGAATTTATGTACATTAATATGAAGGTAGGGCATGTCTTGAGTGATCTAAATTGTTGGCAGACCGCTACTTTTGTCCACCAAAGTGATAATAAATGTTGATTCAATGTTATGTTGCAAATACAAGATGCATTTCCATATTCATGTTTACATTATGAACTATTTGGCACTGCCTTAGACAGTAGCATTTTTTATACAAGTGTCCTACACATACAAGTCAGGCCAGATAGCTGACAAATTAGAGAGTGCAGCTCAATATGAGGAGCTTTTACTAAAATCGGTTGTTGACATTACAGAGTTTGTAAAGAAAGTTCTCAACCATGCCTCGTTTTTTTCTTTTTGCTAGAAATAAAAATTCAGCCAAACCAAAATAGTAAATGAAAGTCACTGATGAACGAAACTGCTATTATTGTTTTACTGCAGTGCTTCACTTAACTGTGTTTCACCCGGATGTCTATTTATTGACCCCATAAACACAAGTTGAGGATAGTTATATAGAACAAATGTTAAGTCACAACATTATTAACAATGTCACCACTTACTTATATTGTAGTCTGGTTATAATATTCTATATTAATTTGGAAAATGTACTATCACGTAATAGCACCTTATATCGTTGATCCTATAAACTTACACATTTTTTAAAAAGAGAAGGGGGGTTTAGTATTTTATGTATGCAAAACAGTGCAGTTCATTATTTTCATTTCAATCAAAAAATAATGTCACTCACCTTTTACACGTTTCCGGGACATGAAGAGCCGTACACAAATACTGTATTACCTAAAGGATATATTACTCAGAGTTCAGTAAACCTCCAAAGTGACTCACTTTCTTCTTCAGATCGATTTGTACGTTTGGAGGATATTGTACATTACGGTAATTAAAATAATTTAAAATACAAGAAGATAAATATCAAAATGCATACCTCCCTCTAGAACCAATTAGTTCACTTGAAATCGTTATTTCAAATACTGTACCATCAACATTTCTCAATAAATCCGGGATCGTTGGACCTTCATTTGAGAAAGAGGTTTTGCAAAACTTATCAACATAGTAAGTGGTCTTTAATTATTAATTCTAAAAATTGTCTGTAATCAAGACAGAGAAATTGTTTTTCAGAATACATTTTATTGGACGTTAAATTATCAAGTTATTTTTGGAATGTCTTAACACTAGTGCGATGGTCATGTCTTTACCACTTGATGAATTATGAGCGAGCTTGTCCTTCGAAAAAAGTAGAACAAATGTTAACAAGAAGCTGACAAGTACTTAGGCAACTTGAAAAGCGTTTGGAATTGTTTCTGAAGATGAACCACATACAAATTTGATTCTTGAATCAATTAAACAACTAGTGTTGTTCACATTCCGTATTTAGTTATTGGCCAACTAAATAAAGGCTTGTAAATGAAGAAAAGTGGCTGGAGCGAAGTACTCGACCGTGGTGACCAGTCCATGATAACATTCAGATTGTGAGATAACAGTCCTTAAACCACAAGTGTCAAAATCATTTTCAGCCTGGGGCCACTTTTTAACAAGTAAAATTCACGCGGCCGCACGATATGTAGGGCTATTTATATTGCTACTTGTTCTGTTTTTCAAATTTCAGTTCCTTTGAAAATTTATTTAAGGGAATAAGAAAAGTATAGACTAGTGACTAATAAATAATCAAAACAAAATATTCGGAAGTAATAACGAATATATAACTAAATATTGATTAAATTTTTATTTATTCCTATGTATAATATGATTAGACTCTGATGTGACCCATCGAATCAATAAGGATGGTTGAAGTGGAGTCCTGTGTAATACGAGGGTCCCAATCAAGTTGAAAGGGGAAGTTTTACAGGGCAGGGGTTCGGCCAGCTATTCTATATCTATCAGAGTGTTGGGCAGTGAGGAAGAGTCCCTCAAATAAAATGCAAATAACCGAGATACGAATGCTGTGGTACATGAGTGGGGTGTCGAGAGCTGATAGAATTAGGAATGAGTATATTAGAGGTAGCCTGCGAGTGATGGACATTGCCGAAAAAATGAGGGAGAGTAGATTGAGGTGGTATGGACACGTAATGAGAAGAGGGGAGGAGGAGCTCGTTAGGTCCATTGCACGAATGCAGGTGGTTGGAAGCACCCGGGGCAGGGTGAGACCGAAGTAGACGTGGGAGCTGGTTGTCCGTAAGGATATAAGTGTGGAGTCGACGGGAACCTGGTGGGAGATAGGCGGGAGTGGAGGGCTAGAATCGGCAGACCCGACCCTGCCGCAGGCGGGGTAAGGGTATGATGATGATGATAATATACAATATGATTGATTGACCCGCCTCGGTGGCGCAATAGATAGCGTGCGCAACTTACTACGTCCATACTGAATCGAGGTGGGTTGGCTTTTTTCGGGCGAGAGAGAAGGGAGTGAGTGCGCTTTCCTTCAGATGAGAAGAACCCTCTCTACAATGCAACGGGTAGATGAAGCAAAATGTCAAGGTGCTCGCTCCCTGACGTCGGCGGAGTGCCCCAACGAAAAATAGACGACTATAAATAAGCATTGGAGTTCAGTTTTGGCCGCCAGCTGGCTGAGGAAGAACAACGTCCAATATATCACCCTTGTGCCCATTCAGAGGTACAAGATGGGTATCCGACCTAGCCACAGGCGGGTAAAGGGTTAGGAATTGCGTTGATGTGCATGATTGATTCATAATAGAGAATATTTTTTATTATTAAATTTTAAATGGTAGTGGTGTGCTATAGTTTTTTGCCACAAATCTGCTATCGCGAGCTGTCATTTTAACCCCCTGCCTCCGACGTACCACATTTCTCCTAGGCCCTATATAATGTTTTCTTATTTGAGCCCTAATATTTTTGACTGTAATATAGGGCCTAAATGCTGGATGATCTCAGTAAGATACTCGTCATTTTAGCGTAATATTAAACGTTTAGTGTTGTCCTCAACACTGTAATAAAGAAAGCATTTGATACAAAAATGAAATGCATCCTAAATCATGCACCGGCGCCGCACACTTCCTTTTAAGTGACAAAAAATAAGGTTAGTAGAAGGTAGTAAAAGTTTTTTTTTCAAACTAAGTGTTCAGGTGAGTCACAACCTACAGATCCTTTTTTCTAAAAAAAAATAGTGATGATCTCCTATTACAACACCCCACCTGTTCATATTCAAAAGATCAAGGGAATGGCAAACTTTCTTCAAGTATATGTCCTAATAAGAAGTCATATTTATTTCCCTAATTCATCATTATCATATCTTACATTTATATATAATTTTATTGTGTGATGTCGAATGGTACAAGTTTGATGCAGTATTATAATAGAGGAAAAGTGAATAAAGATTGGTCATATTAAAAAGGAATTTCTTCATCCACACCCATAAATTTTTACGAAGTTTATCATTATTATTATTTTGTTTTTATCATTACAATGATGTCAGTTGTACTCCATCTCGTGGTGTGTAATTTTCCGAAATTTGCCATCATTTTTGTTTTGAAATCATTATTTTATTTTGCTGCTTTTTTCCAAGTGACTAAAGCATTTCTTTATTGGAAATGCTAGTTTTCTGAACTTTAAATACAGTTCACCATCTCAAAAAATGCTGTAGAAACTTTCCACTTAAGGATTCCCCGAATAATCTAACGTCTCTCATGTTACAGTTTCATTTTTATTGTATTTAGAAATGGGATCCAGCAATTTATGGAAACAATAGATGATCATGTGTAGTTTCATGTCCTTCACAGTACTAAAAATACCAGCGTTGTGAAAAGAAAATAAGAAATAGTCATTGCGATTTATGAAATATGCTTTTCAAAATGATAGTGGAACCGTAATTCAAACAATTTCTAACGCTTTAACTCTATTTTAGGTCTACTTAGTGATTTTTTCCATTCAATATGATAGTATTGTTGTTATGCATACGGTTGTCTACATACTGTTTTTAAAAATCAAACTTTTAAATGGAGTCCAAAAAAACTTCTTACCGGTATTTGAATTGCGTGTTTTAATTATGTTTCTGCAATCTGCGTTCTGTAGTACAGATACGACGACAAAACTGAAAAAATGCTACAAATTGTCGTTATTGTAATGGATATCAATGATGCAGATCTGTGGTGGCGAACCTTTTTTTGAAGATGGGTCACAATAACACGAAAAAAACAAAAAGTTGCCGCTGGTCAGGTGCAAGCACTATTTAAAGTTATGAATAAAATAAATTATTAATAATAATGAATAAAGTTTATTAAAGTAGCAAATAGACACCATGATCATAATACCCTTATCCCGCCTGTGGCAGGGTCGGGTCTGCATACGGACAACCTGCTCTCACGTCTGTTGTTTATGAGATGATAAACTAGATATGATTCGCGCCTGGGTCACTTTAAATTGCTCAGTGAGTCACAGGTTCGCCACCACTGATGAAGATTGATGTGAGAGCCTTATTGTCACTTCTGATCTGCTGTTTTCTTTTTCAATTTTCTTATCAAGATTGAATAATGTACAGTGAAATTCGTTTAACACGAAACTGAAGGGACCAAAATATTTTTTCGTGTTAAAAGAAATTTGTGTTAAGCGATGCATGCACAACACCCATCATTGTTTTGTATGTCGTCATATTTTATTAATTGGATTTATTGCTAAAAGTTACATTTGTAATTTTTAGTAACATAACCAACAAAGCATTAATTTACCTGCCAAAGTTTCTATTTTGGTTGTATAATGCAGTGTTGGAACAAGTGGGGTAGGCCATCATCCCCCACAGACAACCCGGCAAATATTCCTGTGGGTTCCAGATGCCTGGCTGGAGTGCCCCAGAGCATGTTCAGGGGGTCCACAGACCCGACCATGCTGCAGGTGGGATGAGGGTGTGATGATGTTGACTAAAAGTTACACTTGTGAGCATCATATTAGATTAAATATTTTCAATTTAAATAATGATGTAGACACGCATAATTTAAAAAAAACCTAAAAGAATTATTGTTTTTGGGACAAAATGTGATTTTTTTTTGCAGTGTCTTTTTGGGCATAAATTGTCAATAAAAAGATCCCCCTCCCCATAGTTTGAAAGGTTTGTCAATGGCATGCCTCTACCATCCCAAACCCAGGCTGTAATCTAGCAACAGAGGCAACCATTGTTTATTTGATTAGTTTAACAAAAACTTCGATATATGTTGTATATCCAGTATTTTGTTAGCTGAGAAGGAAAATAATTTCGTGTTAAGCGAATTTTGTTTCGTGTTAAAAGAAAAGAAATGTATGGAATTACAGAGTATTTTGTCCGGACTGCAGTGTTGTTTCGTGTTAACCGTTATTTCGTGTTAAGCGTTTTCGTGTTAAACGGATTTCACTGTAAATATATTTTGAAATTCTCAGCTAAGTTGCGTTTGGATTGGATTAGTTTCACGGTTTGGGGATTAAGCCAAGCAGCCATAACAGGATGAACCCTTAAGAGGCTGCTTGCGGGAGATAAGGAGGTAGGTGTAGAGGAAGAAAGAGAGGGGAAATTTGCACCACCCAACGTTCTTTACTAACCACCCAAGTTGGTACTAACGTGGGCTTTGGTGGGCGTTGGTGCAGCCAAGTTGCGTTGGACACACCAGTTCTCGTGATATCACTGAAGTTAAGCAGCGCAAGCCCACGTTAGTACCAACATGGGTGGGTGGTAAAGAACGTTGGGTGCTGCGAATTTCCCCTGTCCTACGTCCTCCCCACTTACCTCCTCATCTCCTGCGAGCAGCCTCCTAAGGGTTCGTCCTGTTATGGCTGCTTGGCTTACTGTCCAACCCATGAAATTAATCCAGTGAATAAAGAGCATGAGGAAAGCTATGTGCAACTGATTATCACTTCTTATGTTGAAAGAAATCGCTGGTATTCATGTATTTCAGTAATTACCTTTTTTAAGTAGATTTTTTAACAAATGACTTCTAATCTTTAGATAAAAAGTGTTAACATCATTTCTGTTCGTTAATATTGTTGTGCTGATGAGACCTAGTTTTCTTCCTTTCATTCTTGATAGTAGGCTTAGAGACACACCCTGCTTCGAATCAGTTAAATTTGTCTAAGGGCATTGAGACTCTTGTTACATGTTATATCAAAAATATGTCTGACCAGGTGAGGTAACTACAGCGTACCAAGAACCATTGATTAATGAAAATAAGTCACCTCATTTAGGAAATTAATTGTCAACGAATGATATGGGGAAAATAAACCATGTGTCACGCTTTTATTCTTGTATCAACTGGTGTATCAAATCCACAATTCACTTTTCTTTGCAGGTTAAGTTGAGTTAGCCACATTGCTTGAGGCAATTTGACAGTATTTTTTCTTGGATAAAAGCTTTTTATGCAAGGAAGTGTTTTTTACAATATGGCGTCTGAGAGAGTCTGAACGATAGTCTGCAATTCGATTAGGTATTTTGACAAATGCAAATGATTGAACTTGAGCACATGGGTCTACACATTATGGAGTCCGTAGAGTTAAAAATATGTTACTGATTTGAAAAATATTTTTAATTAAGTTAAATCAAAGCACCAGAACCAGCATTGAACACATTAGTTGTTGAATCACTGAAGTTAAACAACTCAGCCCCAGCTAGCACCAACATTGGTGGTCACTTGGGAAAACTGGGTACCGCTAATACCCAAAAATCGTTGCACAGCATAGTGTCTGTGCAGTCTCTGCATTAGAACTACACAGTGGACGGAGCTGTAATGACTGCTGTAGTTGATGGGTCCTAAAGTGTGATGTACACTTGGCGTTTTTGGCCCTTTTCACACATAGCATAAGACTCGTCATCATACATGTGACGACAAAATGACATAGGGGCAGCAACGCTTGCTCCACCCCACGCCATTTAAAATGAACGCCCTTACGTTTATGCCAAAAAACCATACCTGGTGTACACGACGAATTATTAGTATAAGGGCATAATTGTTGCAGTTCATTATCATCTGCCATTATATGTCGCTTTTCTTATCTCACTATGTTATATTGTAGATCGGTAGATTTGCAATCCAATGTGCTAGAATGCGAGCCACGCATGCACAAATACTAAGCATACATGCTTCAAAATCAAAAAGTTTTGATTTCAGAAACGCACGTATATTTACGCTTGAAAGCTGCTTACACTCCCAAGTAGCACACAGTACGTTCATGTGTGCACCGACGTAGTATGCCGGCTGAAAATTCGTGACGTCACAGGTTTACGAACGTAAGTATATGCACATAAATATACGCCAAGTGTACACCAGGTGTACACAAATGTCTGTAACATCAGCTCAAGAGCATTTTATTTATCCTTGTGTAACCCGACAGGCTCTCGTTAGAAAATATGGAGTAATAAAATAGTCTTTATTTATAATAAGCGTTCAAATTTATTACAGCAGACAAATTACTTCTTCAACTTCTACTAAATGTGGCATGGGTGGAGTAAATTTCCTCTTGACATATGTTTCAGCACAATACTCTGTGAACACTTTTCCTTAAATTCTATATATTTCCTCTGTAATATAATACCATTAAAATTAACAATGTTGTGATATGTCATGGTATGCTCATAAAATAGGTCATAATATCTTAAAACTTTTCAGATTTTTTTTGAAATATGGGAACATGGTGTACTACCTATACTGCAGTCTTACTTTTAATTGCCATATTCGTGTTGCGCACAGACACATTTGTCGGCGAGGAAAATTTTTAAATGTGAATTTCGTATTAAAAATTGTATAATATGCAATTAAGTTTTATTAGGGCGAAACTTATGGAGTAAAATTTTTGGAAATAATTGTTAATATAAAATTTTCGTCAGGAAATCAGAGCCTCAATCATTAACTCTTTCTTCCTACATCTGTAGCTCTCCTGCCGAAAATAGAAATCAACAACTTTGAGGGTTTAAACTACAGAGCGTGAAATTCTTACACATTGTTTTACTGCAAAGACAAATGCGGCATTTAATGTTGTCGCTTTTTTCTTTTCGTGTGGCCATTCTGCCATGGTCATTTGAGATCTGATAAACAAAGTGTTGCAGAACTGTTATTTTATTAGTTAACACTGTGGTTTTTTAACTGATGGTTGTCCAACTTGGCCTACATATTCACGCTTACTTGATCATGCAACTATTTATGCTACTTCTTCACGAGCTAATTTAATTTATATATAAATAACAATCCTGATTACAAATTTAAAAATTGTGATGGTAGTAAATAATCAAACAATTTCTGTAAGCTTTAAATAAACAATATTCTTATTCTGGAACTTTGAAGCTACCCACTCTATCAATTGCTTTAGTTTTGTCTTGTATTTGTTTGTCAAATTACCGTTCCCAGTTCAAATATTTCGGTTCAGAGGAAATCAGATAGGATAATAAGCCAATTGCATTAGCACGTATGAAATGAGCAGTTTAGGGAGTGTCCTGGCAAGTGCTAAAATGACATTTTCTGTAATGTTTTTACCCACATACGCTGCATCCCACAGGTGAATGAGCATCGTCTGAAATACTAGCTGCTGATACATGGCTGAAAAAAACCAATGTAGTGGTTATCCAAATATCACAAATATGTATTATGACTTGGCTTCACTACCTTTGTATCATACTTTTTATATTATCAATAATATTTATTTATCAAAATTATATTTATCTTAGAGTACTATGAAATTAGTTACAAATACTGTAATAGTTACCAAATTAATCAGGTAACTAAGAGATATTAAAGTGTGTGACGGAAGGCCCATTATGCTCAAGGCATCCTTGAGACTTCCTTTCTGCCTGTAAATAAACCGCACCCTGCCACTGTTGCTAGTTTTCTAAATAACATGGAAATCAATACGTAATCAAATCAGTTTGGGAAAACTAAACGTTTAAAGGATTTAATATGTCCTTTCTAGTTGGGTGTGGTTCTGCACTGTGTCCAATATCAGTATTGTCCCACACTCCAGGCCGACAGCAGCTCTACTGTAAGTAGCAACCAGAAGTAAACAACCTGTTGCCAAAAATGGTTCACATCAAATGTAGCACCTTCTCTCTTTTTCTCTAGATATTATTTGTCGTGGTAACTCTGCGACTGATGGTGGACGGGGTTCAATTCCCCACCACTTTTCTTGTGGATGTGCAACTATACAAAGCGGATCGTAGATTCGCCACAATTTTAATCAATATCTATCGATTTGGGATAGACAGATTAAAAACATGTTGATGTCGATGAATAAAGTTTAGTTTAGACACAGTATCAGTATTGCTCAACTAAAATATTCAAATCACAAGGCATTGAGAATGTTATTCATATAACGAAGAGGTCATTGTGCCATAAAATAAATATTTTCTAGCAAAAACATGCAGTTTGTATTGGAATAATACAAAGTAAATTTGTTGATACTTTTCTCTTAATTATACGTGCAATAATTTGATAAAAACAGTCGCCTTTTCCTCCCAATTTCATATATGAATATTGCCAAATTTATATAAATCGAATATGATACAAAATTATATGTATTTCTTATAGTGTATTAAAATATTTAAGGTGCCAAAGCAGTCTTCTGCAATTATAAAAAATATCTTACACGGTGCAATGGTCTTTAAATTTGAAAAAATACCTGTCTTTTCTAAAAAAAATATATTGTATATTATATTTCATTCTGAAAATTCAGTAGTTTTGAAATCTTTGTACGAGATTTTAATAATTATAATAGTCTTGATTGAAAGTCAAAAATGCGCATGTTTCCCTTGTACTAATTAGTTTAGGTAGACTCAGTTGAAAGTTGCGGGTTTCATGGTTGAAATGCGTTGATAAATTTTTTTGTGTGTGTCCGTATTAGTTTGCACGAAAAATAACAAATTTTGCTGTTAATGCTCTCTCTCTCTCCTCACACTCACTCACTGTTTGTAAATTTCCCAAACGCCACAATCAGCATCATCGTCCTAACAAAAGCCAAGCCAGTGGATAATAACAATAGACTCCCAATCCTTACCTTTCGCATCACATATCCGGTTTCCACACCCCCCTTAATGATGATTATCCCCAAACCGTTAGGTGGAGTTGAAAAATCACGTGGCGTTTCACTGACCAATAATTTGAACAATACTTTAAGAGTTGTTGTTGCGGGAAATCTGATTTGACTTAACGTTATTATTATTCGAATGACCCTGTTTTTTTTTTCTTAACATGGATTTTGACTGTCTTGTCTCCGGTTTATATATTTTTTATAACTTAGTTTAGATTACACATAGAACTAGACGTAATCTGAAATATGTCAGCATGATGGAGGCGGAGTCACAATCCAAGATAACTATAAATTGAGAGAGTTTTACAAGAAACTACATCAGTCAGCTTTGGAATTCACAACTGCTCAGGTTGTTGGCAAGACTTTAATCTTATTTTATTTTCAAGATGAAATATTCAGTAAGTATTATTATTATTTTCCAACTTTCATATTATACTAAATTCTCCGTTAGATGCATGTGCTACGTTTTGCATAAGGAATTCGTTTTTAAACCTCATCTGCATATTAATAGAATCTGATATGCCAGAGTTGGGTTTGTATTTGACATCTAGAAAGTGGTATTTCACACTCTGATGTTAGAATGCTCGAGTTTACATAAGAAAAGAAGTCGATCTAACTGATATGGAAATATCTTAATGTACGTGCAACGTAGATTCAACGCAAGGCAAGTAGTAGTGTATCATACATAGGGTATTAGAATAGGGATGTCAAATTTTTTGTCAATTTTGCCGACTGGAAACCATTATGACGGTGAATGCGCAAGCTAGAACATTCAGATTCATCCTAATTATTTAGTCAAATATTAGATTTACAATATCTTAATGTAATCGTCAAATTAATAACATATCAGTCACCTGGTTTTTCATTAATTTTATCTGATAATTAAATTAATAACCAGTATTCGCGGTGGCCTAATTGTTCATGTGCCTCATGAGCTCAACCAAAGCAGGTTCGTCCCTGATGGAGATGCGGTGTCTCTGTGTTAAGAAGGAAATACCTAAGACATCTTTTACAGGATGGAATATCTCCCCAGTGCCAGATAGCATAGGCCTAGGCCAAAAGTTTAACACTGACCTCCAAAACAGAGGCTCCCAAATATTAAAATCGTAACTTACATAGAGCAGAGGACCTCAAGATGGTATTATGTGCGATAATCCAACTATTGATATGCGAATTTATAAATTTACACAATTTTTTTGGCCCAAAATTAATATTAAAATGGTACTTGAACCTCAATCATCCCAAGTCCTTTCAGGGCCCTTGACCATGAGACTAGTTGACCTGTTAGTAAACCTTGCGCAGAAATGAACTATGTGCACTTCTCATGTAGAAATGGCACTACGAGCAACGCCAAATGCTGCATTCAGAGCAAGGCCGGCTGGAGGTTTTGCCGGGTCTCGAGAAAATCTATTAGCGGGGGCTCCCAATATATTTTCAAAAAACAAAAGATTTCCCTAACCTATCCCTTTCAAATCTTAAAAAATTGAAATTTGGTGGCCGTCTGAACGTGTACCCTGATGAATGTCTGAGCCCGCACTGGTCTGAACTCATCCACCACTAAACAGTTTCTGGACAAGAATGTAAACATGAAATTATTTGTAAATGGAATGTCATATGACGAATAATATTGGTCAGTGATGCACCCAAGTGTCATGAAATGAGAGGAGCAACGATGGAGTCTGTAGGAATACTGTAACTGACTTTTAGGTTAAAACCTTAAGGAGTGGTCCTCCTGAGTGTACCACTGTAATGCATTTTTTGGAAGTAATTTCAGATTCAATCTGAATAACTTGAAACGGAGGCACTCACTATATGTAATATTCTTTCTTATCTTAACTCTTTTAAGGCAATCCTCCTTGTGGCTATTTTCGGCCTTGTAGCTCTGGCCTCTGCCGAAGAAAAGCAAGATAAAGACAAACGGGAATTAGGCTATGGAGGTTACGGAGGCTATGGTGGCTATGGAGGTTATGGCGGCTACGGTGGTTATGGAGGTTATGGAAAAGGCTACGGTGGATATACTCCTAGTTATGGGGGCTATGGTGGCTACGGTGGATATGGACATGGTGGTTATGGAGGAGGCTATGGAGGTACTGGAGGTTATGGAGGAGGCTATGGAGGTACTGGAGGTTATGGTGGCTATGGAAAAGGTTACGGCAGCGGTTATGGTGGTTACGGCAAAGGATATGGAGGCTACGGAAGTGGATATGGTGGATACGGCAGTGGATATGGAGGTTACGGTGGCTACGGAAGTGGCTATGGTGGCTACGGAAGTGGATATGGTGGATACGGCAGTGGACTTGGCGGATATGGTGGCTACGGCAGTGGACTTGGCGGATATGGTGGCTACGGAAGTGGATATGGTGGCTACGGCAGCGGATATGGCGGCTACGGCAGTGGATATGGCGGCTACGGCAGCGGATATGGTGGCTACGGTAGCGGATATGGTGGCTACGGAGGATACGGCAGTGGATATGGCAAAGGTTATGGAGGCTATGGAAGTGGATATGGTGGCTACGGCCTCGGAGGATATGGAAAAGGATATGGCGGCTCTGGTCATGGTGGCTATGGAGGCTATGGCGGTTATGGTGGTTATGGAGGATATGGCGGATATGGAAAAGGATATGGCGGCAGTTATTATTAAACCGGTGTGCGTTCAGAATAGCATGGTATACTTGGGAACTATGGTAAGTTTAGACTGAATCACCCATGTAATAAGCAACGATGCTTGTAACAATTGTCACTAATTTCGTTTTTTTGTTGTTGGTATTTTAAAGGTACTTCTGTCATCCATTTTTATGAAGTCATCCCATGGTTTCATTTCACGGAAAAACGTTTTCTCGATGTCCTCGTGATATATTTATATATTCGTTTTAATGTTGATATTTCTTCATCAGCATAGCATTTCATCTTCATTTTCGCCATTATACATTTTTTATTACAATAAATACAGAAGATTATTTTCAGTAATAAAATTATTATCTTTTTAATCAGGTTTTGAAATCTCAATTTCACTTTAATAGACATCTTAACCACACACACAACTCATAATCTTTTTCTTGAGTTTGTTCTCTTCGATGTTTATTTGGTCCTATTACTTCGGCTAAGATAATTTTACACACTTAGGAGATGACATCATCAAGCCACATGAGACTGCAATTGTAGAAACGACAAAAAGTACAAATCAGGTACAAACGCACCACTGAGCTTGTGATCAACTGCCATTTGCCACTGGTCCGAGTACTGGAAATCGAGATTCCACCCAATTCTAGATTTTAAATCCTGAGCCAAACATTCAGGTACGTTTTACCACCAAACACTCTTACTGCAAAAATTTCAAATCACGGAGAATTCATGGACGATGGCCTTGCCGTGGGGCCAAAATTAGCTTTAATTTAGCCCTGTGATCTATCTAGAATTACGAGAGTTGATTATAATCTTGGGAGTTACATACTTACAGTATATGAATAAAAACACTGAAAACCCTGTCCTTCGTCCTGTCTCCTACCTCCTCATCTCCCGCGGGCAGCCTCCTAAGGGTTCGTCCTGTTATGGCTGCCTGGCCAACCCACGAAACTAATCCAGGACAATGTTTAAAAAAGAAGATACAGACATTCGTAGGTATGATCACAACAGGTTGATCACAGGCATAACTGTTATCATCATCATACCCTTATCCCGCCTGTGGCAGGATCGGGTCTGCGGATCTACTGAACATGCTCTGACTGGGGACACCCCAGCCAGGCGTCTGGAACCCACAGGAATATTGGCTGGGTTGTCTGTAGGGCGATGCCGGTCCATCCCACTTGTTCCAACATCGTATTATACGACCAAAATAGAAACTTTGGCAGGTAAATTAATGCTTTGTTGGTTATGATATTGTTTGGTGTCTGACCTATTGCACAATAACAATAAGCCATCCAAAGCACACACCTGCGGATGCCATAACTGTCATCATGTGAAATATTTCTTATTTTCTGTGCTGTTGTTGCAAGACTTCAATGAGGTATTTTCAGTTTCTTTCAAGTAGTTTTCTCAAGTATTTTAATGAACTCAATGTCCCTTTCATTAATTGTTAGCTGAATTTAATAGCGAAAGTTTGAAAGCTGTTGGAGGTATGCCAATGAATGACAACTTCTGCAACATACGGAAAAGAAAAATAGTTGATTCTGGATAGTATAGTAATATCAACAGACCAAATCCATGCTTTCTAATATGATTAATTGTAGGAAAAAAAGAAACCTTGCATAAATAAATGTTTTCTTAAGCCCTGTTTTTATATCCGTCTTCAAGAAAAAAGGATAATGATGGAGGAACAAGGACAATGATGTAAGGAAGGTGGCGATGTTCTAGTGACACTTTTCATTCATTTTATAAACACAATCACTAGGTGAGGTGAGTACTTGCATGTTTGACCTACTTTCTTCTAATGTGAATGATGTGTATTTGTCAAAAAAGGAATCAATGGCGCTTTCAAGATCAAAAATTGCTACTATAGTATATTTCTCTTATTTCCCGCTTAGAAACCTAGGTTTAACTTGGTTACTAGAGTGTCATGTAAAAATATCTTTTCTGAGTATCCTCACGTAAAGTTGAGTATCCATCAACATAAACTAAGTAAAGATCTGTTGAAAACTATTCTAAACATTCCAAATTTATAAGGAATATTCTGCTTTGGAAAACTTTAAGATGTGGAAACGTATAAAAATGGTGATTCGGTTGAAAGCCTATGACAGGAGGTGCTGCTATGACCCCTTAAGTGGCAAAATGCAGAAGGAAAAAAAACTGAGCTTCCAAACTAGAGTTATTTATATTTTAGTCCGTGTATTAATCAGAAAATTAACATGTTGGAAGCAATGGACCATTTCCGAGGAAGAAAGTAGCAACTCCAAAAACTTAATAAGAAAGGGTAGTAGATGAAATCATTTTAAAATTAAATACACTGAAATTCGTTTAACATGAAACTGACGGGACCAAAATATTTTTTCGTGTTAAAAGAATTTCGTGCTAAGCGATTCATGCAGAAAACCCATCATTGTTTTGTATGTCGTCATATTTTATTAATTGGATTTATTGCTAAAAGTTACACTTGTAATTTTTAGTAATCTAACCAACAAAGCATTAATTTACCTGCCAAAGTTTCTATTTTGGTTATATAATGCAATGTTGGAACAAATGGGGTAGGCCATCATCCCCCACAGTCAACCCGGCCAATATTCCTGTGGGTTCCAGATGCCTGGCTGGGGTGCCCCCAGTCCAGGGCATGTTCAGTGGGCCCACAGATCCGACCATGCTGCAGGTGGGATGAGGGTGTGATGATGTTTACTAAAAGTTACATTTGTGGGCATTGTATTAGATTCAGTATTTTGAATTAAATAATGATGTAGGCTACAAATGCATAATTTAAAAAAAAAGGCTAAAAGAATTATTGTTTTTGGGATAAAATATGCTTTATTTTTCAGTGTCTTTTTGAGCATAAATTGTCAATAAAAAGACCCCGTCCCCATAGTTTGAAAGGTTTGTCAATGGCATGGCTCTACCATCCTGAACCCAGGCTGTAATCTAGCAACAGTGGCAACCATTGTTTATTGGTTTAGTTTAACGAAAACTCTGGTACATGTTGGATATCCAGTATTTTGTTAGCTGAGAAGGAAAATAATTTCATGTTAAGCGAATTTTCTTTCGTGTTAAAAGAAAAAAAATGTAGGGAATTACAGAGTATTTTGTCCGGACCGCAGTGTTGTTTTGTGTTAACCGTTATTTCGTGTTAAGCGTTTTCGTATTAAACGGATTTCACTGTATTTCATTGTTGATATTTAAATTTTTTATTGTGGTTATTGTTTCGATGACACATACAAAAGTTCATGATGACAGAATGTTAGAGTATAAGAAAATTGTAATGGAGAGAATAAGTTACAAAATGGAGTCCAAATTTAGAGATGGTCACCAGGAAGATATATGTTGAAACTTGTTTGTAGTATGGATGATATAATAAGTGATGGGAACGGGATGGGGTGTATATACAAACTTCGTATATCTTAGATGTGATTAAAAGTGTTGTGACCATTTGGTATAAACCACCTAGTCGATACTGGCCGCGGACAGTGACGTATTTCAAGTGACTGCGAAGTGCCAAGATGGCAGAAAATCCCTCATCATAGGACGGAACTCACCCCTCTGACTCCTCCTGCCTCGTCATATGCTCATTCTACCTTATCCTGTTGTTCACTATCTAACCTTATGTCTCTTATTAATAGGCTAAAATATGCACTTCTCGTTGGCAGGGGTGAGCGGAATGTCCCAAGAGCACCTTAGCAGATGAGAAGTAATGGTCGTACCCCCGTGTGGTGTGTATAATGTCACCTGCCCTTAGAAAGAGCTCGCTCTCTGGTATCGGTAAATTGCCTCCGGAACTAGACTAAGTCAAGTCCTTTCTTTATACTTACTACCTGTCTTGTCATTATAGTCAGTGTCTTTGTTTCTACTTTTATTTGTCCTACTAGGTTTCTAGAAATTATTTCATCCAGCCGTGCCACAAGACTGTCCAGTCAACCAGGCAGGCAGTTCAGACTCCCAAAATACCTTTCTAAACCAACTTCCCACTCGTGGTTCATGCGCTTGTGTTTATAAATGAATGAGGATTATTCATAGTCAGAGAAACTATAAATTAGCTAAACACAAATCTTACGTCATACTTCTGTTTTATGCTTTGTAACAATAGGGGGCGTAGAAGGTACTGTGCTCTCCCTCAAGCAGAAAATCATAGGGAGACCTCAAAGAAAGTCTTTGACATTTCCAGGTCGAAATTCGTTCCAACCGTCGCATTGGTAGCAGATGAGCAACAGATATCCAAGGAAGATATTTCCTCATTTGGTAACTCAGATTTATTAGATTATGATTGGGATAACAAGTACAGTATTATACTTTCTTTTAACTTTGGATAACTAGTCGTTATCATTGCAATAAATTTCCACCAAAAAGTGCAATGAAAGTCTTATTTATGTGTACAACACATTCTTGTATTTTTAACCACATGTTTTGTCTGCTCTAGTTAAATGACCGAGTCGTACGATTAACTAGGTTATGAAAACATTGCGTGGAAGCCTACCAAATCGTCACAAATTTTGTACGTAAGTCGTAGACTGGCGAAAGGTAGGCTACTGTAACACAAAACGCTGACAATGTGCAACCAGTGACAACCTGTCGGGAATTTAGAGTGGGTCCTATGGAACCTCTTTCCCTTTTTTTAAATATAAGAGCAACGAAAGACATACAGAAATCAAACCTCCCTTGTTCCGGTTAACAACCTTCAGAGATTAGGCGTACACTAAAAACTGTTCAGTTTTTCGACAGTTGGACGACTGATTGGAGTGCGCATACCTTGCCGCTTTCTTATGAATAGTCGTTGATCAGTTGATTGCCCCCAGCTTCCTACTCAATAGCAAAACGATTAAGCTATCGTAGGAAGGTGCTAGAGCCACTAAAGTCAAGTGGGGTTTGCACACACCCAACTACAAAGTCATCGGAGAAGCCAGTTTTAATTTGCAATTCGCATTGATTCATGGTGTGCGCATCAATTTGGTGACAGTTTAACACTGTCCATTAGTTGAACAGTTATTGTTGAATGCTTGAATGGCGTGGAGACCGGCGTTAAATAACGTAATAAACTCACGTACAAATGGCAGTAGACAGATGACACACTGTTTAAAATAAGTAAATCCTGTAACAGTATATTGAACCCTTTACTCTTTCTTGGGTCCATCCTTGGTGGCATCGGGACAGCTACGAGAACATTTTGCTACTGACAGATTAAATCGTGTGATGTTGTTCGCATCATCTCCCAGTTGTTGTCAGCTTTCATGTTGGCCGTGAAGAAAACTGAACCTGGACCCAGCCTGCGAAAGGACTGAATGGTGAACCGTTGAATTTTTTTTAACGTGGTTGCCTACGAATGCTACCAACCGGCCTTTTTATTCCACGAGTAGTATGACTTATTTATCTGTTTATAATTCTTCTTGTTTTACAGACTCATTAATACAAATTAATTCAACATCTACAAATTGAAAAAAAGGACAGTTTTGACAACTGGCCGCCATCGATAAATCTATATTCAACATTAATTAGTTAGTTGATATTCAACATCACACCTATGAAAGGATCCTTCTGAAAACTGTGTTGCCATATGCAAGATGCAACTGCTTTAGACGACAGATGTCAGAAGTAACGAAAGGAAAATTGCGTTCTAATGAAAGTCAATACTGGAATTGCAACGATCATCGACGCAATTTCCTAAAAGATGATCTGCCAGAAAATTTGAGTAAACAGTCTGCATTCCAATTGTTCTGCATAATCTCAATTTTTGGGCTAGGCCGGCATCCCCCCACAGACAACCAGCCACTATTCCTGCGGGTTCCAGACGCCTGGCTGGGGTGGCCCCAGCCAATGGATGTTCAGTGGACCCGCAGACCCGACCCTGCTACAGGCGGTATAAGGATATGATGATGATGATGATTACGGACTCATTAATCACCCCTCCCCAGGAGAAACAAAAGATAATACGAGAGAAAGTAGCCGTTATGATATCCCTGGGCTGCTAAAGACTGGATACAGAGGTAAAAAGAGAAGGTACGATTTTTATACGATTGTACATCATAGAAAACACACAAAAAGTATATACTGCACTTGTCTTAAGAAATGTATAAAATTAAAAAACCGCTGATTTACAGGGGGACTGTACAATAACATTATGAAATATGCATCGCCAATTCACACGTTTAATCATATATTTTCAATGAACATAATCAAATGGATAATATCGTGGAATATAATATTGTCTTACAGGCACATTTGGTATATATCCATAGGACAATCTGCTGTATCGAGGATCAACTCCTGAAGAAAGATGAGAATTCACTCCTTGAGGTTCTCTGCTGTTTCTTTTTGGATGATTTGTGGTTTTGCTGACAGTTGCGCCCTCAATATTAATAAATATTAATATCAAAAGTAACATTACGATTACAAAAGGTAATTTCATCCACGTGGTTTTCATCTTGTAGCTCTGTTATCATGCAAAAAATATTTAGCAGTGAAAATTGAATCCATATACAGTATATCAATTGCAGAACTAAAAATATAAACAATAGCATCGGCATAAGTAATTCCAATATAATAATTTTTTAAAAAAAGATATTAGTAATATACAGCGCTAAAATGGATTCACATTTTCAGAAGAAAGAAAAATGTTGAAATAAAAAAGATAAATAATCAGGTACTAGGTTCTCTTACCTGAGGAGCAGCCTTATGTTAGCAGTAATTCATATGATACTGAATCGTCTGTTTTTATCTCTGTGAAAGCCTCGCCTATCAATGCGAACATCCGGGTGATTTAAATTCGCCTAAAAATCCACTTTTTATTCTTACTTCCAAACTTAAAGTCGTTGGCTACTAACCTGTTCATAATTCAAATTTAATTTCCGCCCCAAATGCTGCTTTTAAAAGTGCAGTTTTTTTTCAGTCAATTTCAAAGAAGTTAATGGGTCGTGAATGTTTTCAGTATTTAAACCGTTTATTATTGTCAAGCTTACCGTTATTTTTTTTTACTAATATTGCATATTTAGTCACGATATCATTTAACAATTGTTTTTAAAAATGCTTTTTTATAAAGTTCAAGTTATTCATTGATAAGGTTTTTAAAAGAATTAGTACCAAATGCATAAATGAAAAAGATTGATTGGTGGGGTAAGGAAATTTTTGGACATTGAAGATCTGAAGTGTTACTTGGAATATTTTCCAAACCCAATTCATCCTAAATCACTTTTCTAACTGAATCATCCCATCAGTGATAAAATGCCCTACAGCAAGGGTGTGAAACTGGTGACGTGTATTTATGCGACCGTCAACAACTGTTGATGGATTTACTTTGTATATCCTTAAAAACAGAACGTTAAAAAATTTTGAGAAATACCCTGGGGCAAATGATTGTAAGTTTCCGGCAAAATAAAACGTCATTGTGCATCAGCATTACCCTAATCACTGTCTTTCTATTCTCATTTCCCAAAAGCTAAGTCTGTCTTGATCTTCATTGCGTATACAGTAGCACCACACACCTGGATACTTATAATGGATCTCATCTACTTTTCCTCCTCTTCCTGCCTTAAATTGGGCTCATTCCACCTGATCTGTTTTTCATTAGGCCTTATATATCCTATCCCTAGGCTAGGCTGAAATGTGCATCCTCGTTGTCTCAGGGACAGGGACGAAAGGAAAGTTCCAAGAGCACCTTCGATCGATTAGGTAATAAGGTCCTGTATAAAACAACACCTTCTGCATGTAAAATGGCAAAACCCTCAGATGGCTGTCTAGTGTAGGTCAGTTGCCTAAAATACCACCTAATAGTTCATTATCCCTCCTCTCAAACACTGCTAATAATAGTGAGTAGTGTTGTTATATTAAGAGTTCACCTATTTAAAATCGACCATATGGTCCTATGAACCTGTTGAACTTTACATTGTATAATTTAGCATATGCTTGAACTAAGCCACATTCGGCTATCTCGCTTTTGTTGTTGTAAATGTAAAATAATACTGCAATTTGAAGGGTGGGAGCGGATTTCATTTACCGTAACTATGCAAAAAAATATTTCATATCTCCCACCTGGAGAGTTATATATCAAATTATAATAGGGATTTTGCGATTTCTCGTAACGTGGGCATCTTGGGACGAAAGACGAGAAGTAAAAAGCCTTCTCGTCCTTCCCAGTCGTCTTCAATAAAATAAGGACGAGAAAATCACAATAATCGCCCTCCTTTCTCACGTTTATTTATGATTTTCGCGTGCTTATTGTATTGAAGACGACTGGGAAGGACGAGAAGGCTTTTTACTTCTCGTCTTTCGTCCCGAGATGCCCACGTTACGAGAAATCGCAAAATCCCTAATTTGCGAAAGCCTTTTGATTAAATAACTATTAGTCTTTTTTAGCCGGAGTTGAATTGTTTGGTTCTTACAGTAGATGCAGTTGCTGAATAAAACTAAGTTGCTCAATGTTTCATTTCTTAAGGTGAGAAACACTTGGAGAAATTGTTATTAGGAGATGTTTAATTGTAGTTTTCTCCAAGCTCACCACTTACTCACGCGCACATCCGCTGGCATTGCATTAATTATACCATTTAAGGGTTACCATTGTTTGAAAGTAATTTACACTCACATCCTTTAAGAAATTGCGTCTTCCAAGATTTCGTATGAAATTTACAAATGAATAAAAATCGTTAATGAATAAAACTAAATGTTTTATTTAAATACTAATTAGTAAGTCGTTACTAAAAAGGTCAATGATTTTATAAAATTCATGCTACACTACAGCATTTAACAAGTTTCTTGCAGTAGTCATTTGAGATTTGATTTGCCACACATAAATAAAATGCACAGCTTCTTTCTTACATTAATTTTCAATGAAGGGTGAGGTGAAGTTATAGTTAAAAGGGAAATTTTAATCACGATTCCGAGAGTATTTTGGACTACACAGCCAAAAGGCAGACAACTTTCAACTTTCCACATTGCAACATTGAACAAAACAACATTTTTATGAGTATCGATTACTAAAACAATGTTGATAAATTCTTTAAAAAAATGCGAACAGCGTTTAAAACCAATTTCTCTACAGCTATGACAAATATTTTGATATTTTCAGCATATGAAAATGCTGTAACCAACGTTTTGTGCCGTTCCTATAACATTCCAATAATTGATTTGCGATGTTTTCTTTTAAATGATTTTTGTGACCCACATTCTCTATATGTCGATCTCATGACAAATTCTGTTTAGAACTTTACATTTCATCCTGCAGTTCCATTTAAGAAATTTAATAATTTATTCGTAAAATACCTTAGTGAAGTCAGATAGTTTATCAAGGAGAAAGGAACTGCTCAAGACCTTTCCTGTGAAACGGCAAACGGATCCCGTGTCACTACACTGACAAGGCTGAGTTGTTTACAATCTCTGAAAATTGAAGTAATCGATTGACATTATCATTAAAAAAATTCGACTTAAAGAATTTCGGAAAGGTGGCAATATTAAATGGGCAGGCTAAAATAATTACAATGAGTATAAACGTCACCTTTAAGAATAGTCTTCAACGTATGTGGACGTTTCTGATCATCTGATGAAAGCAGTTCCGTAAATGAGGAATTTTCATCAAGGGGTTTGTAGCATCTTTACATTGCTCTGCTTAGGATTTGTTGTAATCCTTTTTTCCAAATAGCCTGCCTTATGTATAATGTAATATACGATAATTATTGGTATTTAGTGTAATCCTTTCCGAGTTTATCACATATTTCATGACATGCTCTTTTCTGATGTCATCAAAGGAAGTTATGAGTTAAGAGCGGGAAAGTTGAGAGAATTTTTGTCAGTTTGCATTTGCAACCTCCTGAAATTCCAACTGGACATCATTTTAAACCTTGGTTAAGTTGTAACTTCCGAAATACATTCAGTAGTTTGTTAACATGTGCAGTGGTCAGAATGGTAATTTCATTTATGTTTACGCTCTAGGTTTAATCTAGGTTTCAGTTCAAATAAGAGAAAATACAGACTTTATAATTAAGTCAGCAGCTGTAATCTTTTATTATATTTTATTTGTATTTTATAACCGGCAGCGTCCTATTTTTGTTGACCATATCTAGGCTTTAAAATGATAAAATATAAAGTGACATTTTTTTTCTATATAAAAAATGAAAGACAATTCCTATGAAAGTGAAATTCTGTATTTTATAACCAGCAGCGCCCTATTTTTGTTGATCATACCTAGGTTTTAAAATGATAATATATAAATGACATTTTTTTCTACTGTATATAAAAAATGAAAGACGATTCATATGAAAGTGAAATTCTGAAAAGATGTTTTGTATCTAGGGCAGTTAATTTCTCTGCCAAACTTTCATTTTAATGACTGTGAATTCACTAAATACAAACAATGACTTCACAAGATTTTACCATGATTATGTGATTGTAGATTGTGTCTCATGTTCAAAGGTCGTGTCGCATTATCAAAATTAGAGATTTCTATGTCAAAACTTTCAAATTTCTTAGAGGTAATATAACAAGCTCTACTCTAAACTACATAACCTGTGAAACATTTCACGCCAAAAATAAAGAAAACAATAAGAGTTGGGTCAAAAATGGGAGTTAAAATTTAATTTACAAAATGCAGTAGTTAGTTGAGTTACATAACTGTGATAACTTAATTATGTTTTTTTATTTGCTGAATGAAATTAACGAAGAAAGGTGTGAGAGAAAGTAGATATTACATCAAGGAAATGTCATTACAATAGTAGGTTATTGAATTATTGTATGTCTTATGAATTAAACGCCTCCCACCTTAATCTTCCCTGTATTTAGTCTTCTTATTCACCCGTGGAGTGTGCGAGTATATAAATAATGCCATCTTTACTGTCGTTAGTGAATTATTCTGTCTTCATTCTGCCTTTGAAGGTCAGATCTTGTCTCTTGTACAACAAACAACAAGTGTCGAATTCAAACAAACTTAAAGTTGAATTTCTGTGTGTGATTGTTGGTTTGTGTGGTGCCTGCCACTAGAGCATCTTCATTGACGTTACTGCAATATCACATTTAAAATGAACAGACATGTGGTAAGCAAATCAATTCGCCTGTTTTATGGCTAAAATTAGACACAGTGGCAAGAAAAGCCTCTAGACTAAAACATTTCAGAAAAATTTTCGAAATTGCCACACTTAAGAAATCTGATCCAATTTGCCCTGACACAAAGTATCAACTTATGGTATTTTTATCTTGCAGGTGATTCTAGTAGCATTTGTTCTCGCATGGTGCAACGTGGTGTATTGTGATGGACCACCCAATAAAGTGCAGTCTAAGAGAGAATATCGAGGAGGATATGGACTTCCATTCTATGGAGGATATGGCACACCATTCTACGGTGGATATGGATTACCTTGGTACGGTTATCCAGTTTATGGAGGTTATGGTGCAAAGCCTTATAGTTATCCAATATACGGATATCCTGTGTATGGCTACCCTGGTTATCCACTCTACGGTATCCCTGGACACGGTAGTCATTATTCTCCTTATGGTTATGGTAGTTATGGAAGTTACGGTTATTATGGTTATCCTTATGCTGGTGGTAAAGGCTATGGTTATCCAAGTTATGGTCGATAAGTGAACCATAACGTCACTGCATTTAAATTTCAATTTGTTTGTCACGGGTTTTCATTTGCACTGTACTGTAGGTCATCCTTTTCTCCAATTAGATGCCACTATCAGGTCACCTTACAGTTGTTGTTTGGAACATTGTATGAGTAGTCTATAATTCAGCATAATGGGGCAAACAGGAACAAATATGTATGGAAATTACTGAATGGTTGGTTGGTTTAATTAGCCAGCATGATATAATTAATGACATCAGATGTAAAGGCGTCCATCAATGAAATTTTGTCATTTTATTGCATAAAGTTACATCTTAAAGTGCAACCAATTATCTAAAACGGATATTAGGATCACTTTACGGTCTTGCCTCCAAACACTGTCGGTTATTTTATCACTGCATATTTTCTTTAACATTTCTTTTTTTAATTTTTAGCATAATATTCATTTGTATTGATTCATATAAACTGTCAATAATTTTGTCGATATTTAAAGTGTATTTATATTTATTAAACTTAAAGAGTACTTAAAAAATTGAAGTCATCTTGCAAAAAAAAATTAAGGATTAATGCCTGTTGAGCAGCAACCGGTCGCACCTTCCAACTCTTTCTGCATACCTTAGAAAAGCAGCTCCAATTATTTTACGAACAAAAAATACCAAGAGACTAATTACCAGTAACTTTATAATAAACAATTTCAGCTTTTTTTTCGATGGACAATCCTATTTTCAGATGTTCCTTAACAATTTCACAAAAATACATTTGTGGCGTTTCTCAAACTGAAATGGCAGTGTTAAAGCACTTCATCAATTGCCACAGTGGCGTTTTCTGCCCATTCTTTTAAACGAAAATAAAAGCATGTCTTAGTGGACAAGGAAGCACATAACATGATAATTCAGACGTTTTGATGTGAGACGACATGTATTATAAGTATCATGTGAAAAATTACACATTGTATAAATTCAGCCTTTTGAAAATTGCATTTAAGACAAATGATTCATATGAACTAACCAGCAAACCTTTCATTTAATAAAAATAAATATGTTTTCTCTAAGAAGTTATTGTTTTTGCTGACATCATTTTTGACTGGTTGTCGGCAAATGTTGACAACCAGTGTTGATTATAGTAAAGAGGATATTAAAGATGCATGTGGGAAATTTAGAAAACTCAATTATGAAAGTTTTGATCAATGTTGTCTATATACTGTATTGTACTGAATTTAATGTAAATTTTTGTATTTTTTGCTTTGTTTGTCTCTCTAAATAATGACCTGTTAAGTGTCAATGATTAATAAATCAATGGAAGATCCAGTTCCTGTTTAAAAAAACCATTTTAACTGCAATGTTCATCGTTTGTGAGTTAGCATAATAGTTTACTTGTTTTTTTTTTTAATAAAAATTTCTTTTAATTTTTCTAGAAGGTTGAGTGAATAAACTGAAAAGATTTCAAGCTCAAAATATCCAACGCCCAGCTTTGATTTGACATCATTTGGGTCAGTGTTTTATTCGTCTAATTGATGCTTGTATCGAGTGGGATTTCGTAGTGCCTATAAGCAAACTTAGCAAATTCGTGGATTGGTGCAAAACTGGTCTTCTATGTAAAAGAAACTTTCTTATAAACGTTTTCGTACTTGCATTTCTGCAGTATTCTGTACAACATCTATCTAGTGAATAGTTCTCTATTGATGTTTAAAAAATTATGCTATAATTTATTTTCTGTGGCCTCTTACTTGATCAACATATACTCTAATTGAAGGGTATCACTCAAATTAATTATTATGGTAAGTCATTATTGATTTGGATAAGGGTGACGTTGATTTTTGTCAAATGACACTTTAAAACTTACCCTTAAGGTGGTTAAGAATGGAAATTTTAGAGTTGATTACTTTTGGAGTGGGTGGGTTACTTTTGAACATTGTTGTGAAGATCTTGGTTGTCACATTAAAGCAGTTATGTAGTTATTTGATACTTTTTGATAGCTAGACGATGCATATTTAAGTTTCATTGAACCTGTGATGCAAAGCGATAGAATTTAAAAGAAATTTTCTTAATGTGTGTTGTGTATAAATCAAGAATATCTAGCGCCCCGATTGTCTTTTAGTACAATAACAGGAAAATAACAGTGACGTACGCTCGAGGGGCAAACTGGTGGAAAAGGTGCAAGTAGAAGTGGAGACAGGCAAGCGGAGTGCTGTGTGATAGGAGGGTCCCAATCAAGTTGAAAGGGAAGTTCTACAGGGCAGTGCTAAGGCCAGCTATGCTATATGGATCAGAGTGTTGGGCAGTGAGGAAGACCCACGTCAATAGAATGCAAGTGGCCGAGATGCAAATACTGTGGTACATGAGTGGCATGTCAAGAGCGGATAGAATTAGGAATGAGTATATTAGAGGTAGCCTGGGGTTGGTGGACATAGCCGAAAAGATGAGGGAAAATAGGCTGAGGTGGTATGGGCACGTACCAGGGTCATACCAGGATTGCAGGTGGTCGGTAGCATCCGGGGCAGGGGGAGACCGAAGCTGACGTGAGAACAGATTGTCAGTAAGGATATGGCAGTGTGTGGGGTGGACGGGGACCTGGTGGGCGATAGACGGGAGTGGAGGGCTAGAACCTGTAGACCCGACCCTGCCTCAGGCGGGATAAGGGTATGCTGATGATGATGATTGTCTTTTTGTAATAATTTGAGTGTCTCTTTGATAATTTTTATTAGTCGTCACCGGTTTGTCTACTACATATAACATTATGTCTACTCCTTTCCTGGCATTTTCTCTCTGCTTCCTCATATTCTGGAGACTGTCGGCACAAAAATGCACCTTTACCTCATAAGGGAAGAAAACCCAATTATCCAGCTAGTATGCCTCCGAAGAAATCACCACCAGTAATGAAGAAAACACCACTTTTTCACTATACCGATAGTAGAAGATACCCTGCCTACTTTTTGGTTGCTCGGGCTTTTCCACATTATCCAATTTCTAAGTCACATCCATTTTGGGTCGATTATTCATATCAGGGATTCGGATATGGAAGGTTAGGATATGGATAACAGAGCGATCATTAAAGATTTCAGCATCATTACACTGCCATTAATTCATTACCTTCATTTAATCATATTTGAAAAAAAAATTCAGTTAACATTTGTCATTATTTTTAATTTCATTATAACTGTTTTCATTGTTGTTTATAATTTTATGTAGATTTCACATCTATCATGTAATTAATGTATCTTTCAATCGCCTGTAACGTCTATATGCTAACTAATTTCTATTAGATATTGACATACGCAGAAAACGTTGTTAATAGAATTAAGTAACGTATTTCCATTTACAAATTGATGTATATCTTTATAATTTATGCAGCATCCACCTGAGACAATAAGTCAAAATGTAATAATAAAAATGTTAGTCTTACCAACCCTTCCCTTCGCAACCGGTTTAAAATTGTTTGTTGACCTCAATATCTTGATTGCATCTACTTGTATTTGGAACTCAGTCTGAGGTAAGTTGTTTATTTGATGAGATAGAAACTTGAGCCCCGTCTTCCAACGAGTAAGAGAGATGGAGGGAACAACTTCTCATTTTTGGGATGAGAAGTAAAACAAAGCTTCCCCGTCTGTCACGAATCCTGATAAGCCCAGTCAGCACTACCTAGAGAGAAATAGGGAGCGGTTGTATGGCGTTGGACACACCAGTTCTCGTCTGATGCTGAATTTAAGCAACGCAATCCCAGCTAGTACTGACATGGGTGACCGCATGGGAAAAATGGGTACTGCTGATACCCAAAATCGTCGTAAAGCATAGTGTGTAGTTGAAGGGCCCAAAAACTCCAAAGAAAGAAAGAGAGAGAGAGGCAGTGTTGGCCCAGTAGGCACAAGAAATAGTGAAATTAGATTTTGTCTAGTGTCTTTGTTATCACACTTGGGGGCGATGTTTAATTGTGCAAAAACATTCACAACACATTTTTTTATATCTGAAAATAAAAAATGTCTAAATTTTGCCAAAGGCAGGCTTAAGACGGTGAATTTTATGTGATGTGCCTAGAGGAACATGGAAAATGAGGCAAACTGTTTTCCTGAAAGAGATAAAAAACTACTTTAATTAATGCAAATTGACGAGAAGGATAGAGTTCAATGACACTAAGACTTTGGCCAAGTAGAATTCGCTTATTGGTGACATTTTACTTATTCCTCTGAATTTTTAAATGCGGTTAGTTGCAAGGATTGTTGCATATTAAAGAGTGAGCGGGTTTAAGAAGCGCCCCAGGCTAACGCTAATACCCAGTGAAGCCTTAAGGGAACAAACAAAACAGCCTGAAGTAATGTATGTGCTCAACAGTTGAGGATATTAGTCTGGAATCCAACACTCAGTGCACAAACACATTTCATCTACCCTCCAAAAACCATGCTGTCTCTCAACTTGGAAGTTGCAGTAGTGATCGCCGAATCCGAAACATGACTGAAGGTAGGTCCAACGATTTTATTATAAAAGTGACAATTATTTTTAAATGTATATGCATTTCCTTTATTATAAAAAAAAGCAAAATATCAGTATTGATTCTTTTAAGACTACTCCTAGATAGCTTTTGTACAACAATGGAGTCCACTTTTTTAAAAGAAAGTCGTGATCCATTAGATCACCTTGAAGTGTTTGTCCAAAAATTCAATATTTTCTGACTCAGAAGATTGGTCACAAGTTTAGCATAATGGGAATTTGTCTAATCTGGCCAAAACACATTTAAGGATTCAAAAATTAGTGGCATTTTGTATGCCTTTGTGTTGGAAATGAGACGTTGGGTATAAATGACTTTTCATTCTATTCTGGTAATAGAATTTTAACACACAAGATCGATATACAGTGTATCCTGCTTTAAAAGCATCAGGATAATTATTGTACATAAAATCGACTGATCAACAAAACAATCAACTTTTTCACAGAATTGCATGCTCTTTAAACAGTGTAAATTTCAACTTTCACTTTTGTAAATTGAATGAATAGTAGGCTTTTAAACTACAGTCTCATTTTTAGGGGACAGAATTATAAGGACACTTCTTTTAAGCACTTATGATCTTTTTAGCATTCCATCTCCTTGCTAAATGTTATGAGTATTTCATGATGGTTTTATAATCATCAAAACAATTTTAGTTTTTTTTTCATAAAAAAAAAGCTGCCCGTTATCATAGCTTTAGATTCAAGGCATTATATTTCGAAATACTTTATATACTGTTTCCATTGCTTTTAGCTAAAAATGGTAATGTTTTAAAACTATGCTAGTGCAATATATTCTAGTCTATTTAATAAACTATTGATTTAAGCTGCGATAATGTAAACGTTTTTATGCTGCCGGGAGGCACTGTCAGGGACATTTTCGGGTCTGCAACCGTCGTGAGTTATTTACATTCAAAACAGACTATTGTACGAAAAAAACCGTATTGTTTAAAGTTTCTCAAAAATAATAATAGTTTCAAAGAGTGAAAACAAATATGTCTGTAAAAATATATCTACTTGTAAATCTAATAAAACCCTTAGTTGCACACATGAAAATACATATGGAAGAGTTAATAAGCCCTCACTTAGAAATTGTTTTAACTCATGGCCACTTAAAGTATATCAATTTTAAGCGTAAGCAAATGGCATCTTGATTGTGAAATGTGTTGTCAATGGCATCCTTTTTATTGAACTGTCACTGTTGCAGAGGCATTCATATCATTTAAGAAAGTTGATCCAAAAGTGACGACAATCTTTCTTTCTCCAGACCGGATGGGAGTAAAATATTCAGTGTGTTCCACATGTTCTTTAGGTTGAACATCCCTGTAAAACGAATGTAATTAATAAACTAGAAACAATAACATATTACTAGGGATGTGTTTATATAACTAGGGAGGAATATATATATATTAGGAAGTACTAGGAATATATACAAGGAAAGAATAAATATTAGGAAGGTGTTTCAGATATGTTTTCTTACTTAATTGCGACAGTTTTAGGTCTAGAGAGACCTGGTCCTTCAAATGTAAAATGACAGCTATGAAGTACACGATCCAAAGGATTTGTAAACGAACATTTTAATGGAAATTTCTTTCCAAGTTGAGCTGAACCTGCAACCTAGGAAAAGTAATTTGATTCTTGTCACTTGTCAGCAGAGAAGTTCAGAAGCGATTTCCAATCGTAAACAAATGACTTTTGGGTGCTCTAAACCTATTTTGGGTCCCATCTGAGATTGGAAACCACAGCGGATTGATTTTCAAATTACTGCCTACTTTTACTTACTATTATCGACATATCATACCTCTAAATTAATTTTGGGCTTCTGAACTGCGAAATCATCTTCTTCAGTCCAAGTTTGTCGTGTTTCTTTAACAACGGCAATCGCGTAAATCTTCATCATAGAATATTCGACTAGTTTATCCATGTAGTCATCACATTGAACTCGAATGCTGATCGTTTCCTCTGAAATTTGGAGTGGTTAGGAATGTAGGGCCTTCATATAATACAGGATTATAGTGAAAACTTTGTTAAGGATGACATTCGGTTATCTAAATGCAATCACAGACTTTTTGTTCTCACTCATTAACTAGAGTCAAGGGATAAGACAGTTCCCATCCAGTGTATTAATGCCAAATTTGGATGTTTTTAATGAGCCTATGGCCTACTTTTCCGCTAGTTGGATAGAAACTTTCTACTTTGATTAAAGGTTAACCTGCGTCTCTTGACCCGCTTGGTCATCTGCCTGTTTGGTGACATTATAATAATAATAATAATAATAATAATAGAAATTAACCCTTTTGTGGACTGACCATAGTGAAAGCTTGCCCGATGGCATGTGAGTTCTGCGATCCCCTGATGAAGTGCGCCTCATTTGAGACCCAGTCCGCCACTGAACGCCTGTTTTCTTACATAGCTGTGGGGAGGGGGGCGAAATGGGAAGAGAATGCTTGTACTGATCTAGAGTTTTGACTTGTGCTTATGTTACACAGATCTTCTTAATGCTTATCCAGTGCTGGATACGGCAGAGGCTAATCTAGCATTCTCCTGGAAACTCTCCAGGCATTAATTAGTTACTGGATTTTTACATTACTTTTAATTAGTTACTGGATTAGTTCGGTGGGTTGGGGAGTAAGCCAGGCAGCTGTAACACGACGAACCCTTAGGGGGCTGCCCGCGGGAGAAAAAGAAGTAGGTGAAAGGACGAAGGAGAGGGTTAATTGCAGCACCCAACGTTCTTTACCAACCACCCAAGTTGGTATTGACGTGGGCTTGCGCTTCTTAACTTCAGTGATCTCACGGGAACTGGTGTGTCCAACGCAACTTGGCTGCACAACTCCAGATTAAAATTTTAACGAAAGCTTCAAACGAGCAATGAAACGATAAGTCGCTATGGTTTCTTTGATGGTTTTGCAAGTTACCTTGACCAGGTTCCAAAGTGAAATTCGCCTCTGCCTTTTTAACACGGTGAGCTTGAACTCCAGTATAATATACACTTGCTGTGGATAAAATCGCATATACGTTTCTTTGTTCTTGCGCTTTGTTCTAAAACAAAAGAAAAATATTTAAAAAAACATTATTATTAAGCGTTACTGTTTGGGATCTGATTGATTGTTTTCATCATGTAATTACCAGGATTTTAACAGTGACATTAAATGGATCTCCAATCATGATTTTATCAATGTCGATTAAATCAAATACAACATCTTCATCTTCTTTGCTAACCATGTCATAAATATGAGTGACTCCTCCAGCTCGAGCTGCATTTAAAACCGATAACCTCTCGGCCTCGGTACCTAATTTTCCAAAACAAATTCAGATATTATATTTCAAATGATGTATACACAGATTTAATGCTGACAGCAGTTACTGTTACCTTCTTCATTTTTGTATTCGTTAAGAATATCTTCTCTATCATCATCTCCATCATCATCAAAATTATTGCATTTCTTTGTACAAATACGTCGTCCCACGCTGAAAAGTTAAAAAAAATCAGATGTGATAATAAGTACGTAGCACTACTAAAATTCTTACATCTGAAGTGATAAAAATAAGAATGCTTACTGGTATTGATTTGTGCGCATCTGCTTATAGCCCTCTTCAATTTCCTGATTTTCTTGCCAATGAATAACATCTGCATTCACTTCAGAATATATAAATGGAGTATCATACAGAAATCCAATTTCTCCTCTCCTAATGGCCTCAAGAGAGGCAGGTCCAGCTTGATACACATCTGAAATGAACAATAATCAATTTTATTATCAATAATTTTGATTTGCTATGGACTGCAAACCCATCATTAGTACTACCTTCACTTTGTTCCTGAGGTGTTGCATCGATAGCCTGCCATCCTCCATAGCCCATTGGCAAATCAGGACGGGCCATCCAAACATCATTCCATACGTGAAAGTTCCTAAGAGGTTATAAATCAAAATTTTAAATTGTCATTGCTCGTTCAATAAGTGTAAAGACTTTTGTCAGTCTTCAGTAATGAGTCAGTGATATTTAACCAAAACAGTTAACTTTAATCGTCTCTTAATTTAAGTACGTTGTGGGGGGTAGAGATAAAATACATAAGAAAAATACAAACCATATAGAATCATCGGTTGCATCTTCAACAGGATTTCCTGAATTATCAAAGTATTTATCAATGGTCAAGGTTGCATCTGTATCATGAGCTGATACAAAATTGGTAACACTTCTGCATGGAATTCCTAATGCCCTACAAACTATAAAGAAAATAGTTGTTAGAACTTTGATGCGTAATTAATCATTAATTAGTCACTCTTGTAAATGAGTAGGCTAAGTCATGTTGAAGTCATATTATGTCATGGAGTGTTAAATTCAAGGAATATGGCTGGTTGTGCAGTGCGACCCCCTTCTTTTTTGGTGTTTATATTTAGGAATGAGGCCCATACTAACTTGTAGTTATCAAAGCTGAGAAAACCCAACATTGTCCATATTTGACTGGTACTCCTCCACTCTTCATATATTTTTCGAGAATGGGAAGGCTTCCTGTCCAGTCCGATGGTGCTACTCCATCCTTGTAATCACCATCCCATCTTCCAACAAGAATGCCATCGTCATCAAGACTATTTACCTTTAAAAGATGAATATTTGTGTTATAACTTTTCCTTTCAATCAGTGGCGTAAGGAGAGGGTGCAGACTGTACCGGGTGACACTGGTACAAGGGAATTGCAAGCGATGAGAGGAAAGGGAGGAAAAAAGTTGGGGGAATGTCAGGATTTACCTCTTGCAAAAAACAACAAACGGTCAACAAAAGGTACCCCTTCTGCCGCACCGGGTGTCACCAAGCCTAGGTACGCCACTGATTACATATACTTTTTAAAAAAAAATTTAAATGTAATAGTAAAAATTTTTATTTACCAAGGCTGAAAGGGCTCTAACTACTTTTATTGGATTTCCACGAGCAGTAAAATCCAAATTTGATTTTTCTAAGATGAATATACAGGTGGGTAACACAATGTCATCAAACTATTATAAAAATGCAGAAACTTCCATCATTAACAAAACTGTTCTAAGACAGTGGCAGTGCAAAAAAAGTTAAATATTTTATTAATATTGAAAATGATTACTTGTCCGAAGACCCAACGACGTCCATAAGGGCTTTTAGCAGCTCCAACATAAACTTTTCCCACATCACTTAGGACATATTCCTGTCTTCTATCGTCTTCTTTCAAATAAACGCCATCCTCTAAAAAATAATCATCGCATTAATCAAAAGTAATTAATTTAAGACAAGAAATGTATTTCAACTTCTGACATATTTACAACCACTTGATGACAACAATTGAAACTCGGGTTCCTTTTTTTACAATGTACTAAAATTATACTTCCAGTAAATAGATTCTAGTTTTCTGTCTAGGAACTTGTTTAAAGTGCTTTAATGACACATTTTGGGAGTAGAATGGCGATAACATTAAATTTCAGGTTTTTGTCTTTTCACAGAAAAAATAAAACTCCTATTTACAACTGTTCGTGTAACATAAGCCAGATAACATCACCTCATAAATAATGGCGCTTTCTTTTATTTGTTATTTACATTTCAAAAAATCAACCTACTTTACAACTGTTTGAGAAATAAAGGCGTGAAGCCCTTGAGGAGACAGATTTCTTACCTTGGCACCATGGATTAAATAAGATGTAGATGCTTTCTTTAATTTTATGAGAATTTTTCTTGCTTTTATCGCTCTTCAAGGAGCTCACAACTCTGCCTCTCCAGACACCAACACAAACATTGGCAGGAATTTGGATCTAAAAAAATATATCCAACGTTGTTAGAAACACGTTATTTATCTACAACTAACTTGCCACATTCGGGTTAATACAATGGCATGTGTTAAAGATTCACATAATTGTTTTTAAATTAAGGAGCAGGTTACAAAATATGTACCCCCTTCTTTCTGTTCAGTTTGGTACAGCAAATCGTAACAATTTTTCATTTATATAACTGGAACCATTTGGTTTTGAAACTTTTGTGTATATGAACATAACTATTTCTATTATTTGATATTAATTGTAGTTACATACATGCAAAGTCAAAGACGGTCCTGACTGGTTATGAATACGAACATCCCACGATGCTTTTCCTAAAGTAAATTCATCTTTGTTTTGAACATTTAATTCCACTTTAGTGCCCTTAGTAGCCTTTGGATTCGGTCCTATAATTCGAAAAAAAAATAGGTAACTGCATTGTAATAATTTATTTCATCATTGGAGAGGCTACTTCAATTCAAAGAACCAACCAACATGAAACAGTTTGAGAACTTCCACTAATATTTAGCTTTAAGACCCCAAGAGCTCATTTCAGCCTAACAGCCGATTCCAAGATGCCTGATGGTGTATAAACCGAGATAGTCACAGTCCACTAATAAAGAAATGTCACGAGAAGTACTTAGGACATTTCAATATGTGAGCTTCTGACGGCAACTGGCACCGCAAATTGTTTGGCATCTATCTCAATTACTAATTATTAGATCAAATATCATGTCTGATGAGAAACAGTTCTTGAAAATGGGTGTTTGTCATTGGTAGAGTGCTCTTTTAGGCTGCTAATTAATGTAGTAACTAACATTTCAAGTTTACGCTCTGGATTATGCATGACTTAAATTTCTGAAGAAGTACATGTAAAGTAAACGATACTGCGCTCTAAATAATTTGGGACACCCATTTAAGGCGCTTTGACGCTGGTGAATAACAACAACAAAAAAAATCTATGCCGCCAAAGAAATTCATTAAATTACCAAAAGTGAATACTAGCTTCAAGTTGTCTACGTTCGGATCAAATTGTCTTTTATCTGCAAAATTAATGGCAATGTAGAAAGCATTTCCTCTTCTCAAGACAGGAGTTGATGGTTGCATGTCAACTATTTCGTAACGGTCAGTATGATGCTCTTGGGCATTTTGAGCTGCGTATAATTCGACCGAATCTACTTTGATTGCAGACGCCTTTGAAATGTTTACTCTTCCTATGAAGTATTTAAATGAAAAATATGATAACTGCTTAAATCAGTGGGAAAGACAGAAAATATTAATTTGACAGATGTATTACCTATGTCAGGAATGTCGTTTCTAATTCTGGGCCTTGAAGAATCACTTATGAGCCGATGATGCATATTTCTCATATAGTTGTTGTAGCTTGAGACATCATATCTTGGATTTGATCGGCCGAATCCAGAAAAGTGACTTCCTGGTAAAGAAGCAGTGGGACGGCGAGACATTTTTATTTATGTTCTGCAATAATTTAGATCCATATAAGGAGAAATATTTAAGTTAACTCTTTTCATTTTTGTTTTGTTGGTGTTTTAGGGCCCTTCAACTACAAAGGTCATTAGAGCCCCGTCCATTGCGTAGTTCTAATGTAGACTACTCAGACACTACGCTGATGCGACGATTTTTGGGTATTAGTAGCACCCAGTTTTCCCAAGCGGCCACCCATGTTAGTACTAGCTGTTGTTGTTGTTTGTTGGTGTTTAAGGTCCCGTCAACTACAAGGCCATGAGAGACCCGTCCACTGCATAGTTCTAATGCATTGACTGCACAGACACTGCACTAATGTGACGATTATTGGGTATTAGCAGTACCCAGCTTTCCCGAGCGACCACCCATGTCAGTACTAACTGGGGTTGCGTTGCTTAACTTCAGTGATCAGACGAGAACTGGTGTGTCCAACGCAACTCGCCGCTCCCTAGTACTAGCTGGGGTTGCATTGCTTAACTTCAGTGATCCGACAGAACCAATGCAATAAGCCACTCCCTAACTCTTTTCAGATATTCTTTAGTTAGAAAAAGAAATTAATTTATTGAAATGTACTTTATTTCTTGATAGATGATGTCACCTTCACAGATGACCCAAATTATGAGATAATTTTGCATCAAAGTTGCCATTTTAGGAAATGCAATTATATAGCAAATATTGTATTTCATGTTATTGATTTTAACTAAAACAAGACCTTTATTAAGGACAACTAGTAATATTAGGGTACGTCGAAATTATGTAATCGCTAAGATAATATCACTTCAAAAAATTATGCTTCTTGTTAAACAAGTACCAAAACTCGTTATGAAATTTGACATGATAAGTCATTGACGTGTTTGACTTGATGTGCGACATGTTTTTTTAATGCTACTGTGGAATTTGTTTAATGAATTTTGCACCGAATATTCATCCAAAATTACAACTAAATAGTTCATATCTTTATGTAATAGAAACGTATTATACAACGAAAAAGATAAAAAAAATAATGGTCGTTTACTGTGATTCACAATTCATTAAAATTTAAAAGAAATAATTCTCAGTAACATGATATACCAAAGCTGGGCTTCTCAATGAAAATAAGCCGAATTAAGATAAGTAGACCATTTTTGGTCTGAATCACTATCAGGAAGTTAAACAACATTTTCAAGAATTCAACTTTGATTTTAATTCTGCTCCAACTCAGAGACAAAATACGCATTTCAAATATTTATGAACCAATGCACTTTAAATGAATGATTAATAAATGTTAGGAAATTTTAACTGACATGTGGCACTTTTCAAAACACTTTCAACCAACAAGTCAGTTGCCTTCTGTATGACAAGCCGCTGACCTGCAAATAAGACCTTGATTTCGTTATCTTTAGACTAAGATGAAATCTTAGAGGGGAAAAGAAATATAGTTTGTGTTTTGAAAAATCTGTTCTACTTAGTGTAAATCTTACAGATTTTCTTACAAGCGCTGTAAAGAAGTCACTTATAATTTATGTGTACCGTAATTTGATATTTTTGAGTCCGTCTTCAACGTCATTAAATACCCCTAACATCTGAACGATTAAAATTAACTAAAAAGATAATTGATACTGACTTCAGAGGAAGGCCTAATGATAATTCAAGATATAGGCCTTGAATATTACGTTGCTTCCAAGTCCCTTAAGGAAAATAAATTGAAGAACCACAATTACAAGTTAAAATGGGAGATATCGGTGTGTATAGAAGCTGAACAAAGAAGGGAGTGGATCCAGAATTTACTTTCAGAGACCATGACCGCTTTAATGACTTTCCTTAACAAACTACTGCAGTCCTATAACAAATATTTGGACATATACAATCTTAACTGATGCACTTTGACTTGTTGCCTTTACCGAAATTCTGATCACTACTTGCCAACGACTGGATCGAGGGACTCGCAAGCCCTTGGGAATGAAATATTTACGCAGTGCTATCATCTGTCTTACTTAGATGCTGAGGTTCTCACGTCAGTTGTCTATTATACAATTTAAAATTAACAATGGAGAAAGTGCTGTTGCAAGCAATTCACTACGTTGCTGGGTATCCCTTTTTAAGGAAGACTCCAAAACTTATTGATTACACCTGCAGTGAACCGGAATACGTTCCCCAATTCCATCTCCAGGTGTAGTGCAACAGATGCCCAATGTAAACATTCTGGTACAGCATGTAACTTCTGGCACTCTTCACCTTCAAAAAGTGTTAGCAGTAGGGTAACTAGAAGTTTGTCTCTGCTCTCCACTATACTATCAGCAACGAATTAACTTGGATTTTGACTTTGGAACCGTGAAAAACGTTACTGTCTGCCAAAGAAGGCAATCTGCATGCTTCATGACTGATGAGGGTCGTCTTACCCATTTGTGGTTTGGTTGTTTAACATTAGCCTCCTTATCTCTATAGGTAACTTCCTGACATTAGAGAGAGATGGAGTACCTGGAGATTTTTGTCTATTACACCACGTAGAAGAGTTCTTTTGTGCACTGGCATGGAGACGTAGCTTTAGTTTACATCTGATGAAAAGCGCAGTCGGGGCTTCATCACCCAATCACCTCCCTCCACTAAGGCGACCCGGCCCTTGCAGTCATCACATTAGACTGAAATTTACTCTAGAGGATTCATGTGTAATTTTTACATTTAAAGTATGCGCTTCTAAGGCCAAGGTAAAGGTGGCAAGACTGATTTTAGCTATTTTACACCTCAAGTTCACTATATTCCAGTCACATTTGTGAGATGTTATGAAAGATAATATTAAAATTTTAAATTTTCAGCAACTATTTTGACTTTTTGCCATGGGACAGAGCGAAAGAGTTGCAGTGTTCTGGAGCTAAGCATAACTGAAGTTTTTGTAAGCTTTTTAAAAATGACATTCGTGTCATAAGGCCAGTAATAATTTTAATATATTATTATTTGCAAGATGCACCATCTCAATTCTAATTTTGGCCTTCAAGATATTTATTGTGTTGTTCCTCAGTTTAGTGAATAACATACCCACAATATTTTATACAATTATAAGTAAGATAGTACATTCATGATAATTTCCGGATTGAATCTTAGTGTTGAGTTAACCTTGAAGTTTCAGACACCTCAATTTATATCATAACCTTGTTCAGATTTTTCGAAAATGTACTAGGCCACCGATACCATCTGTCAACAATTGCATCCTGCATTGCATTTCAAAGCCTTAAAATGAACAAAATAACACACCTGCAATTTGCCATGAAACTTGAAGATTATTCAGATGAAAAAATTCTGACATTCGTAATATTTAAATGCTGAATATTCAAACGTCAGGGGCTAGACAAGATTACAGTACTAATATTACATAACAGCTGGTTGTAATATTCAAGACAGACATTGGACTCCTACGATAATTACAATTGTTTACAGTAGCTACGTTTTCATGGAAAGGGGAAGAACCTAGGTTTCTAAATATAAGTTGGCATGACGGAACCCCCTCAAACTTGCCTCTGATTTTAAATCCATTCTGAAGTTGACGTTCATTATTTTGCTATTGTCCTATCAACCATTCATTTCTGAAACTTTTCCCGCCTATGACAGGGTTGGATTGGGTACACCGAGAATGACAACACACGAATTTCTGAATTTTTTTTCTGACCGAGCAGGCCATAGTTCTTGCAAATTTAACGTCTGCCTAATTTTTTCTGAGTCAATTTCATTTGAGATTTGATATTGCATTATCATATAAATAAGAACGTACTGTGTAAAATCGTGTTGTTCTGTGTAATAAAATGTTCAGAAAATGAGGAGCAGTTTTCATTGAGAACCCCTGGTTTCATTTAGAGTCCGCACTCGCATATAGTCCGCGCTAAAGACCCTACGCTTCGCGTATAATCTGCGGGCACTACGTGAGATTTTAGGGTATATTGCATAATAGTGGACTCAATACACTTCCTTGAGCGAGACCCACGCTCTGCCAAAAAACCTTTACCACACTGCAGAACCTACAGTATTTTCGCAAAATTCAGCATCTCCCCCAAATAATTATATACAGTAGAACAGCTACCACGTTACAAGACACGCCATACCATTCCAGCTTTTGCAATAATAGCGGAATAGGCACGCGATCGAACGCATTACACAGGTCCACGTAAAGTGAATCAACCTGACGCCAATTTTCAAAAGCCTTTGTTATCATGTTAATATGCGTTAGTAAATTTGTGTCGGTAGAGCAGCCCCTTTTAAATCCATGTTATATAGGATTAATAAATTCAGAGGCCCAGGGCTCCAATTTAAGATAATGTGCTCTCTCCAATATCTTTGTTATTGTCGACGCCATTGCAGTGGGTCGATATTATGCGCCCCATTGAAAGACTGAGGGGGGAGCAATTGCTGCATTGTTCCCCCTGGATCCGCCTCTGCTCTCATTGCTACCTATGATTCTTTAAAACTCCTACAACTAAGCTATAGTTGTTGTGTCCCCCCCCCCCCACAATACTTCCTTTTAGGAAGCCCTCAACTTTATCCTCTCCAAGGGTACTTTTCCATAAATCCATCTTTCTGATGAATTTTTTCTGGTTGTTTTACTAGAACAGTAAACGGGACAATGGAGCCTTCCATTTCTTCCAGAAAAAGTCATACACCTCTACCAGGATGGAGCTTACAGTCATACAACCCAGTGAGGGTATCCTTCAGACTAGACGATGATTTCTACGTTGCAACGCAAGTGGGTATAAGAATAAAACAAGTACGAGGTCCTCCTTAGGGAAAAGATGTGATCACATCCATATTCTTTATACGGCTTTCTTTGATGCATCTTACACTATTAATATTTGAGTTTCACAACATAGGCAGACAAGTGCATTTTATAGATTAAAATCTAGTACTGAATATCATCGGCAAGGAACAAGTTGTGTGATTAATGATGTTGACTGTAATGGCAATGTCACCACTGTCTTTCAAAGTTGGTGACAAATTCAATTGGTGGAAATGAAAAATTCGCATAAATAAATCCTATTATATAACGTATTTTTAATTAAATCCCTATTGTGAGGCCAGGGATATGATACTGCAATACATACTCGTTAAGAGGCGATTTTAAGGTTTATGATGTCAGGTTGATAAATAGCCCTACGAAAAGTCATTCTTTAACTGTCTAGTTACAAAAAATCCATGCAAATTTCCTTCAAATATTTCTATTATTTCTTTGGAACGCTCTTCGACTTTTATGGATGTTTATCCAACAATCACAGATAGTTGGCCTAACAGACAAATTTAAAACGTATGTAATTAAATGTGGGAAATTATGGCATGCACTTGATATTAAGTAATGTAAAATCAGGTAGCAGAGTCAGATGTCAGTTTTTCGGCCCTCAAACCAGTGATCTGTTGATTTTCGCGAGGTCCCGCAAAACCCCCAGATGATCCTGGGTGTGGGCATGTCACGAGATGTGATGAGGAGCAGGTAGGGTAGGTCCACCACAGGAAAGCAGGTTATGGGGAGCAGATGGGGAGGCAATTTTTACGTCGGGGTATAACACTGGGAAAGATGGATGGGAACCTGATGAAGATGTTTGGCTGTTTCTTTGCTTTTCTTCCTTCATCAGCTCCATATTACTTCTGTCATTATCTTGCCTATCGCAGTATTGAATTTTTCTGTTTCTATATTTAGTATGTTGCTAACTTTCTTTAATTCCTGGAACTTTTTATTCGTGCAATTCACCGTATATTTTGGTTGTACAGAAGATTCACTAAAAACTTTAGTCTAGACCAGTTTTCTAGATAAGTAGATCTTGAACTCTCCAGTGATTTCGTTCAAATTTAGTTCACTTTCAATTATGTATTTCTCACTTTATGGGTTTGAGCTATTCATGATACGTGCCGAATAATAACATTGACGAATTAAAATTGGGGTTCAATTATTTTAAAACATTAGCTTTGGGCATGTAACCTTCAATACTCTAACTTATTATCTTCAATGCCACAAGACAGCTTCAGTGTGGAACTAAATAATAATAACACCATCAATAAAGGGTAGTTCTTCAGGTAAAATTTCGTAAACAGGCAGAATAAGCACAAATTAGAGAGAGTGAATGAATGGAAATAATAATAAAGTATCTCTAAGGTAATCTGCATTTCGTCAAGATTTCTTCAGGTTGTTCCGCATAGGATCATTTTCTTAGGCTCATTTCATCTTTAATCATCACCTTAATTACATATTTTGTTTGTTGATTAGAAGGACACAATTTCATATCCTTATAAATAGATGTGAAATTATATGTTGCTGCATCTACGTCATCTAAAAATATATATCTAGTGTTTATTTAGTGTTCCTCATCTCCCGCAGGCAGCCTCCTAAGGGTTCGTCCTGTTATGGCTGCCTGGCTTACTCCCCAATCCTTGAAACTAATCCAATATAAATTTATATGTTTATTTAATTATGCAAAATCATGTGTCGGCAATTTTTGTACTTGAAACTATAATTTCATAAATTCTCTCTCTGAAATGAACATTTATTACATGCACTTAACCTTGCACGATGAATGTGGTCTATTTATTTTATAAAGACATTAAATAAAATTATTTAATTTGTTGCTTGAAAGGCGTTATGAATTAATAGCAGAATTGTTTTATCTACCATTTATCTCACAATATAAAGTTTATTTTAAAGATGTGTTTGAGCCGCGTGTGTTATGTCTTTTTAATTATATTGCTGTAAAAAGATATCATCATATTATTATAATGTCGATTAACGTAGTATCCGTCAAGCGTATTCCGGAAATTGTCATGAAATTAATGATATACTATTATTGTTGTATTTTACTGTTTAACAAAGCGACTTTACAGCTGTTTAATTCAATTGCCAAAACCACTGTTAAGACTTCCTGCCCAATAAAGTAAATTCTGTGGCTAGCTAAAACTATCAGGAGTAACCTATGTTTAAAGCACCCTCAAAACTATCAAGGAAAACTTTTGAATCGTTATTTCCCTTCCCCATTCCGCCTAACAGGGTTTTCAAGAGCATATGTTGTTACAGAAATATCCAAATTGACCTTCAGCTACAAAGGACAGAATTGTTATATGACCCTGAAATTACTTTCAGGTATAGGAACCAGCACAATCTTCATCAGGTAACAGTTCTACACATCAGAATAAGTCCTCACTAAATTATACCTTAGAAACGACACATTTAAACAATAAAACAGAAGAGAAAGTCATAGCTACAGGAAAAAGGGCCGTCTGACCACCGCAAACCCAGTTCTTCTTAATGGAATTTCAAGACAGGCATCAGCTGTGGTAACATCTGCAAAAGTTGCCATTAGCTCTGCGGTTAGCCAAAGTTTATGAGGGGCAAGTGTTGATTTTATCCCATTGAGGAGAATTCCTTTTGCACAAAATCACATCTACTGTTTCCTTATGAAAGATTCATACGTCGAAATTCCATATATGATATTTTGAGGAGCACCTTTTGGTAGGGTCGGGTAGCATGAGTTCGAGTAGGGAAGAGACCAAAACGTACATAGTTGCGTTTAGCATCTTAAATACCGATGCACAAATTAGTTCTGAGGTTGCTGGACATGGAGAAAGTAATTTAATCCCCAGTGTGACATTGTATACTAACACAGGACTGTACCCTTTAACCAGTTGAACGGACTGTTTTACTTTTTTGGACCACCAACGAGAAAAGCAACTTGTTTGACACATCAAGAGTAAAGAACAAGTTTGTGAAATGAAAAGAAAGATCGGATTAGTCCTTGAAAGTTGATCTTGTTAAGGTAGACGTTGACTTTCTTTTAAATATTTAACTCAAATTCGTTGTTAAATTAATACTTTATCTTTTTATACTGAAAAATAATAGTCATCCCTTATAACAAAAGCAACTGATTTGCCTAAAGCAGGGACGTCAAACTGCTGGCCCGCGACATGTATTTTTTTGTGACCCTCAACGATTGCCGAAGGATTTACTTTGCGTGTATGCATACCTAGAAAGCTGAGAGAGTTAAAAAAAATCTCGAGGAGTTACCTGGAACCAAATGATGGCAGGTTTCTGGCAAAAATGAGTAATAGACCACTACTATTTAAAATTTAGTAAAAATATACGTTGTGTTATGCATCAATCTTGCTAATCAATTACGATAATAACAATGTTTAGTATTATTTCTGTATACAATATTTTGTTTTGTTTATGTATTTAACTTAACTTGATAATAAAATATTTTTATTTTTCTAACCAAATATTCGACGAACCTGAAATTTGAAAAGTGGCCCACCGATGAAATTAGTTTGATACCCCTGGAAACGCACGTGCATCAAAATCATCTTTTTCCCCCCCACATAAAAATTTGTGGTGAAAGTACAAGAAACCTCATACGTTGAATTTAGGCAAAAATAATTATCACCTAAAAATATGGTAAATCAGGTACAGCTGGTCCACTGTTAGAGATGGCTCACTTAACATAGTTTTGAAACCATTTCTGTCATGCACTTCCGATTGAAGAGGAAGTTCGTTACATTTAATATTTATAGATTTGCAATTCGTGCTGGGGAATTTTTGGGAATATTAGGTGCTGAAAGATAAGATGCTACTGTTACTTCTGCCATGAATTAGCATACCGTTTGTTCAAAGGCCCTAGAGCTCATAGTTCTAAGTTTTGGGGTTTCACTATTAATTCACGAGTTGAAACTTCCAATTGCATGCACTTTGGTAGAGATGACTCAGTTGGGTCTTACAGATGGCTCTATTTCTTTGCCAAGTTTTCTAAGTTATTTCTAATGTTAAAAGGAATCCTATGCCAACTTTGTTTTGCTACTGAAAATTTGAATTGTTGCTGCAGGATTTTAATATTATGAGTTAAAGCTATTATACAAGAAAATTCAATGCTCCTGCTAGAGCACAGTGATCAGAAGAGGCCTTAACAATTGCAATAACAAAAACACATAGGTCTTATGTGTGCTGGTTATTATTCATTTAGAGAGTCAACTCTACCCCCAATATAGGTAGAGATGGCTCATTGGGAGTGCTTTCTATAATTAAAAAATTTTAAATGCTGTCTATAGTCATACATCATACTTGTAGGGCCTACTACCCGATTTACTCTATTTGATCATGAGTTAAAACTATAATACAGTATTTATATAAAAGATAAAAACAGAATAAAATTAAATAGGTAAGTTTGCATACCTTGTCTGCTGTTTGAGAGGAAAAGGTTAACAAATGTCTCAGGTATTGATAATAATTGAATATTTTCAATAAACTGTTATCAAGTCACAAACTTATACTGACTTAAGGAAATTCAAGTCGTTTTAAAGTCGGCAAGATGTTCGTTCGCAGCTTTGTTGTTTTTCTGAAGCTCGTGTCAGAATAAGTGATTGTTGGTTGTGAGCACTTAATTTAAGAGTAAGGAAATGTTCCATTTTTATCGAGGGTACATCTCACGTATTGGATCTCTTGACGTTTTTGAGTGGGATTTCTGAATACCTAGCTAAATAAATCATTTGTCGAATTGATATTTATCCGCTTTAGATTAGATTTGGCTTTCACCTAACGGGTTTTACTTACATTTAAAGTTGATTTGTCAATTGATGTCCGGAAAGGAAATGCGTAGGTTTCAATATTTAGACCGCCATGTATAAAAATAAATGAATGAACTCAAAAACATTGTGCCAACGTGTTTCATTAAGATTTTGCGTAGTCCGTAATTTAACGTAATATTATACGTAACTTAAGATTAATATTGTGTAATTAATTAAGTTGAATGCTGGAAGTAAGACGCTTGATGCTGCACCTTGGTGATGAATAAAAAACACATCTGAATAAAAAGACACTGTCATAAATCACTTTTATAATGAAGTGATGATCAATTATAGTATTTAAAGGCACATGTAACCACTGGTGCGTTAAATTGTGACTAAGAATTTTTTTCTACAAGATTATATATGTGACAATTAAAATAACCGTTAAAAAGATATAACAAATGCATGTTCAACAAGCAGTCATTGTGACTAATGAATTTGCACAGTTAATGGCATAAAGGAGAGCTACTGCCATTCTGCTATTTCTTGAAAATGTTATGCATATATCATGGCATTTATATATAGAAACGTAAATAATATTGCCTCCTTCCTGGCCTTTGACACCTCAAAAAGAATTAGGGCCTTATTAAAATGGGTTAATATTCAATATTTCTAAGCATTGGCGAATTTTTCAGAAAATCATATTAGGGTCTCCAACGCCAAACAAGGATATGTTTGTGAGTCACGTGTTGAAAAAGTGCATATTGCTGAATTTCAATGGTGGATTTCTGAGAACTGACTGCCAAATTACTCATCACCAACACTTTAGTACCTAGAGAATGATTTAATACTGAATAGTGCCTGTAGTCATCATTAGAGTTGCAGTGAATAAGGATCTGAAGAGCACCATCTGACCCATTATTTGATAATCTAGATTTAGAGGTAGAAATGGAATAATTTCTTCCCCTGAGCTCACTATATAGCTAGTTCCTGACTGCAGTAGGCTATTTCTAGTTGACAACAGGATGCAGAAGTAGTTCCGGGTTCTAGTCTGGACAGAAGGGGGCTTCTATGATGATTAAGTAGGAAAGGATTGCGAAAGAGGGAGAACACAAGAAGTCAGTCTCCTGTGGGGTGGAAAGTAGTTATGCTCTCTTGTAGGGTATGTGAATCTCAATCCCGGCAGAAGAAAAACTTTAGACTGAAGAAGATGAAGTAAAGGGAACTTCAATGGTATCTTCCTTCACAGTCCTCTGCACGCCAAGTGAATGTCGAGTCAATTCCTCCTCGGTGGGGTCCGGTATCTCATTATGAAAGAGCTTTCGGTATTACAGTGGACCATTTGTTTAAAATCAATTGACCAGCCCCCGCCCCTCTGAGAGTTTGCGGGCAGAAAGCAAGAAAGGTCTCCAAAAATATTTTTGGTAAGTAAAAAAGGCCTCTTATGTATATTTGAAAATACAGTAACTCATTTTCTTACACTGTTGGTTGACCTCTACATCGTTACTATTTTTATACCCCAAACGATGTCCAGAAAAGTCGTCCTATACCCTCCCAATTCCCTACCTAGGCAGCTACTTGGGTGTGTCAAAAAAGTGAAGGCGACTTTCGGGTGAGGCAGGTAATTATATTCTTCCCTGTGTATCCCAATGTGGCATTTTTTACCTCAGTTGTGGCATGAGATAGGATGGCAGTACTATCCTGAGATCACAGCTGTATGAAAAGTATTATAATAAATTATTTCTTTTCCTTGCTGTAATATAATGACAAACATTACATATGTAACAACACAAACCTATGAAAGGGAGACTCTTATATTAGCGGCCCAAAGGAATATAATGATATGGCTCCAGGATGTCGATGTTGATTTTTTTAAATAAATTAATCTTTCCAGTGCAGTCTAAAATCCTATTGTATGTAAAAACCCGGCATTATTTGCGTGTATCCACATTTGTTCGGATTTACCCCATGTTGGTGCGAGTAGAAGTGGTTCACTGCTCCTCCTTCTGCAATCTGTTACAGGATTCAATAGAAAAATGGGTTGATGCCAGATCGCCAGTTTACTGCACAAATTTTTAGATATTTACTAGAATTCGTTTAATCCTATTACCTTGACCGCCAGTGTGAATTCAATTGTTAAAACAAAAAAGTCAACCGTTTTCCTCGCATTTCTTAAGTTCGTACAAATTCACAGATAAGTGTATGGTTCGGTGGTCAGCGAACTCGACTTTGTAAGTCCATGATTGCAGGATCGACTCTATCCGAGGTGGATGGTGTACATTCGGGAGAGAGGGAAGCTCCCAGTGCGCTCTGGTTCAGATAGGAAATAAAGCCGTGGCCCCATGTGACGTGTACAATGTCAACTGTACGTGAAAGAACCCTTCCTATATTTAATTAAAGAACGTGCAGAAAAAGACTCAAAATTCCCAGGAGTTGGATTTCGCTGGTGGAGGAAAAGCGCCCCAAAGAAGTAAGTTAAATAGAAGTTCAATAAGCATGGGAATGCGTCATTAGGTCGGCCACCGGCTGTGTAAAAATAAAGTCTAATGGATCGCCCGGTGCATACCAGTTCCAGCGGGATATTGAGTGAGGAGGCAGAGCCAATAGGAGGGATAAGGGTTCTGAATGATGATGAAAAGTCTGAGCTGAACATTTAAAGCTTTCGCTTGTTTCCTGTGATATACCTTTCCTAATTTGAATGGTATAACTACTCTTGTCAGAACAGGTTACAGATGTGTACCACATGCTAATTCAATCGAAGAAAACGTTTCAGGGTGAAATGTTTATTTAACGTGTTAACTGACACGGTACAGTACAATATTCTCAAAATTTCACTGGACTGGCCACATATTCTCTCCTCACAACCGCATTCATGCAGTGTTAGATAAATTCCTTTGTGTGGGCATAACATTAATACATACCTTCTCACCCCAGCTGTTCAACCTCATTTAGGCTAGTTCCTGTTAGGTTGGATTTTGCTGGGTTATAAGGATTTTGGAAGGAGAGGGAGAATAGAATATTTAGTTATTGGTCAACTGAGCCGTAGGATCAGGTTGTTCGAAGTGGGTTGATCAGTGTCCATTCTACGTGACCAGAAATCCGGTGAGAATTTTGGAATTACCTTTTGTATAACTCTGTATCACGCAACGCTATTGCGTTGGGGAGCAAGCCAAGCAGCCATAACAGGCCGAACCCTAAGGAGGCTGCTCGCCGGTGAGTATATTGGATGGAGGAGAGGGGAAATTAGCGGCACCCAACGTTCACTACCAACCACCATGTTGGCACTAACTTGCATTTGCGTTGCTTAACTTCAGTGATCTGACGAGAACTGGTGTGGCCAACTTAACTTCGCCGCACACAACGCGACTTGACCGCGCCCAAAGCAACTTGGCCGCACCCAACGCAACTTGACCGCACGCAACTTGGCCACACACGCAACTGTATAGTCTATAACTTAATATTTTTTTGCAAAATTTATTTCAAGCAACTCAACTGCCAATCGTAATTAATTAAAGTGGGCCTAACACCTTTCTTTTCACTCCTAACCGACTCTGAGTTACGTAATGCACACCATACGGAGTCAACTTTATTTTCCATCCGATGGAAGGTACATTTGTGGCTCTCAGCCGAAATAAATCATCCACCTCGACCAGAATCAAAACTGCAGCCTGGGACTCACCAAATGAATTGGTGAGTCCCAGGCTGCAGGTGGCGCTGCATTAAGCCACCAAAACAGAAGTGCTGTTTATATAAAAGTAAATTTATAGATCATGGGTTGCCAAAGTGGTCGATACTGACTCTGGGAGGTCAATCAGTGTTAGTATCTTTTTTTGGTTTGGGAGTCAATGAGAAATAAAGTATTTAATTATTAACGAATTACTGTGTCATCAAAGGGTTCGTTGAGATACCAAAATTAGGCTATCCCTGGGTTAGATCATTGAACCAAAACTATATTTTGGTCACAAGGTATTGCATGCTTCTGCAAATATTAGGGAAAAATATTATTTGTGTTTCCATATACAATGGTATTCACAATTGTGATGATGATGCGTAATATGCCAAATAGTGAATGTGACAGGGTGTCTGGAATTGACACAAAAGGAGGATGAGACAAACATATTAAGTGGAATAGTTATTTAATATAATAGCTATTGATAACGTCCCTGACAGCCCAAAATAAATGCAACAGGTATCAGTTTACAAACTCAGGTCGCCTCATTTTTTCTGAATGGTGAAAATAAAGTATTTCGTGTGTAGAAAAATGTTTTTTTATAACTCTCATCCTGAAACACATGAATTCTAGAACCCTACTGGGTCAGAGCTTCGAGGCTCGATACTAGATCAAGGCGGTTGGATTCTTTCGGGCCAGACAGAGAGAGGGTTCTAGTGCACCTTCCGTCGCGACGAATAGGAGATACTAAATGCCGTGTGGAGTGTTTGATGTCATCTGCACGTAAAAAAGCCCTTACTACATGGAGTAAAATATTTGTAGTTTCGGCACAATTTACAGGTGAAGGACCCCTCTGGTGTCAGTGTGGAGGGAAAAGGTGCCCCAAGGACGAAAGATAGATCGACGATAAATAGCAGATTGGCAACCGGCTGTCTAATGACACCACTTAACAAATCTGTAATTTGCCCCGATGAGTCAACAAGGGGCACCCGATTCTGCCATAGGCTGAAAGCGTGTTGACGATAATGGGTTTTTAGAGAGAGTAGGAGCCATATGAGTATTGTAACTTTGAGATCCAGCAACTGAAGTCCGGGTTGGATCACGAAAAGCAGAGATAGCCTCTACACCAAGAGTTCTGGAGGTCAGCGCATTGGTGAACAAGATTGTCCTTAGACGAAGAGAGAATCTTTGCGGTAGCCAAGAAGTATGGTTGTAGCAGAGAGCCCCAATTGCCACTCGTTATTTTACTTTTATCTATTGCCCTTTGGGGCGCTATAGACATCAGCCCTTTATAGGGTCCAAGAGTGGAAACAACTAAATAGAGCCTACTGTATGTCTGCATACCTGTAGATTTGTACTTGAGATGACTTGTATCCAGGGGCGGATCTACATAGGTGTTAATAGGGCTTAAGCCCTGGGCCCCCAAGTGTCAAGGGGCCCCACAAAAATTGAATTATCATAAACTTTTAATACTTTTTGATTAACAGTGAGCACTTATCATATAGTAAAAATAGTTAATATTAATAATATAATGATTATTTATACTATTATTCATTGAATTTTAATCAATGTGATATTAATGAACTTCAAGCAGCCCTAGGCCCCGAGCAACCTAGATCCGCCCATGCTTGTATCCCTGGTAGCTCAGCAGTTGAGGGGAGCGGCGAGTTGCGTTGGACACACCAGTTCTCGTCTGATCACTGAAGTTAAGCAACGCAAGCCCAGTTAGTACTGACATGGGTGGTCGCTCGGGAAAACTGGGTACTGCTAATACCCAATAATCGTCGCATTAGTGTAGTGTCTGTGCAGGATATGCATTAGAACTATACAGTGGACGGCTCTCTAATGACCTTGTAGTTGACGGTACCTTAAACTCCAACAAACAAACAGCAGTTGAGTAGTCCTACTTGAGTCGTGGGTTCAAGATTATAAGTTCGATCCTGTCCGAGATTAATGGGTTTTACTAGGCGAATGGGAAGTACAAGATGCGCCTTCCGTCAAGGAAAATGAAGTCATGGTCCCGCGTGGAATTAATTAAACGAAAAGAAAAATACAGAATTGTCCGTTTCTTGCTGAAAGTAAGGGGGCATCTCATCCTGCTTTACAGTTTTGCGTTTATTAGCACTACAATTGAAAAGATATATGCGCTCACTAGGCACTTTTCACGTTATTTAAATTTAAGACGTTATTTGAATTTCTACAGTCCCTAAAATGGGTTGAACGGTGTTCCCCCGTTTTGTCGTTTAATTCCTCAAGTTTCTCTCAAGGTTTATGATTGTTTGTTATCACTGAAGACCTGGTTAATCGGTAATTGAATTATATTTCATAAATTTCTTCAGGGTAAAACTGACTTTGAAAACTATAATTATCGAATTAATTTATGACCTTTGCAGAAGTGAACGAAGGTCTTCTGGCCCAGTTTAAGGACGTGCTATAAAACAACAACTACTACTAGTAATCCTTTCCCGCCTATGGCAGATTTGAGTACCTATGATGAAGAATTTGTTGGACAGTATTTTTACATAGCCGGCTTCCAAATAATGCTGCGACCCCTTTTTCCACCGATGCCAGGGGACGAGCCTCCTTCACCAGGGAATTTTTACGATCTGCATGTTCTACGTTCTCCCTCTCTCTCTCACTCTACTAGGTCCACTGCTAAGGATGAAAGACTTGCTAAAAAGTAGGATTTCTCAATTTTTATCTGATTGTGGCCCACGTGGACAAAGCGTAACCCATTAGTCTCTAAATTAGGTAAATTAGGAAATCCTCGTAACCGAGGTCGGCAGAATCGGACCTTCAGAGCGTACACTATAGACGGGCGTCACTATAAGGCCGCTCGCACACACAGCCACTTGTGGCGGCTGATAGTGGCGACCACACGTTGTGAACTGCGTTTCTAATGCCTGGTTCCGTATACCCACGCGCTAACGCTATTACCGTTGAATCAGACGAAAAATGGTGACGTCACACTGCTACTTGGGGTGCCGCAGAGCAGCTATGCGTGACGGTAGTTGAGTTGACCAGTGGTCAACTCACATAGCGTCCCGCACGTCACGCTGAGTTCTGATTGGCTGGCGGTTGAGCTGTCTGCTTGAAAAATGGCGGAGAATAATGTAAGACACGACGACGGCGTGTGGTGACTCCACATAAAGCGCTGCACTTAAGGAATTGCGCTGGCGGTCCTTCATAACGCACTAGCACAAAACGTCATCAGTGGCGACGTGATTAGCGTTGAAGTGTGGTGACACGGAACTAGACATAATTGGAATCAAATAGGCTCAGCGCAGACAAGGCGTTTGCAGTAGCGCTACTGAGCCACAAGCTGTGGCAGTCGCCGTATCTCGCTACTTGTCGCCAGTGGCGGCGTTTTTCCTATTACCGCAAGCACGAGATCTCGTTGCTGCCGCCTGTGGCAGCCACTGGTGGCCGTGTACAGCGACTAGTGATCGTCACTAGTGGCTGCTGCAAGTGGCTGTGTGTGCGACCGGCCTAAGAGGGGCGCTGCGTCGTCGTTATAACAATTGCTCAACATAATTCAAACTACTGTAAGGTGCCCTTACTTGAGATTGGCAGGGGTCCTGATCGTAGCCCACCAGTGCGTTGCAGACGGAACTTTGAGAAACGTTGCTTTAAAGGACCCTCACTCACATTTTATGTAGAACCTCCTCACGATGGTTGTTTTTTGGAGTAAAATAACTGGGTATTGTGTTGTTGATTAGATATGTAAAGAAATTTTTATAGTTGAATCCGGATTTTTTTTAATTTGCGACATATATCGAGAATTAATTTTTTTCCTGTTGATATGATATGCCAGTTTTAATGAATTTCCGGACTGAATTCCCTAATTATTTATGCACTTTGTCTCTTTATACTGACCATAAAAAAGTCTGCTTGCTTATAACTTAATTATCACATCGATATGCAGACGAAATTTTAAAATTCAAAATACTACTTCTCCAATTTGTCGACCAAATTTTATTTCCTATTTTACATTATTAACCTGTTTGTAATTGAGGATCGCAGGTCGATACTACTTTTCTTCTTCACTTAGCAATCTTAAGATTGGGAGGCAAATCTTGATTTTCTTTACAGAACTAATTTCTACTCTCATAAAATAAATCAGTATTTGACTGCATAATTTTTTTAATCGGAATCATAATGACGGCAGTTGAAACTTAACATAAGAACCACGTGATTTTATATTCTAGAAATTTGCAACAAAGCTTCCCCTATACCTGCCCGTTTTCAGTTTTACTTGTACCTTGTCTGTTCTCGAAGCTAATGCTGTTCTAGAATGCGGTGATTGACTCATGAGTCCATGGTAACAGGCTCGGTCCGGACAAAGACTGATGACTTCTTTCGTTGGATCCAGAGCCGTCTTAATGCATGGGCTCACTGGGCACTTACCCGGGGTCCCCATGCTAATCTGTGCATGTCAAGTCTCCATTTACATATTATTCCTGTGAGTGGTTGTCGTAAGGGCCCCAGCTAGCTGTTTTGTCCAGGACCCATAATGCTGTTAAGACGGCACTGGTTGGATGTAAGGTAAAATCGTGGCCCTGGGGCGTATGCACGATGTGAACTCTTCCTGCATCATCAAGTACCCATTTATGCCACTGGAGCCGGAGACACACGGTCAACTACACTGTAAAAAATAAAATGGCTAATCGGCTAAAATTCTTGCAGCTAAACAGCTCATTTGCAGAAATACGTCTATTTTGGAATCACTATAAGTCGCTGAAAGTGACTTCCATTTTATGCAACTCACTTCCCCACGACTATAACCCTTCAAATTAGACGTTTGTTTTAGAGAGACATTTAGTGGAGACTTAAACTGAAAGATGTAGTCGAAATTCACCATATATAAGTCGTGAGTGGAAAATGAGCTGTTTCAAAAAATGAGACATTGATATGTCTCTGTTTTAATATTATTCATTTTCCAGTTGTGTCAAAGCTTTCAAATCCATATTCCTTTTAGCTGCTGTAGAGATAGTCTTATAAATGATGTGCAGATAATACTTAAATAAATTGCAAGCCAAGCACCTTCTAACCTTTTCTGGCATATGGCAGGGTAAAGTATCCATCTGCCCTTCTACATGGACAGATCATCATCATCATCCCCTTGTCCCCTGCAGCTCACATGCCACCCCACATGCTACCATATCCTGACAGGCAACCTGCTCCCACATTTACTTTGGTCTCCCTCTGCCCCACGTGCTTCCAACCACATGCATTTCTGTAATGGACCTAACGAGCTCCTGCGTGGATGTGAGGGAGACATATTGGACAGTGTTTTTCTGCAGCTAGCTAACAATTAAAGCTGGAATCTCACTGCTTATTTATCGTCAGTATACTGTTCACTGAGCCACTCCACTGATGCCAGGGGGCGAGCGAATACATCTCCTCATCTACAATACATCTGCCTCATCTAAATGTTGCATAATAGAGAGGGTTCTTTTATGTGCAAATTCTATCATACACCACACAGGATTTCAGTTTTACTTCTGATTTGAAGGAAGACAAACTCAGGACGATCTCTCTCAATCGCCTGAAAGAAACAACCCACTTCAATCCAGTGTCACACCTGGAACCCTTTGGCACAGTAAATTGAGCATGCTACCTATTGTGCCACTGAGGCCAGTCATTTGTATACTGCATATTGCATACACTGTAGGTAATAGTTTCTTCATATACCTGAAAAAGCATGTGTTTCACCAAATCACACCCAACTTTTTCTGAGCAGCCAAATAGATTTCACCTCAAAAAGATAACATTTATTTTCAAAGAACATGGAAGACTTTAATAATATGAAATCAAAGAAATTCAGAAAAGGCATAATTTAATGTGATAACATACATTTTCTGTTCTAAATATGAAGCAAATACAGGGTAAACGAATTTCTTTAGTGGCAATTCTAACAAATCATAATACAATGCTCCAGCAGAATTGTAACGACAAGATACATGATATCCATTTACTTTCACACTATAACTCATAACTTCGAGTCTGTTAATTAGGATGAAACTCTTGTTTCTGTTGTTGAATAACAACTGAATTTGCCCAAATTCAGGCATATCATTTTCATTCATTCCAATGATCAAAACATCATTTACTCCATATGTTATGCCACACATTGTAATTGACTTAAAAGTCAGAATAGGGGCTTCAACATGGCAGTCTCTTAGAAATATGAGCATATGACAACTGCTATCAAATTCCAAAAGCTTTTCAACATTGAAAGTATCTGCAGAGCTTAAAAACTGTGATCTTTCACCAGGGATGCTTAGAATTTCCAAACACATTCGGCCTTCAAAAAAGTTTGCTAAAGATTTAGGAATATTTTTAAAATTGCGACCTAACATTGCTACTAATTTCAGAAGAAAATGCTTGCCTTCAAATCTGAAGCACCACAAATTTCTTAGTGGTCCATATAAAGCCATTTGTGAAGGCAGATGAACCATGTAATGATGTTTTGGGGTAAAAGATGCATTTGGGTAAAGATCAACATAGGCACTTAAATATACATGAATTAGTCTTTTTAAAATAAATATATCAGCTGTTGTACATTCATGAGCTGTTAATATTGCCATAACCTGTAATAATACAATAAAATTGTCCCAGTTTTTATTATTATCTGGAATATAGCATGACACAAGGAAAGGCAAAGTGATGGCTAAATGCCAAGTAGCTGATGCTTTTGGTCCAAGCCTTTTTCCAAATTTCAAATTTTTTTCTAGCAGTGGTACAAGTTTTTCATATTTCTGATATCCGATATTGGTATATACCATTAAATTATCATTTAGTAATTTCAGTGAAAAAAACTTGTTTTCTATGCAATATGTCAGTAATAGTTGAATTTCATAAACTAAAACACCCTCAAATATAACATGCATGATGTCTTGCACAAGATTTTGAGTAATATCAAAATATGGAACAGATAATAAAACACTAGTTCCAACTACTCCTAACTTCTTGGACCAATACATCTGCATTTTTTTAGATAGTGTGGTATCAGTAACGATTCTTATATGTCCATAGTGCCTATATTTGTTACGCAGTTGCACTTCACTTTCACAGAATGTTGTACTCAATTGGGAGCATTTAATTCTACAATGTCGGCAAGGAGAGTAAGCAAAACCAGGGCTTTCTTTAAAACCTCCAATAAAGTTACTGGCCAGTGTATCACCTGTAAAAGCTACTAGAGCCCCATGAACAACAACATCTTTTCCTTTTACATTTAATATGAGTCCATCAGGTGAAGCTAATAATTGCAATGATGATATGAATTCATGCAACAGTTTTGATGTACCAAACTTTCTTATGTCCCTAGTCTTAGCAATGCAAAGTAGATGAATTGTTCTTAATTGTGATCGAAATTTTGGGTTGATGTTTAAAATGGTCCAATAAAATACAGTAACCTTGTGAATTTTTTGCTTACTACCAAGTGGATTGGCAACTTCCACATCATCACAGTAGCATACAATTGCTAAAGCATTTTTATATTTCTTAAAGATTTCATGATGCCTGTAAATTGTAGCATCACAAACATCTCTCATCACATCATCATTACTTCTATGGCCTATAGTTATTTCCATCATCACATCCTCATTTGATAAATATCTTTCTAATGCTTTTTTGAATGGAATCTTATAGCCAACAAAATTATATTTCATGGCAATAGGTACACCCTTTTTTATCTTCCATATGTAATCAGATCCAAGAGCTTCCTCCTCAACATTCAGCATATTAAACTCATTAAGAAAATATCTGGATTGCTTATATTCTGTGTCAATATCAGAAAAGTCATCATTACAATTAAATAAATTATGCATACTTTGAAGATCAATTCCATTCTCTTCCAATGAATTCTAAAAATTGAAAATAAAAGTGTTATGAACCAGCAACGTAAATAATTACCATTTTTATTTATTCTATAATGCAACTCTGATTTTCACAGCTTATATTTAAGATACCTTGCATTTTTGTAAGAAATGGTCTATCAAATCCTTCATGTGTATTAAAATATCATTTATAGCTATTTGACTAACCAAGTGTTTCTTTCGAAGCATTAGTACCAACTTTGCAATTCGCCATGTCATGGACACTTCATCTAATTATAATAATAAAAATCTTTACAAAGTTGCTAACAACAAAGTCAATTCAACAGTATTAATATAAATACCTGATATTCCCATGTCATTTCCAAATTCAGGTGGGGTGTCTGAATCTCCACCTTCAAATTCTAAACATTCAGTCAAATTGTCATAATTTGTATTTGGCTCTTTGTGTTTTCTCTGTACATGTGACCGCAAGGAATTCCACTTTTTATAACCTTTGCCACATTTTAAACATTCTGCATTAAATTTGTGATGAGTCTTATGATCTCTGATTATATGTGCCATACAGAAATGTATTGTAGAAAATTTTCTGGGACACATTTTACAGGAATACATTTTCAATGCCATGAACCAGTATAAGTTGCAATTCACAGAATAAAACCTAACTTTTTGGTTATTGGCTGTGAAGGAATCTATTGGTTCTAGGCTAGCTGTCTACACGTCTTTTTCCTTTCCCATGTTAAAGTTGGCACAGGAAGTGGGTGGCACAGGAAGAGGGTGGCTTAAATAAATTCAACTCAAACACTGAGATAATAAACCACCAGCCATTATATACAGTGTAGAAGGTTAGCATACAGTTGAATTGGTGTGATTTCTTTGCAGGCTCACTTTGCTGGATATCTTTTTTAGAAAAATATTGAGTAGCAAGAATGGCCAAGCAGGTTATAGTGGAAATTGGAGGGAGAAAAATTCGAGTAAAATTCAATTCAAGTCCAGGAAACGATGTAAAGGAATTCAAACTTGCTTTTGAGAAGAAGCAAAATTCTGATAAACTATTGGCAGTGCAAGTTGAAAACAAACATATTGTTTTCAATATGCTTGACAAGGATTTAGGAGTATATGTTGAGATGGAAGATGGTGATGATATTCCTAATAATTCAGTCATAGAGGCATCAATAATTACAACATTTTATACCAGTAGCTCAAATTCTCAATCCTTTATGTGTGAAGAGATTTCAACAGCTACAGAATTTAATAACCCTCAATCAGAAAAGCATTTGGAAGCAAAGGAGTGTATTAACAAAAACTGTGATGTGCAAAATGTGGAAAACAGTCCTAAAATTCCAATCAACAGTCATGATGCCACAAATATTTTTTCAAACCAAATGAAGGTAAGACAAATCTACATTTTCTAAATCATATTTTGTGTATAACTGTTAAAATTATTAACAAGTCAGTCTTTTATATTTAGTCACAAAAGTCCAGCCAGATGAGAAACAGAATAGGAATGCCAGAGTTTTCACATGAACTGCAAATGGCAATAAATGATAATAAACTAAAAAACAATTACTTAAAATTTGTGAGAGAATGCTCAAGTTTTGTAACCTCATGTACTCCATATCCTTCAAGAAAAGAATATGCCAATTTTTGCACACATATTGGATCAATATATTCTGAAATTCAGGATGCTGATGGCTCAGTGGTAGTTCTTATATATAACTTCATTATAATTTTTATAATCTTAATACTGATCTTTTATAATAGATACTTTATAAAAGGTATTTTTAAATTAAACTAAGATGGATTCTGGATTAAATAGAAATTAGTTCTAGTAGAAACTATATATTTAAAGAATATTGATTATGATAATTAAAGATGGTATTAGCCATTATATTTTATTTTACAGACTTCATTTCAATCTCAACTTACAAAATGCATACGAAATCGCCGTACTAGAGATAAGAAAGTCAGCTACAAGGAGAACGATGTCATGGATAGTAGAAAACAAAAATGTATAGCAGTAATACCTGGAATTAAAGTTTCATTGTCAAATGAACATATTTGTTTTGCGGATGAAGAAATAGAAAAAAATAATGCCACAAAGAGAAAATCTTTAAATGAAAATACAAACATTCTTAATGATCATGACCAAGATATTCACAAGGAAATGATGAGCTCCTTGGATATTAGTAAAAATATGTCTTCATTGACTTCATCAAAGTCCATAAACATGCAAAATAAATATATCAACCATATTAAATATTTGCTTGATGAATCTTATGAAGAAAGGCGTTTAGCAGTGAAGATTGCAAAAAATATTGAGGAAGTGATTCTAACGTATCCAGCTTTGAAAGAAGAAGACTGGGTAATTAAATATTATATATTTAAAACATTTTGCTTTCTATGAGAATACATTAATTGGGATTTCTTGAAAATGCAGCTGATGTATGAATTCTATAAAGTGTCTGGAGTTAAGCAGAATGAAATAATGGAAGCATTTCATGATCTTATGAAGAAACTCTCAGTTTTATTGAAGATAAATCTTGTGACAGATCATGATTACTTTGAGTTGCTTTCCTTGGTGGTTTTGTCTTTTGGAAAGCGTGCAAAATCACCATTTAATTTAAAAAAGGTACTTATAAATCAAAGATCACTTTATAAAATAATGTAGAATGAAATATGGTGGCAAATTTGTACTCATTTCAAGAATTATTTTGTTAATAACAGCTTGCACATTTTTTTCTTAATAGGTAGGAGACACAATAAATATTGAAAGTCCACTTGGAAGTGCACCATTTATAGAAATTTATTTTAATAACAATGGATCTATTGGAGAGGCTTTCATTTTAGCTGAAGCAAACTTTAATCTCCAAATTAAGGTGAAATGCCCCATAAATGTTCTGACGAGTCTGTTTGCAATATATTATGTATTTGACATTGGTTATCCTCCTGCCTTTTTGCACATTTTGAATTTCCTACAAGTGCATTTTCTGAAGTTAAAAATTGATGCAAATGCATTTAAAAATGCCCGTTTTGCTAATTTTAACCGAAAGTTTAAACAGGTTAATATTCAGTAGTTCTGGCATTACACATTATTAGTGTTATTATTTAATAAGATCATAAGTTTAGTTTGAATATTGTATGTATAATCCAATAAAGAGTTTAAAATATGATTGCTTTTATACAACTTGTCAATTTAATCTAATTATAAATGTACTATCATGATGACTTTTTATTTAAAACACTATTATGAGCTTATTTTCACATCGTAAGTTGCCTATATACCACTTATATTAGAGCAAGAAGTCAGTTTTCAACAACTTTTTTCAAAAGTCACATAGTAGTGACTGTTTTGAGAAAGAAAGGTGCCAACATACATCTAAATAATTCCAAATGAAGTCATTTAGCCATGACTAAATGAGTCTATATGAGACGTTAAAAAGTGTCTCCTAGATTGGTGCATGAAAAGTTGGTGACTTATGACTACAAATGAGCCACTTACTTTTTAGAGTGTATTTCACGTCATTTTGATGCAGCCGACTCACGACTCAAAGTTGCAATTCCTTGTTTGTTTAACGTCGGTCTATTTTCTTTATTGGGACGCCAGTGAGCGAGCTCCTTTTTCGTAGAAAGGGCTCATTTACGTGCAGGCAGGGCCGGCCGGCCCTTGGTACTGGTACTGGGCCCCCGCTATCGTCTGCTGCCTTGGGCCCATCTATCGTCTGCTGCCTTGGGCCCATCTATCGTCTGCTGCCTTGGGCCCCGCAAACTCTAGGGCCGGCCCTGCGTGCAGGTAACATCATACACCCACATGGGGCTAAAACTGTTGTCAAGAAAGGTAAAAATGGAATGCATATTATTAAGGAGTTGAATTTTTAGAGTAAGGAAAGTTCATTAGAAGAGTTATGGAACTGAAAGTACAGGATGGTAAAAAATGATAGGACAGTAGGCCCTATGTGAACTGGGTCATAATTTCTGATGGTGGATGTGGAGGATAGAATTTTCAAACAGGGCCTTCCAGTCTGAATCCACTGTTCCTGCACCAGTTGTCGAACAGATTGACGATGATAAAACGCATCTTATATTTGATCTGTCAAAATGTCCGAAAACTATTCAAAGGACTTCCGGGACCGTAGTACCAAAATGAGAGAGTGGGACATCTGTTCATGAATTTAATAGGAGACGTTTTTTCGTAGAAATATTCATTAAACCAGTCACAGTTTCAGCAAATTTAAATTAGGACGCCAGTGGGCGGGCTCCTACACGTGGAAATTTTGTCGATTTACACGTGTATTTTACTTCGCCTGGAAAGAGTTCTTTTATGAGTAAGTGATACACAGCAAGCCGGAGCACGGCTTACTTTCCATCCGACTTCAAACGCATTTAGGGTCTTCCTCTCGCACGAAAGAAGCCATCTGTTTCGATCAGGATCGATCTTGCAACCAATGACTTTTGAAGTCATGTGCGCTAACGACTGAGTCACCGAGACAGTCCAAAAAACAACACGCCTCTTCAAAATGATGAAAAATATAGATGGAGAGCTAGCCCCTTGGCGATGGCAAAAGAAGTTGCCCCAAGAAGAAGTTAGGCCCGTTGATAAATAGGGATTGTGATATTGAGTCTCAAATCGACAGGGTAAAATTACCGTCTTTAAATATCGTCCTTGTGTTCCCGGTACCAACCGGACAAATGAGTACCCCAACTTTACCGTAGCTGAAAAGACGGACGGAATGATGATGAAAACATGAACGAGTTGTAAGAATAACTTTAAATGCTGTACTAAGAGAGATTTTGGAGAGCTAGATGCCCCTTCAATCATGTGGAATGCATTTCCAGACGATGAAGGCTAAATTTAGACGAAGAAAAGATATTACTTTGAGTTATTGGTGAAAGAAAATTTACATGACTTCGACAACGCAAAAAAATGGCGACATATAATACTCCATTGCAGACACCACTACTAAATCAAGACAGCTGCTGGTAACAAGGTATGATAATGAAGCGCAAATGGACCACTAACTAAACTACAAAGCGTGGTCGTCAGCAGTCTGGTTGCATTTAATATTCCTTGTTAACTGAAATAGCAACTATTTTAAGACATTGACAAACCCTTCATGATCCAAAGGGTTGATATTTTTGGTTTATTGCTTGATTTAACGTTGTTGGTTTTTGTGATTCGAGGAAATACAGTAGGTCTTTCTATAGAGTAAGGGGAACTGCTACAGAGTTTTCCGTTAAGAAAAGCTACCTATTTTACAGCGTAAAGGGTTCCCCACTTCCCCCATGGGCCACCGTCGTCTTAGGGTCTACTCTACATCATTAAAACCAGTTCTCGTCTGATCACTGAAGTTAAGCAACGCAAGCCCAGTTAGTACTGACATGGGTGGTCGCTCGGGAAAGCTGGGTACTGCTAATACCCAATAATCGTCGCATTAGTGTAGTGTCTGTGCAGTATATGCATTAGAACTATACAGTGGACGGGTCTCTAATGACCTTGTAGTTGACGGGACCTTAAACTCAACAAACAAACAAATACATCATTAAAAAAACAATACAAATCTGACTCTTTGCCCGCCCTAGCGAGCAACCGAAAACCGGCCTAAGGCTACTAGTATGGTTACAGTAGATGCAGTTTCTGATGAAAATGAATTGCGACGGATTCGTCAGAATAATCAAATAACGTAAATTCTATAAGAGGTTTACTTTGCTTGTGAGTGACTTCCTCTTCAGAATATGCAAGAACACGTCAGAACAAGTCGACCGTCCAAATCTTTTTGTTTTTCCATGGGTTTTCTGATGTTCAGTCAGTACACAGTCACTTCCCATTTCCATAGCAGAACCACACCAAGGGATGTGCTTGTGGTGCAGCAGCGCAGGGCAGAAATCTATAAAAAGTAACTCTTAACCATTTACCCGCCTATGGCAGGGCAGGATAGCCATCTTGTCTGAATGGACACATGAGTAATATATTGGACCATATTTTTCAATAGCCAGCTGCTGTTCGTTGAGGCACCCTACCGAGTTCACTTTGTTTACTGGCGCAAAGAAGAGGGACAGAAAGTCGGCGATCAGACAGTCCATCTGAATCTCAGGGAATTTCAACTGGTATTTTAAGAAAAGGCTTGAGAACATAAAGAAGGGCTCTTTTACGCAGTGGCGTCACTAGGGGGCGCGGGCCGCACCGGGTGACACCACTCGCACCATAAGAAAAGGGGGTGACACCAAAGCAGAAGAAGCGGCTTTTTTCGGGAGAGGGGGGTGACGCCAACCCTACCAACGCCACTGCTTTTACATGCAAATGAGGGTCGCTTTCTTTGCCTCTCGTCCGAAAGAAGCCATCAGCAACCACAGACGCAGTAGTCCAATACGCCACCTCTGCACACCGAGGCGGGGCACAATACGGGGTTTCTGCAGCATAAATGCTACATTCGTCTGTTGCTTTTTTTTTAAATTTCCCCGGGTTTATTTTGCTATCAAGTTCAAACCCGACTTTTAAATACGCATTTTGGAGAGTCCTCTCATTTTAAAAGTGACCACTACCGCATCCAGTATCAATTAGGTAATAATGCTCTATGTTGAATCTGGTCTAAATTACTGAATTAGTTTCAAGTCGCAGTTGTGAATTGTTGTCGCCAAGTGCAGCAATGAACTGCGTCACATGTTTACACTTGAGCCTAATAAATAAACCGATTCACCCCAGTGGTATCCATAAAGAATACTTTTTTTGTCTCTGCCTGACATCAATTATTTGTATAAATAACGTGTTGTTTTCTGTCACTTACAGTATGACACCAACAGTGACCTTAAACGTGTGATATTGTGGCGTATTTTACCAACAACAGACTGGATGAACACAGTTAAGGGTTGCAGTTGCTTTCCCACAGATATGTTCAGCATTAAAATGTTCATTGGACGGTCCCTGGGAGCCTCATGCCAAACCCTTCAACCAGTGCTCCATTTTCGTCAGATAGTACTAGCTTACTTAGCAGTCAATTTAATGCCCCTCCGCAAAAACTGCTTCATTTCCCTGCAGTCCGATGCCATCTGTCCAGTGACAACTACGGGAAGGTATTAACTGGACTTTATAAATAGGAGCATGGGACCCTCTTTTCCTATGGCAGGGGTGGCGAACCTATGGCACGCCGAACAATTTTGCTAGCACGTTGCATGTATCTAGATTACCCGCCGCGGTGGCGTAGTGGTTAGCTCACTCGGCAACTACGCCAGTAGTTCTAGGTTCGATACTAGACCGTGGTGGGTCGGCTTCTTTCGGGCGAGAGAGAAGCCGCGAGTGCGCCTTCTTTCGGATGAGAAGTAAAACCGAGGTCCCGTGTGGGTGTACGATGGCGCTTGCACGTAAAAGAACCCTCTCTACTACGCAACGGGTAGATGAGGCAAAAATTTCCAGGTGTAGGAGCTCGCCCCCTGGCGTCGGTAGCATTCCCCAACGAACACTAGACCGACGATAAATAAGCGTAGGGGTGCAGCTTTGGCCGGCAACCGGCTGCAGAAAAAAAAAACTATGTCCAATATAACACCCTGTGTCCATTCAGAGGGACAAATGGGTACCCGACCCTGCCATAGGCGGGAAAAGGGTTAGGAGTTGCTTTAGTTGCTTGTTGCATGTATCTAGATATGAAGCCAAACCAATCGATTAGTCGAATTTTCATTTCCTGTAACAAACCGGAAGTAAGGGTACCCTATTTAGTTCTGTAACAAACTATCTGGCACGTTAATACATCAAGAATATTACTTTTTGGCACGCCAGCAGAAATAGCCATCCCTGCCCTATGGTAGGCCTATATCTCTCAACTGTCCGGAAATGCCAACCTTATTGACTTATAATATTTTATCTAATCTGAATGGTTATGTTAGAAAATTCGACCCTTCAACTCCCAATATTAGAAATTACTCTCCCCCCCCCCCCGTTTGCATGCTGTCATATCTCTTTTTTCACTATCCCGCCTGTGGCAGGGTCAGGTCTACGGGTTCTAGCCCTTAACCGCTGCCGATCACCCACCAAGTTCCCATAACCTGCTCCCGCTTCTGCTTGTGTCTTCTTCTGCGCCGGGTGCTTCCAATAACGTGCATCCCTGTGATGGACCTAAGCAGTACCTCCACCCCTCTTTGCATCACATGCCTATACCACCTCAATCTATTCTTTCCCATCATCTTTTTCCGCGACGTCCCCCACCCTCTTCAACTACCCCTAATATACTCGGGAGCGGTAAATGCGTTGGACACACCAGTTCTTGTCTGATCACTGAAGTTAAGCAACGCAACCCCAGTTAGTACTCACGTGGGTGGCCGCTTGGGAAAACTGGTTACCGCTAGTATTCACAAATCGTCGCATTAGTGTAGTTTTTGTGCACTCTGCATCAGAACTACACAGTGGACGAAGCTCTAATGACCTTGTAGTTGAAGGGCCCTAAAACACCAACAAACAAACAACAAACCTAATATGCTCATTCCTAATTCTCGTTTTCCAGGTTAGGTCCCCCACATTCATACGTCCATATTCTAAGTTTTGCAATCTCTGGTTAGGGGGACAGCTCTGACTGGTGGTACTCCAGCCAGGTGTTCGAAATCCTCAGGAATATTGGATGAATTGTCTGTGGGGAATGCCGGCCTACTTCACGTAAGACACTCAATGTATTATCTGCCATTTAAGCCAAGGGCTCCACCCTACGGCATTGTGAATGCATGATTACGATAGCCCGGGACCTGCTTTGCTCCTCCCTTCCACCCATAAAAGGTCTTGCTGCTTGAGCAGCCAACCCCTCCATGACTTTGTGGCGGTTCCCCTATCCGTCACCTGGGATCGCGCCATGATTTTATCCTTAACAATACGAGTTGCAAGAATCTTCATAGAAATGCTACTAGATGGCAGAACTATGTTGTTCATCAAGTGATGTCAGCTACCTGATGAAATGAATCATTCCCGTCTCCTCTTTACAGTGCAAGATGTTGTTGACAATAGTCTGTCCACAGCGGCCTCTTCATGCAAACATTTTTTCGGACATCCAACTATTTTAAATGCACAGTTTTAAACGAAATATATATAACCATTTAACGTCTCAAATGTACATGACCGTAAGTCATTTATCGATTTAGTTTTGGTTATTGAACGCTGGTTTATCTAATTTTGAAGATCCGCGACGAATAAAAGTCTAACTTAACCTAACCCATAGTCAGGAACAGGAAAATTCCATTCGAGGTGACACGCACATATCTACTGTAATTTCTGAGCTTGATTGAGTTTCTGCTTGTGTACATCTACCTCTACCCAAAATAAATCTTAGCCGTAGTGTTTTGTTAATGTTTTCTTTTTCTTCATGTTATGCTGCACAAACGTGCATGTAGATCACCAAACTTCTCAGCTATAACAGCTCTCACCTGGGGCCAGGTAGGTCGGTAGGCACAAACTGTAGATAGGTAGTCGATTTTGCAAAATTCAACAGTTCACCAGTATTTCCATCATTCCATGTACAACTTGCAAATGGTACCCGACCCTGCGTTAGGCGGGATACCGGCTTGGGATGAGCAGTAGCGGATTTAGATATTGACAGGCCCTAGGCCATTTCAATTTTGAGGCCCATTTCAAGCCCTTTTGATGCCATTTTCTTAAGTTTTGAAGCCCGCTAAATGTTGAGGCCCTAGGCTTCAGCCTACTAAGCCTAGTTGTAAATCCGGCACTGGGGATGAGAATATTTTGATGCATAGACCCAGCAAAGATTTCGCCGAAAACATGAAATAGGTAAATTGGCGTGGTGTATTTGACAAAGGACGAGTAGTAATACAAACTGGGTGGACTTTAAATTTTTGATTTTATTCATACTATATATTCAATATGCAATTTAGGCCAGATAACTGCAGTTTTTGGACGCTTTAACAATATTTGGGAAAGTTCTACATAAATTTTAAATATGAGGAGTAAATAATTATTTGTAATGTTTCATTAGTTTTCGGGAATAGTGTTGTGAATTTCAGTAATCTGTCTATAAATATGTATGTTTACATCTGTTTATGCAATGTACAGAATGTGATTGTCAGTCCAATAAAAATTAAATAGGTAAATAACCTGGTAGGTCTGCAATTGGCAATGAATATGGGAACGGTGTACTGGCATATAAACCAACAGTTTCTAAATCCCTACTTAATTGTGTTAGAGGAAGCAGGGAACGGCTTATTGCGTTCGATACACCAGTTCTCGTCTGATCACTGAAGTTAAGCAACGCAACTCCAGCTAGTACTAACATGGGTGGCCGCTTGGGAAAACTGGGTACTGTTAATAGCCAAAAAAATCGTCGCATTAGTGTAGCGTCTGTGCAGTCTCTGCATTAGAACTACGCGTTGAACGGGGCTCTAATGACCTTGTAGTTGAAGAGCCCAAAACACCATCATCATACCCTTATCCCGCCTGTGGCAGGGTCGGGTCTGCGGGTTCTAGCCCTCCACTCCCGTCTGTCTTCCACCAGATCCCTGTCTACCCCACACACTGCCATATCCTTACGGACAACCTGCTCCCACGTCTGCTTCGATCTCCCCCTTCCCCGGGTGTTTCCGACCATCTGCATTCCTCTATGTTACACTAACTGGTTGGGGAGTAAGCCAAGCAGCCGTAACAGGCCGCACCTTTAGGAGGCTGCTCGCGGGAGATGAGGATGTAGGACGTTAGTACCAACCACCCGTGTTGGTACTAACGTGGGTTTACGTTGCTTAACTTCAGTGATCTCATGGGAACTGGTGTGTCCAACGGCCGTCCAGGAATGGACCTAACGAGTTCCTCCTCCCCTCTTCTCATTAGGTGTCCGTACCACTTCAACCTATTCGTCCTCATTTTTTTCGGCAATGTCCACCACCCCCAGGCTACCTCTAATATAATCATTCTTAATTCTATCAGCTCTCGACACGCCACTGATGTACCAGCAAAATTCGCATCTCGTCTAATTGAATTCTATTGACGTGGCTCTTCCTCACTGCCCAACACTCTGATCCACCTAACATAGCTGGTATAACCACTACCCAGTACAGTAAATCTTCCCTTTTAATTGATTGGGACCCTCCTATCACGCAGGACTGCGCTTGCCTCTCTCCACTTCAACCATCCCCCATTGATTCTGTGGGTCAGAGTCTATTTCCCCATTGCTTTGGAGCGTTGATCCTAAGTACTTTACCTCTTGCACATTTTTCACCAGTTCGCCCCTCGAACATACGTCATATTCCCCAAAACACAAACCAAACAAAATGTGTACATACAAAACGTTATAGTCAGTATTTATTGTTAACTTCTGACAAAAAAAAAGATCGTGTTGCTACATCATTACATATAAAGTGACCAATGGGCGTATCACGTTGCGATTTCTCTAATTTGGTTTTGTGATCTGTTCATTGAGATGGTGACAGATGGTGCTCAGTGCAGAGCAACAAATTTACAAAATAAAAACACTATGAATATGAGGATTATATGCAGGAGTTAATAAATTGACACAAACGACAAACAAGAATTCATCACTTTTTCAAATAAATTTTGTTTTTTTTTCAGAAAAGTTAATAAATTTGTTGTTTGGGATAAATATAAGTAGATCGCATAATTTGACAATAAATTGTGTTCAATAATATATGCTTTTTCTTCTTTTGCTTAATATTATCGGCCAGTTATTGAAAGTAACAGGCCCCCTTGCTAATACAATAACCGGCTTCCATGGTACTGTATATTGAAACAAGTCTCTTTTGCTTGATAGCCTTTAGGAAATAACCTTGCTATGTTTTGTAAATTCAAAATCCTCTCTGTGTTATTTCGCTTTTATACGGTCCTTAATTTTTTGAGGAAAACTAAATACTGTACATGAACGTTAGCTTCATTTATGTACTTCCCTTTCCTAATTTTCGAAGCTTTTAAAAAGTCACACAAACTACCTGGAAATGGAAAAAATGGGTTGCTTAGTATGGGATGTTACTATTTTGTTTGACATCACAGAGAAAAGGCTTTATTGTCTAGGAAGCCTTGGGAATTTTTATATGCAGTGTTTTCTAAAATCCGACGTTCTTTCTGAACCGGCTGCCAACCTTCGCTACATCCATGCTTAGTTATCGTCGACCTATTTATTTTTGGGGCACTTTTTTTTCCACCGGCGTCAGGGGCGACCTCTCAACCTGCAAATGTTGCCGAACTGCACATAGGGTATATTTTACTTTCAGCTGGCATTGTGCACCCTACACGGGGCTACGGCTTGATGTCCTGCCCGACGAAAGGTGTGCCAGGAAGAAGCTAACCACCTCCGACCACCATCAAACCTGGAGCCACTCGCCCAGTAGCCCGGCCCGCTACCTTTGGATGAAATAAAGAAGCATGATCTAAATTTCGGATTGTCAATTGACAATGGTAAATTCGGGCAACAATTTCGAGCAGCAGCAAGCTCTACCCAGAATTGAACTCTAAAGAAACATCTGTGAGTATAATTTTAAGATGATTTCTTGCTACAATTGCATTAAAAATGTTATGAAAATGTTTAAAAAACATTCAGAGTCCAGAAAGGCCTTAATAATTGAGTCGATATTATAAATTGCTAGTAATTTTTTATAACCGATTTGAATCCCAAAAAGTATGTTAAATGGCAGGTCACTACCAATGGGTGCAATGCAGAAATTCGCCCACTCTCCTCCCTTCTCCCTGCATGTCATATAGGTGACTAAACGGGGTTATGACGTAAGGTCAGATTGACAAACAGTACATGCTGTAGGTTTCCGTCTAAGTTCTAGGGTGGCGTTTCCTGTAAGTGGCATGAGCCAACAGGCCTGTAGGCCAGATGTTCATGGACTTTGTAGTGTTTGAGAACCACGGTAGTTTTAGTCGTGGTAATTTGATCAGAACGTCAGTACAGGTTTGTGGGATGGAGTGAGACAGGAGTAAGTGAAGACCATAACTTCACTTTTGTGGGATAAGGTGCAGAAAAGCACGCCTACAGTCTCAGAGTCATACTTTCATATGTGTAAAGGGAAAAAATGACCTATGAATTTTAACACTTTTACCGATTTATGAGATGAATGTTATTTTAAGGAACTTCAAAAATGAGCCTGAAATATGGAGTTTGACCAATGATCGCAACATGATCTGTGGATGAGTTTCATATTTCAAGTAGTGACTTATGAATAACAACTCGGTCTAAACGCTCATACTAAGTAATTTCCTCACTACTCTGCTCCGGCCTGCAGTTTGCTCCGAATGACAATTTCATATGTCTGGGAGTGACAGGGTCTTGAGTAGGGACGGCTCAGACGTCTCTGTCCAGATACCGAAACCCCATACTCAGAGGGCCCCCCAGACTTTGGAATTTTTTTAAAAAAAGAATGTAATTGTAGAATTATTTAATGTTTTAGAGATTTATTAGTATTGATTGATATTTCCTTGCCTCTCAAAACCTCCAGTCGGCCCTGGTCTTGAGGAAAGCAGAGATTCAAATAGCAATATCAGGAGGTGCTTTGGGGGCACCGGGAAACAGGTGGCTATGGTGGTAGCTAATGGGGATGAAATACTAGGTGGACGAAGACATTGTCTGGCTCCATCCTTTCTGAAGTGGATGTCTTCTTTCGGGCGAGAGGGCCTTCATTCCGGTGGAAAATAAAGCCGTTGCCCTGTTTCACCTGCACCTAAAAGACCTCCTTCTACATGGAGTGAAATACAGTATATGCAGTGGGGGATTAAGGACTTTGGAGGCCCCCTAATCAATACCCTTCATACCAGGGCCGGCCTTAGGGCAAGGCGACCGAGGCAACCGCCTTGGCCCCGCGCTGGTGTATCGAAAAAAAGTTAAAATAGTTATTTTGCTAAATTTGGATGGGGCGACGGGTTATGGCATTACAGTATTTTGATGTCATGTGAGTTTAAAGACATTAAAGTACTACATTGGTAAGCAATCAACTTCATTAATCTTGGCACTAGGGCTCCGCTATCGGCTGCTGCCTTGGGCCCCGCAAACTCTAGGTCCGGCCCTGCTTCATACAATAGGTGGTCGAAACAATCGAATGGTTTTTCAAAAAGAAATAGTTTCCGATCATGTTTGCTTCATATTTATCTGCAAATCATTGGCATATTTCGAATTGGAGGCCCTTAAATTCAAAGGGTCCCAGGCGCGCGACTCTTCCATCTCTTAGTCTGCATTAAATATACGTATAGGCCGGCAAAGTTTCCAGACATAGCAGTTCGCTTCCTGGGTCGGCGGACTCTCCAATAGGTGGGAAGAAGGTTTGGAATGATTTTAGTTGGTTTCATAGCGAAATAATTCAGGAAAAATAACATCTACACTCTTTTATAGCCTTTAAATTGACATTTTCATGGCGGCTAACCTAAAACGGCGTTCATATAAAACGACTTTTGTATAATTTAAATTGTGGGCATGGTTGTTGCAAATATATTACAGCCTAAATATTTCAGAGCAACTCCTAATAGTTAAATTTACATGCTTTTGTTTCATAACAAGACACTGGCGACATCTGTGTAGTGTTCACTGTCTATTTAATTGTTTTTTAGCAACAAATGAAGCAGGCATGTGATGGCCTGCTTTTTAAAGCATAAAATAAGAGATTTTCACCTTCATCTGTTACATTTCATAAGTGTGCTCTTAGACTATTGAGTGAACACTCATTCCGTGTAGCACCCACCTAATTTTGAACTGCATTGAGGTCATAATCGCATATAGCATTAGAAATTTCGGGAGGAAACGCACAAACTACTTATTATATTTCACATATTCCCTGAAAAGTTGCATAATTTTTGATTATGTGTATGAAAATATAATAAGGGCATGGACAACTTTTAATTGATGCAATTCAGTAGAAGAGGAGTTGCATTTTTACTTCAATTGTTTCAATCTATACTGTCTCTGCCTTCGCAAAATGAATCAGATTTGTGATCAACGACAGGCGTGTGAAGTCGTTGGGTTTTTCATCGGAAGTGAATTGAGAAAAGTACTCTTATTTCATCAAATAATTTGATGTGATTGTAATTCACACTACTACTATTTTGAAAAGAAGGAAGTTGATGTTGTGAAGAAACAATTTGACAGGGTTCCGTATTGTACTTTGAATATAAATTGTTATTCAGTGGACAATCTTCAGTAAACGATTTTTTAAAGTTACTGTGACCACTCATCGCATCTTGAGCACTGTCTTACTTTTAGGGTGAGGTGAAACAGCGTCCAATATTAACTTTGAAACCGCTTATATCATTTTTAAAATAGGATTTTTTCTAAAAAACAAAAATGGGCAAATCATTTTCGAAGACATATTCACCAAATCCAAAATCTGGAAAATCTACATGTTGCTCGTGTTTACCGTGTAGACCATCAACTAAACCTCCAAGTCCGGCGGAGTTACCAAGACCACCAATCCAACCCACCGGTAAGTTATATTATCTTTTTTTATATCTTTTATTAAAATAGTATAATTTTCTTTTTAATACGACACAGAAATTCCTATATACTGTATGCGTTTTGAGTCATTCGTTTTGAGAAATTTTGAGAAAAACGTGTTCCTGTTGCGCTTATTTCATTCGTAATATTTTTTATTAAATCATTATCATTTAACCTTTTAGCTGCAGACGTTTCTACATAGTTAAAAATAAATTCCACAAGTATAAAATATTTAGAAGTTGAAATTAAAAAATGTGACATTGATACTACCGTATTAGACGTTTTTATGAAATTCACTTTGTGGTAAATTATTTTTCTTGCACAAGTCGCCGCCTGAAGTACAAGGTTGAAAGAGTTGATTAAATTTAGACTATGAGTAATTATTGAATGAATTTCGCCTACACTGTATAGGCACAACATTTGTACTTACATTATACATTTGCAGTAACTTCATTCATTTGCCTGAAGTTTTCTTAATTCATACGTTAATAGTATTCACGTCCTTGAAGATTACTTAAGATATGCATTAGAAAGAAAACCCCCGACGACTTCCAAATATGGTATTTACTAATGTAGGCTACATTAACCGGTTACGTTGGTAGTAACTTTAAAGATGCGTAATATAAAGTTTGATAATGTAATAACAGCATTGTTTTGTTGGTGGAATGATTTTTGAAGCACAACTTGATTTTAACCATAGCCGTTAACATTTCTGAAAACTGTTTTATACAAATAGTTGAATCGCTTTGATGGAAGGAAACTGGAGGTGTCTATTGCAATTGAACACTTTTATTGCACTAAATTGAGCCAAATAACTTGGATATACTCCAACTGTATTCACCCACATATCCAATCGGTCTTCAATTTCCCTGGTGTAGGCAGAAAATTATTATAGTTATAAATAACGTCCTGTTAGTAGATTACTTAATCATATTAAATGAAAATGACATTTGGTTGAATAGTAACTAGTAATTGGAACAATGAAGATGGTTTTTAGGTCAACCACAAAATCGACAACAACTCTATTGCTTTACAACTGTCTTTGAAAAACTTTGTTTTAAATAGTACACCCCTAACTTTATTGCATCTTAAATCAAGTTTCAAGAATGTGGGTCATTGACCCACCCTTTTTATATTCCAGACATGGAGCCACCTTATTAAAAGTATTATATTCTCTGATGTCCCATGTATTTCATAACCTAGAAGTTTCATATGTTATTCTTAATCGAGCTGTTATACTCGCTATTTATCATTATTGTGCTCAGAATATCAATCAGAAAAAAGATTGTCAGTGCAAGTGACAGCCTCTTTCTTATGAACCGTGAACGTTTCAAAATTGGATCTCTTAAACTTTAACAAGTACGTTACAAAATAATTAAATGTCTTAACAGCTAACAAGTTCGTAAAATTTGCAACTTAACACTACAATATACAGTACTGTAGTTCAGTCATTTGGTTTAAGTAAGGGGTGACACTTACTTTTAGGTGTTTACAAGTTCAAGTATTAAAGGGGTAAGCAGAATAAATTGTAATCGTACGAATATTCCTCATATGCAGTAAGTGCAATAATAGTACGAAATGTGATATTTAAAAGTTTCACAAATAAGGTAAAAAAGGGGTTTAGACAGTTATATTTTGAGCTTTTTTTTTTGGGTGTCGGAGTTCACAAGAATTTATTTTGGGGACAAAATGCCTGTAAACATACAGTAGTTGGATCTGCAGCTCGGTATGGAGAGAGTAGTTTTTGCGAAATGAATTCTCTTCTTAGCTATTACTGTCAAGATATGGATTTATTAAAAGAATTTATTTATTTATTTTAATTCATCAACTCCAACAACGTTGATTTTGATAATTAACCATTTTACAGGTTGATTTGTGGATTATACTAACAAGTAGTTGTCCACCCATCATGCATACAACATCGCCCCCACTCATACAAGACGTATTGCCCTTTTACAGCAATGGCACTTTATGAAGTCAACTTTGGAGTTGATTGTTGATTTTAGGCTACTTGCATCAGGCTGTGAGCTCATATCCCTGCCGCAGAAAATTATGATGATTTGTACATTGCATTTCCGAGTAGACAGTGAATACCGAGATAACTTCGTGCTAGAGAGCACGACTTTCCTGTTATCCATTGAGGGTGATTGGATTTCCACACGATTAAGATATGAACCTAGAACCTTTATTTAAATTTAGAGTGCAGTCTGGAAATTACAGCATAAGGCGCCAGCAATCGTACATTTCAACCTCAAAAACAATTACTGGACCTAACCTGTTGTATGAATGGATGGAGTAAACATACCAGATTTTATTGCGTTGGACTCACCAGTTCTTGTCTGATTACTGAAATTAACCTACGCAACCCCAGATAGTACTAGTTTGGTGACCGCTTGGGAACACTGGGTACTGCTAATACCCAAATCGTCGTAGGAACGCAGTGTCGATGCAGACTGCATTAGAACTACACAGTGGAAATGGGGCTCTAATGACCATTGTAATTGAAGGGCTCTAAAACACCAGCAAAACCAAAATCCAGTTGATGTACTAACCTCTGATTTTACCGGGTACATTTGATTACCTACCTGGCATTAATGGGTAGTGTCCCTCACCTGCCTCGGTGGCGCAGTGGGTAGCACGCTCGGTAGCTACGTCAGTAGCTCAAGGGTCGATACTGGACCGAGGTGGGTTGACGAGAGAGATCCCGAGTGCACCTTCTTTCGGATGAGAAGAAAGCCGAGGCCCCGTGTGGTGTACGATGGCATTTGCACGTAAAAGGAACCTCCCTACTATGCAACGGGTAGATGAGACAAAATTTCCAGGTGCAGGAGCTCACCCTCTGGCGCCGGTGGAATTCCCCAATGAACAGTGGACCGACGATAAATAAGCATAGAGGTTGCAGCTTTGGGTCGCAACCGGCTTCGGAAAAACACTGTCCAATATATCGCTTTTGTGTCCATTCAGAGGGACAAGACCATAGCCATAGACGGGAAAAGGGTTAGGAGTTGCTTATCCCTATGCTGACCAGAAGCAAAATGGACCATAAGCTAGGGCACGGATCGGACTGCCTTTAAAAAATGTTTTTTGCATTGGACCCCTGACGTAGAACGGAAATTTACGCAGGCAAGTTCTTCCATGGCGTTGTTACTATGATGATTATCTGTGAGTTTTGTTACCAAACTCCTTCATGACGTTTTTTGTATATTATTCAACTTTAGGTGCGTGAATCATGTTGCACTATGACTGACGTCGTCGACTAGTTGGTCGCAATTGTTACGATTAGGAAATAAATATAAGAATTCATTCAGTAATGCAAAGGGATATAGTAAAACAGCTGATATTTCCTGTTTTCTTAATATGGTAAATAGCACACATTTTATGATTGTAATAGTACAAATACAAACACTACTGCAATTTCCCGTCGAAAGTTAAGCCGTTGTTTAGTCTCAAAACCATGTTAGTAGTATAGCATGTACAGTCGTCCGGCCCCGTCTCCTTGTAGTTATGGCGGGGGCGGATCCAAGGGGGAGCAATGCAGCAATTGCTCAATGGTCTCAATGGAGCGCATATTTCAACTGATGCATGATTCAACTTTGCAACTGATGAGGCATTTTTGCATTGCTATCCCCATTTCTATACTGCCAGTCCAATCTGCAGTTGGCTAAAGTCCAGGGGTCTCCAACAGTTTTGATCGGCGGGCCGGATTAGGAATTTTTCGAAGGCCGACGGGCCACAACCCGACGGTTTGACGGTGCTCCACAGAGACTAACAAGGACTGACTGACGCGACTCGCATTTGTTCTTGCTCGACAGCTCATTACTGTTTTATGTCCACACTGAGTTTGGATACATTTATAAAATCCTTCCGTGGGCCGCATGTTGGAGACCTCTGGGCTAAATCACTAAGGATAGGACATTGTCTAAGGGGCAGTAGACGATGTATTGCAATTGCTAGCTAGATTTATACTAAGGGATTTTGAATATTTAAAAATATTTGAGGGGCACTGTTTTTGATGTGCTCCCCTCTGATCTGCCCCTGACTGTTGTGGGTGGCTACAATGCCAGGTTGTGAACTTATATACCCGGAAAGTTTGCCGAACTGCCCATATTTTACTTCAGGTAGTAAGAGGACCGTGATTAGAGGATTCCGCATCCGGCGGAAGCGCGCTGAGGGCCTCCCTCTCTTCCTCTTTCTCTCTGTCTCTCTCTTGCCCTAAAGAAGCTAACTCCTTTGTTCCGGCCTCAAATCTGAAACAACCGAGGCAGTAGTCCTTCAGGCTACCTCTGAGTTACCGAGGTAGGTTTTGAAGGTAAACGTGCTGCCACATACTGTATGTTGCCTGTTGGAAATTTCTGTATATGGCAACGGTAGGTAGGATAGATATTCGGGATTGAAGGTCTGCTATTGCGGCCCCTCTTTGATGTCAGCGTTAGCATTCGAGATGTCAACAATCAACCCACCTACGATATTTTATTAATCTAAGGTACTGGTTGCTCTGCTTATCTATTACCAGGGCGTGTTGCAGGAAAACAGAAACCGGACAGGGGCTTGAGGGAGTAATGCGTTTGTAAATTGCATGGTTGCTGAAATTACTTATTTGGGGATGATGTTATTAATTTACGTTGGTTTCTGCTACCTTTGTCTCTTAAAGTTAAATTGTACAGGCTCGCCTCCACCCGCAGACTGAGGGCGGCGGTTTCTGTTTCATGAAGGAAAACCCTAAAATGTCTCTTTCGGTGGCTCTGTGGGTTGCGAGCTTGATTCGCGATTTCACAATTACAAGTTCGATCCTGATTCAGATAGATGGCTTCTTTCAGACGAGACGTTCCCATACTCTGAAGGAGAGGAAAAGTCATGGTAGGGTGTGTAACCTGCTCGTTAAAAGTGTCCTTTTTAATACCTTTTAACATTCCACCGTACTCTATTGAGGTTTTATTGACTATACAACTTGCAACTAAGTTAATATGGACACCAAACTCAAACTGCAGAAAAAAAAAACAAATTCCGTATTGAAGTTATACAATTTGGGAGCAATTTCCAAAAATGGAAATTATGGTGAAAGTTTTATTTCTTTAGAATTTGGGAAATCTTACTAAGTGAAAACAAATCGGGTAAATAGAGGTTGACTGTTTTCTAATTCGCCTTATTACGAAATCGTATAAAAGCAGACTTGGGTGTATACCTATAGATCGACAAAATTTTTGTTAACGAACTCCTCCTTGGCGTCGGCAATTCCTTAATAATCTTGTTCCCAGAAAAAGTTAGGCCGACAAGTAAATAAGCGATTGCTGCTGCCCAACAACTCGCCCGTCTGCAGGGAAGGAACGTACAGTACATTGAAGGACCATTAGGCCTGGGCTACAATGATAGGAATTGTACAAAAAATTCTCCATCTTCCCCCTCTTTATAGTTATGTTGCGCTAACGGGTTGGGGAGTAAGCCAAGCAGCCATAACAGGCCGAACCCTTTGGAGGCTGCCCGCGGGTGAGGAGGAGGTAGGTGTAGAAGGTGTGGGAGACGGGAAATTTGCATCACCCAACGCCCAACGGCCACTACCAACCAGCCATGTTGGTACCAACATGGGTTTGCGTTGCTTAACTTCAGTGATCTCCCGAGAACTGGTGTCCAACGCAACTTGGCCGCACATCTCGTCTGCCCTATACATGGTTCCCATCTGTCCCAATATATGGGACAGATTGGTATCTGTCTTTGCCATTCTCAGGAGAACGGGCTTGAATTGCGGCTGGATACACCTTAGTTGCGTTGGACGCACAAGTTCTTGCCAGATCACTAAGTTTAGCAACGCAGCCAAGTTAGTACCAACATGGGTGATTGGTTGAACATTAGGAGCTGCTAATTTCTTTTCTCCTACCTCCCTCTCACCCGCGAGCAGCCTCCACAAGGTTCGGCCCGTTATGGCTGCTTGGCTGACTCTCCAACCCGTTGATGTAACATACTATGGTTGTACTGTAAATGAATGATGATAAAGGTGGAGACTTTAAATGCACCTTCTAACAGATAGGAAGAAAAACGCCTTGGTATCCTTGTTGTTGTTGTTTGTTGGAGTTTAAGGTCCCGTCAACTACAAGGTCATTAGAGACCCGTCCACTGTATAGTTCTAATGCATACACTGCACAGACACTACACTAATGCGACGATTATTGGGTATTAGCAGCACCCAGCTTTCCCGAGCGACCACCCATGTCAGTACTAACTGGGCTTGCGTTGCTTAACTTCAGTGATCAGACGAGAACTGGTGTATCCAACGCAACTCGCCGCTCCCCCTTGGTATCCTGAGGTGCATGCAGTGTCACCTGTCCCGTCGACAATAACTTGAGCATCCAAAGCGATGCTACAAATCAGGATGTGACAATAAAGAATCTTATCCACTTTCGCCTATTACACTGTTTCCTGTTAGGATAATAAGTGCTAACCTATGAATGTGCTTGGGTAGTCCTTGAATATCATAACGTTAGAAGAATGCTGACAGTTTAACAAAACTGTATGTGCTGTTTAAGATTATGAGAAAATGTGCGCTGTGTACTATTGCATGCACAAGGATTAAATTACCAGACATAAATCACTCAATGATACTCTTTATAATAATAGCAACTAACTCCTAGCAGATGGTGAAATCGCTTTGTACTCACTCATCTCATAATGGACTGCTGTTTTCATGTCGAAATTCTAGGCATATTTCAGATAAGCGTTTAAACCATCTTCCAAAAAAAACTATCTTTACTTTCCCCTCCTGTCTTCGTTTTTTGAGAAACAAAGCTATGTTAGGACCCACCTTGTTAGTCGAGTACTGATGTTGATATTTCCCATATGCCTTCAAAAAATTTTCTCCAGTGCTAGTTTATTTATTCAGGAGATGTAGTTGATATTTTGTTTAAACTTATTTTTACGAAGTTTCTTAAATTCTTTCCCAAATCTAAAATTAGAAACTTTGCATTTTAGGATATATGCAAATATCAGGGTATTATTTTTAATAAATTCAAAATACTTTTTTTATCAGTTATCATATTAGCTCAGTAAATAGAGGCAGCTATTAAAATGTATTATGATTGTATTAGTACACTTAACAGAGGTTATGTAGGCATACAACAAATATTTGGTATACATGTAGTATTTTCTATAGGATTTGAGGAAATGAAATATTGATGTTTAAAATATATTTCAAATAACCTTGGAATTTCCTATAATAAAATGCCAATTCTTAAAACATACAGCTTCAGTCTGGCCTTGACAATTGGAGTACTTATTTCCCTATAGCTGATAGTTTGAAATGTGTAGGTAGGCACAAATTTATCTTCGAATGCCTTTTCTAAACTCCAACTTACAGTACTAAAGCCCAAATCGGGTGTTCACGTTGCGTTTACTCTGCAGGTGACATTGTATACACCAGACTGGGCCGTGGTTTTATTTACAATTTATCTGAAAGAAGGCGTACTTCAAATTTCTATATTAATTTAAAATGTGTATATTGTCACTTGTAGACATTCAATGTCGGACTGTAATTTACTGGGTATAAGCAATTAAGAAGTTAAGGTGCAACCTAGAATAAACGAACCACGGGCTGAACCCTATTCCCAATTACTATACACCTTCCTCATCTAATAAGCCCTTAAGAGTATTGGCATTCATTAAGGTGCACTCCTATCTTGACACACTGCTCGCAAGCTGAATTTCGCCTCCTATTTTCAGTACCCGCTTGGGTGACTTAATGATTAACTCCCAGTCCGTGGATGTAGGATCGAGTCTGAGAGAGGATCGAAAGGGAGTAAAGCTGTGGTCCCGTTTGGTGTGAATGTTATCAACTGCCTATATTCTACACGAAGCAAAATATACAGGTAGATTGGCACAATTCCCAGCTCACCCCTCCGTGAGTTGTACAAATACTGTATAATGGAACTAATTTGTTCTCAGTACTCTTCTTAGAATACCGGTAGAAATCCCCTCTAGTGGTATTATATTTTGCATGCACATCACTGGCATTCAGGCAAGCTATCACCAGTTGCATCTGACCTCTGGCTTTGGCTTTCTGACCCACTTCTCTGCACCAGTAAACAAATCACCAGGTATAACTACTGTGGGGACATGAGGCCCCACAATTTTATGTGGAACATAATGCAAGGTTCGATTGAGTCCCCTTTTCTTCCTGGCGGGCACTGTCAAACTGAAGGTTGAAGGCAACATTGTATGTTCAGAGAAAAACAGACCAATATTTTATGCCGTACGTATAGACAATTAGGCTCCGTTTTTTGGATGCCTCCTAAGTTTTGGAGACCTTCACGCCTAGATTTGCCCCTGAAACCAAAGCTTTTATTTTGATGAAGTGTATGTGATGTTGAGAACTAGTTAGGTGAAAGAGTACGTGAATAATAGCTTAAAATAAAGTAGGCTACTGTATGGAAGGGTTAGGGAACTTAAGAGATGATGGAATAAACAGTGTGAGGGACAAATGTTACTTCCTTTATGGGGCCCCAGATGGTTTCAAACTTGCAACCCTACCCCTACCCATTTTGCTTCGTACATTCCTTCATATGACCATAACTTTACAAAAACTTTTAAAAATATTAGTTTGGAATAACTCTTTCAATTCCTGAATCTCAGTAAATACCTTTTACCATAATAAGCATAATGAAAACAAGTTGACCTTGTATTTTTGAAAAAGAAAATTTCAGAAATATGTAGCCTTATATAAACAGTTGAAAGCTGGTACCCTTCCTTGTCATGTAAGGTGTGCGCAATATTTTAAAATTAAATAATTGTAAACCTTCCACTTAAAAAAAGACCACACCATAATGAGATTTTACAGGAAATGTACTATCCAATTACAAAAGCAAATGTACATAAATCTAAATATTCGATATTAATATCCATTTATTATTATAAATTATTTTACTAATAATTTCATTTTCATTGTTAGCGTTTATTTGGTGGGCGATAATAACTCATGTCCATGTCAGCCCAAATAATTTTGCAGCCAACGTTTTTTACTTCTCCTTACAATGAGAATGTCATAATCATCACTAACCCTTTTCCCACTTATGACAGTGTCGGAGGAGGGGGGAGCGGCTTATTGCGTTGGACACACCAGTTTTCTTCCGATCCCTGAAGTTAAGCAACGGAACCCCAGCTAGTACTGATATGGGTGGCCGCTTGGGAAAACTGGGTACTGCTAATACCCAATAAATCGTCGCATTAGTGTAGTGTATCACTGTGTATGTGTAGTCTCTCCATACAAACTATGCTGTGGACGGGGCTCTAATGACCTTGTAGTTGAAGGGCTCTAACAACACTAACGAACGACAGTGTCGGGTGCCCATATTTGTCCCATTATGAGACACATGGGAGCGGCGAGTTGCGTTGGACACACCGGTTCTCTTCTGATCACAGCTAGTACTGACATTGGTGGTCGCTCGGGGGAACTGAGTACTGTTAATACCCAAAAATCGTCGCATTAGTGTAGTGTCTGTGCTGTCTATGCATTAGAACTATGCAGTGGACGGGTCTCTAATGACCTTGCAGTTGATGGAACTTAAAACACCAACAAACACAACAATGAGATACATGAGCCACCAGTTGAACGATATTTTATGCAGCCGGCTGCAAAACTCATTACTCTATTATTTACCTTTGACTTATTTTTCTTCGTTGGAGTACTTTTTCTCCACCAAGCTCCTACACCTGGAAATTTTGCCGAACTGCACTTGTATTTGACTCCATATAGGCCTAGTAAGGATTTTTTACGTACAGATGACATTGTATACACCACACGGGGCCCCGAGTTTACTTCCCAACCGAAGAAAAATGCACTTAGGCTTCTCTTTCGTCCCAAAGAAGCCAACACTCTCAATTAAAAATGTAAATATTGCAGTACTGTATAATGAATATGACTGATCTGACCAGATTCATTTGCTTCCTTTTGTAGATGGCCCTGTGGATCCATCAGCGCTGCTTGTTAAGAATATCGATTTATTCATTAAAGCAAACAGCACGAAGCATCATACAAATGAATATCATTTGGTGGAAAAACCAAATCCAAATCTTGTAATTCGACGAGGCCAATCTTTTAATATCAAAATAACATTTAGTAAGCAATTGGATGTTGAAAACAATGACGTTGTTCTTGTTTTTACTGCTAACGGTATGTAATGAATGTGTATCTTACTTAATTGTGATAAAGCGTAAATTAAAATGGTCCCAATTTTTAGATACCAATGCTCCATCATATTCAACAGCCACATTGATTTCTGTGCCGATTTTTCAAACTGCTAATCCATCCAGTTCTGAATGGTCAGCTCAATATGTCTCTGTTCAAGATTCCAGCGCAGATGTACAAGTCTCAGTTCCAGCAAACACCATTGTTGGCGCCTGGAGTCTAGAAGTCGATATCAAACCTAACAAAGATTTAAGAAAAGCTACCAGATATCCACATCCGGATCCTATTTATATTATTTTCAATCCGTGGTGCAAAGGTAAGCAAATCATTAAATCCTACTTTTGAATGGACAATGGCCAATGCAATTCCCGCGTTACCTAGAAATTTGTTGATGGAATGAACGATCTAAGAGCGTATAATAGCATCGAAATTAACCCTAATCTCTACCCAGTACGAGCCCTAGGGACCGACAACACAAACAGTTATTCCGGCATCTGTAGCATAATGATGAAAACTGTTTGTGGATAATGTCACATTTTCCTAAACAATGGAGAAAGTAACGTAAAACTTGAAGTTAAAGATCGGTCAAGGACCCTAATTTCCCTATTTGCAAACAAACCCTCACTGGTTTGGTTTATTTATTTATTGAATATCGGCCCATCTGCTTTGAAAACTATTGGCAGTTCCCAAGGCGCGCGTACTTATCCTAGGAATTCCGATTAGTTGACATCGTGCAGGTCACATGGAACAATGTCACACCTGGGGTTTTTGGATATGATTTTGACGTGTGAAAATTTAACAGCCTTCGACATAAGTTACCAGCTTGACGTTCCTTAATTGACTACCATTAATAACGAAACATGAACGACTTGGCTCACTAATAATTATTATAACCACATTTCTTTTTAAATCCTGTGCTGTTCACTGGTAACTTCCCGTTCAGCAGTATTAGCAGGGGCGGATTCAGAGGCGGATCAGGGGGAGCACTTCAAACGAAGTGCGCCCCAAGTATTTTTAAAAATTCAGAATCCCTTAGTATAAATCTAGCTAGCAATTACAATAGGTCCGTCTACTGCCCCTTAGACAATGTCCTATCTTCAGTGGTTTAGCCAACTGCAGCTTGGACTGGAATGTGTAGAAATGGAAATAGCAAATGCAAAAATGCCTCATCAGTTGCAAAGTTGAATCGTGCATCAGTTGAAATATGCGCCCCATTGAGGCACTGAGGAGGAGCAATTGCTGCACTGCTCCCCCTGACACCCCTGAGTATCAGTCAGCCAAGCCTACAAACAGCGTGAATAAAATCTGAATTCCTCAGATCGTGTGTTCCATGTGTGTTATGACGATCAACCTCAAAAAATATGCAAATTAAAAGTAGTTTTCTGCGGAGGACCGGTGTAACTCTTGAAATGATCGACCTCTTTGCAGTAGTGATGATAGCCTCGTATGATATCCATGGTTTGGCTTGGAAGTGTGTAACGTCACCACCATTCTTCATTCCCCAGCCCAGTCCACATGAACCAGGAAGAATCAGGATTTCAGGATAATAAGGATGTCAATCAGGAAGTTAGTAGAGATCCGGTCAGAAAACAGAAGGCGGAAAATCATTTAAAGATAGAGAGAGATTAGGAGTTAGATATCTATGGATAGCGGGGTGGGCTTCTTCGAGGGAACGGCTTTATTGAGTTAGACACACCAGTTCTCATCTGATCACTGAAGTTAAGCAACGCGACCCCAGCTAGTACTGGCATGGGTAACTGCTTGGGAACACTGGGTACTGCTAATACCCAAAAATCGTCGCATTAGTGTAGTGTCTGTGCAGACTCTGCATTAGAACTACGCAGTGGACGACGCTCCAAATTACTTTTCCAGTTGAAGGGCCCACTAACAAAGCGAAAAAAATAAATGGGCTTCTTCGTTCAAATCCCTAATTGGACTTATATTGGGAAATTGAAAGGAGGGCAGCAAGAATTGTACTCCACAGGTTTTCTCGCAGGGAAAGTGTGTCTGACATGATTAGAGAATTAGGGCGGAACACACTAAGCCAGAGACGTGTATCGCATAGCATTAGTCTTTTTATCAGACTGCTGCTGATAGGGTGCAATGGACCGATGGTTGGAAGTATATCCCTGGCTGTGTACAAGGGAAGAAAGGCTAATTCTTCTTTCCCGAGGACCATTCGGGACTGGATTACTGGATTGGTTTTCGTGGGTTGGGGAGTAAGCTAGGCAGCCGTAACAGGACGAACCCTTAGGAGGCTGCCCACGGGAGATGAGGAGGTAGGTGTAGAGGATGTAGGAGAGGGTTAATTTGCAGCACCCAACGTTCTTTACCAACCACCCAAGTTGGTATTGACGTGGGCTGGCGCTGCTTAACTTCAGTGATCTCACGGGAACTGGTGTGTCCAACAGTGTGTCCAACGGACACACCCTTGGAGAGGGTAAAGTGGAGGGCTTCGTGAAAGGAAAGGCCACCATTGCAAGTATTGTAAGAGGACACAACATTATAGCTTAGGGTTTTAGGAGTTTTCCAGTATCATACGTAGGAATGAGAGTTTTGTCAAATTGGCCAAAGAAGGCTGCTTGCAGTGTAGTGAATTAGATTTGTGTATACTTCAGGGATTCTTGAGGATGCCAGCCGGTGGTTGCAGGCTGATGATAAATAATCGAATTAATCAAACCAATTCTCGAAATCTCTAGTTGGTCATTAAAAGTCAAGATTTATTTTGTTTGATTTAATTTAGACGACACTGTCTATTTGAAAGACGAGGACAAGCGTCAGGAATATGTTTTAAATGACAACGGACTTGTTTGGAGAGGAAGTCACTCGAGAATGAGACCGAGTCCCTGGAATCATGCCCAAGTGAGTAGTGCTTTAAATGAGGTTATTATATTTGGTTGGAAGATATTAACAGTTGACCACGTTTATGCAACAGTAATAACCATAATCAGATCTGTATTCAGTGACAGTACGTTGTTTTTCTTAAACAAGAAGTAACAAAAGCATCTTTATGTATAAGAAAGTCATGAAAATTTCTGAACTTAATATTCAGGCCACATTAGTTATAGTTTGGACAATTTAACTTGTAGTCAACTTTCATTATCCTAAATAATAAACACTAACGACAACAAGTTTTCTGTGTAATCGGATCATTATCTTCATTCTCTTTCATCAAATGTCTTTAAACCTTTCACAGGCAATAAAAGAAACTTTTCTTAAATTTGAAATTGGGGGAATTTTGGGATCTTGGGCCGTAACCTTAGAGGATGGAACATTAAACTTAGTTTTTCGGCTATTTTGAAAGGGCTTTACTGCATGATAATGTTCGTAATATTGAAATTATAATATTATTCATATGTTTAAAACAAACAGTTATTGTTCAACAATGATGATAAAGATACTATTTTCTTTCTAGTTTGAAGAAAACATTCTGGAATGCGCAATTTACATTTTAAATCATGTTGGGCGTCTAAGAAAATCATGTCATAATGATCCAATTATGATCAGCCGCAACTTGTCAGCAGTTGTAAGTAATTTCTATTTGACAATGGTTAATCTGAATTTCTGCAAAAAAGCAGCAGGAAGTAGATAGTCTGTAACATGGTAAATAAATGCCAAGTAAGTCCTATTCCTAACAAAGCAAAGAAGGCGCCATGTTCCGGCCTGTATTCTAGGAACTACTTTCAGAAGCCAAAATGTAAACCAAGGCATCAGCTTGCCTAATGGCAATTGTTATTGTTTGTTGGAGTTTAAGGTCCCGTCAACTACGAGGTCATTAGAGACCCGTCCACTGTATAGTTCTAATGCATATACTGCACAGACACTACACTAATGCGACGATTATTGGGTATTAGCAGCACCCAGCTTTCCCGAGTGACCACTCATGTCAGTACTAACTGGGCTTGCGTTGCTTAACTTCAGTGATCAGACGAGAACTGGTGTGTCCAACGCAACTCGCCGCTCCCACCTAATGGCAAGTAGACTCCCTTAAACATTAGACAATACGTTATGGCTTACAGGTTTGGGTGGGCCCTCTTTTTCTCCTGGAAACCATTACTTTTAGACCAAGTTCACCACTGCAGGTAGTGTGTACGATGTCACACCAAAGAACCCTTTCTACACAGAGAAAACGATAACTGTAGATCAGTAAAATTCCTGGATGTAGGCGCTCAATTCCTGGCGTAACGCGGGGATAGTTCTCCTAACCTGAGCTCCCACCTTTCCAATAAAAATCAACTCCTAACCCTTTTCCCGCCCATGGCAGGGTCGGGAACCCATCTTGTCCCTCTGAATGGACACAAGGGTGATATTTTGGACAGCGTTTTCTGTAGCCAGTCGCCGACCAAAGCTGCAAACCCTATGCTTATTTAATGTCGATCTTCTGTTCGTTGGGGAATTCCACCGACGCCAGGGGGTGAGCTCCTACACCTGGAAATTTTGCCCCATCTCCATTTGCATAGTAGAGAGGGTTCTTTTACGTTTAAATGTTATCGTGCACCACACCGGACCTTGGTTTTACTTCTCATCCGAAGGAAGGCGCACTCGGGGCATCTTTCTTGCCCGAAAGAAGCCAACCCACCTCGGTCCAGTATCGAACTTAGAACTAGTGACGCAGTTACCGAGCACGCTAACAACCGAGGCAGGATCAAAATGATCAAAACTTATCTAATCTTATAACCTTATTTCCATTTTAAGGTCAATGCTCAAGATGATGAAGGAGTTATTGAAGGAAACTGGAGTGGCAATTATTCAGGTGGCGAACCACCAACCAAATGGTTGGGAAGTATGCTCATTCTACAGCAGTTTTATAAAACCAAGAAGCCAGTTAAATATGGTCAGTGCTGGGTATTTGCTGGAGTTTTGACAACAGGTAATTGTTTTAATAAATCGATCCATTTACATCTCAATACAATTGATTTTATTAAAATTAACATCTGTAAAATATTTAGTATGTAGAAGCTTGGGAATTCCAGCAAGGACAGTTACCAATTTTTCATCAGCCCACGATACGCAGGAGAGTTTGACAGTTGATATATTTTGTGACGACGAAGGAAGTGTTATGGACAACTTATCCAGAGATTCCATCTGGTAACATAATGTTGATTTAAATAATTTTCCTTTAAAATTCAGTACAATTAAAATTTAACTGGGGATGGCTAAAGTGGTGCTTGTGATACGAAATGTTATCGTAACGCAATGTGAATAGCAGCAGCTAATTTCCCCATTAATTTCATTGGCGGATCAGGGGGGAGCACTTCTAAATAGTGCGCCCCCAATTATTTTTAAATATTCAGAATCCCTAAGTATAAATCTAGCTAGCAATTACAATAGGTCCTCTACTGCCACAATGTGCTATCTTCAGTGGTTTAGCCAATTGTTTGTTTGTGATTTAGGGCCCATCAACTACAAGGTCATTAGAGCCCCGTCCACAGCATAGTTGTTATGCAGAGACTGCACAGACACTACACTAATGTGACTCAGTTTTCCCAAGCGGCCACCCATGTTAGTACTAGCTGGAGTTGCGCTGCTTAACTTCAGTGATCAGACGAGAACTGTTGTGTCCAGTGGTTTAGCAAAGTACAGATTGGACTGGCAGTATAGACGTGGGGGTAGCAATGCAAAAATGCCACATCAGTTGCACCCCATTGAAGCGCTGAGGGGTGAGAATTGCTGCATTGCTCCTCCCTCTGGATCCGCCCCTGATTAATTCATCCAACCACGGATAATCGATGCTTCCATAGATCTTTATATGTCTTATTTCATTGTGTTAAAAGTTTCACTGTTAACATGAAGAACGGCCCTTTCTAATAGGAACTTCCATGTATGGAATGAAGCTTGGATGTCCCGTCCAGATCTTGAACCTGGGAACTATGGTGGATGGCAAGCTATTGATTCGACACCTCAAGAAGAAAGCGATGGTTGGTTTGCATTGGGTGTTAAAAATGATAGACATTCAATGAAAGAGTTACTGAAAATAATGAATTTGGTATTGTATGTTTAGGAATTTATCGCTGCGGCCCTTCATCAGTCACTGCAATTAAACAGGGAGAAATTAAAAAGAGTTATGATGTGCCCTTTCTCTTCGCTGAAGTCAATGCTGATAAAGTGTACTGGCTCTACAGAGGATCTACTCAACCTCTAAAACTTATTTCTAAAGAACAAGAATCGTACGTAAATATTATTGAGAGACTAACATGTGCTACCTGGAAGTATGTGAGCCTTATAAAGTAACTTTTCAAATATATTTTTCAGCATTGGGATGTATATCAGCACTAAAGCTGTAGGATCGTTTGAAAGAGAAGATATCACATTGAATTACAAATATCCAGAGAGTGAGTAGAAATCAATAGAATACAAAAGGGTTAGATGATCTGATGTTCAATGAATTATTACTATTATTATGATTATTAGGAAGTGAAGAGGAGAGATCAGTAATGCTCGCAGCCTTGAAACAAAGTGGAAGCATGTATAGTCGTTATTATCTAAATGAAGATTTTGAAGATGTGTCATTTGACTTTCAATTATACGATGATATTGTTATTGGAGACTCATTCAAGGTAGAATTTTAGTTTTACATAAATATCTAACACACAAATATTACATCAGCATTGCCGTCAAAACATGTTTTGATATTTTGTGACATATCCGGTTGCACAGGTGCAACATCACAAAATACTGACCTACAAGGTCAAACAGCTCATTCATCTCCTGCCATTTGATTTACCTAGCGCAGGCCCATGTTAACTACATGCACAAACCGCTGAAAATTAAGGAGGACTTTCTTTTCGTCCTGGCATGTTTACCACTCACTGCTGCTTTTAATAGGTAATTAATTAGGTAGGTAAGAGCGATACCATGTTGAGGAGCAAGGACTGCTGCAATGCGGTGTCATACCACGTAGAGGGCATTCTACGCGAGAAGAAGAGTGAGCTGGACCATGAAGAAAAAGCTTAGCCTGAAGTAATGCGCTGAAATGTTCCGGGCTAGTGTCTAGAAGACAATGGTAGGTGTTTCAATCGGTAGTCCGGCATCGGGAGTCCGGCACAAAGTGGGAGTCGTACATTATCCAAACGTCCCAAAAAGTAAGTGGTCGACCCTGCTGCCTGAGTGACAGAACCCTATTAGTTGCCTGTGATGAAGATAGAGATTGTAGGTCTGTTCAGTCCGGGGACCATTACTTGCAGACAGCTTAAGTCTTAATTATTTTATCTGGTATTAGTTTGGCGGTGAGAATGATTAAGAATCTCCCTGATTTGCCTGAAAGAAAAGACAGATCTAATTTTGTCAAACATACTTGAAATGCAATTTTGATTTATATTTTAGGTTGTGCTCAAAATGAAAAACAAGAATAGAAATAAAAGCTACGATGTTGTCACAACGTTAAATGTTAACACAATGCTTTATAACGGTACCATTAAAAGCCTCATCAAGAGAAAAGCATTTGATACTCATGTCAGAGCACATTCTGGTAAGTAGGGCATCCCTAAGGTGAAATATGACAGTAACAGTTGAAGATTTTTAAAATTCTCGTTATTTCTCTAATTTTCAAGACTCTTCAGTTGTTCTTGAAGTTCAGTATCCAGATTATGAGTCCAAATTAGAAGATCAATGTGCGTTTCATATTTCTGCTATGGCTAAAGTTAAGGAAACTGATTTCGAATATTTTGCTCAAGATGATTTTAGAGTCCGGATGCCTGATATTGTCATCGAGGTACCCGTGTTCAGCTTTTTAAGCCATTTTATAAATTATTTTGGTAGTAGAATAGTACTAGAGCTAATTTTTCTTTATTTTCCAGACTGATGATAAAATCATTCAAGGCCAAGAGTTTTCAGGGAAAGTTTCCTTCAAAAATCCACTGCCGAAAGCTCTTCACAATGGAGAATTTGCCATTGAAGGTGCAGGTTTAGGAGCTCCATCGAAAATAAAAGTTTCAAAGTAAGTTGCACCATATGGGTAGTGTTTTTTTTGTTTGTTATACAAATTCTGAATAGGTATAATTAACCTGATTCCTTAATTTTATGTATAGCGCCATCAATCCTGGAGAAGATATATCAACGACTTTCAAGATGATACCTACAATGTCAGGGTCAAAAACGATTGTTGCCAAATTTAACTCTAAGGAATTGAATGATGTTGATGGCTTTAAAACAATTAATGTGTCTTCCAAATCACCAAGAGCAAATGATCCACGTACGAATGACATCGGGAATGGCAGGAATGAAGATTAGATTCAAAGACAATTTTCAACATGTCCTACATTTGTGCCAAAAAGATATATAAGCTTAATTTCCTAATCCTTTGATTCTAAGTCAACTTTTTTAAAACTGGTAGCTACAGGAATCCAATATGTATGGTTGTGTGTAGTTCCTGTACAGGCTATTCTGAGGGTGGGAAGATCACATATTTTAAACCAGGACCACTAAATTAACCAATGACCAGCATTGCCTGAAGACAATTTTATGTAATGCAGCTTTTTTAAAAAAATATGCAAAGCAGCTATAAATTTATATTAAGCATGAGGAAAGTTTTTTTTTGTATTGAGCTAAACAAATCAAAACTGGTGCTTTTTAATAGTAATCTTTGATTAAGCGCTAAACCTGGTAATTACTTCACGTTACCTGGCAATTATTCCCTGTATTTTTTATAGAAATATTCCTCTATATATTTGATACAAATGTATATTTTCCAGTATGGGCGAATGAAATAGTCATTAACATAACTTAATTCACTGTTCTTACTGCAAAATTTTGGAATGTAATGTGTTTTGTTAAATTATTTATCGTGCCAACATAATGAATTTAAAGGCATCATCTTTTATTAATATATTAAAGATATTTGTCTTTTTAATACATAAATAAGTTTCCCTAACTAACGGATTTCTGACGATAGCCATTCTGGAACGCAATCGAGTGAAAGGTAGAAAAGTTCACCGAAGGTGTGATTTTTGTTGACGATTCCTAAGATTGGCTACTAACACTGAAATGATTTTGCGATTGTAAGCCCAGAGGCCCGATATGGATACTAAGGCGAATGTTCAATTCAAATTAATTTAATCGCTGAGCCTTAATTGTACCGAGAAGAAGTGAATGTGGAGAATTTGACCATTTTTCTGTGTGGGGGCAGTGGCAAAAGTCTGAGTGCATAAGTCCTACCCAGTGGCGTAGCGTTGGTTTCAGGGGCGAGGGCCAAATTAGCCGCCCCTTATTTAGGCAATTAAATCCTTAGACCCCCTCATTTCTTCTAATATTTTCTCCCTTAGCTCTACTTTTACTTTAATCGGCCCGAATTGTAGATGAGAGATAGTTCAATTTTTCGTTCAGATTTCAGGATATTATTTGTTGTGAAATTTTGCCGCCCGGGCGGCCCCTGCCACGCTACGCCCCTTGCCCTACCTTTAGGTAAACCTGATCGTGTACACATGTATAGTTGAATTACACGAACTTGGGCCTGACCCCGAGCCAAAGAGGCAATTATTATGCAGGTGCGCTCTATGGCCGGAGCACAATGGCCGGCACACTATGGTCAGAACTCTAATCTCGGATTTTGTCACAACTTTTTGTACCGTAGCGCTACTGCAAGGAACTGTGTGGTATATCGCGTCCTATGCGCCCGTCAGATGCAATCTTGTATAATAAAAAGTTGAGTTCGTAACTCAGCATTCTAGTATTGCTGACCGCCTCGGTATATTGCTCTGTGTGTTCAGGCCTTTATTGCAGATGACAGCTGTGGGGTAGCACGTTGGGTAGGGCACGTGGGGTAGCACGTTGGGTAGGCCGACATCTCCCCACAGACAACCAGCCAATATTCCTGTGGGTTCCAGACGCCTGACTGGGGTGTCCCCAGTCAGAGCATGTTTAATGAACCTGCGGACCCGACCCTGCCACAGGCGGGATAAGGGAATGATGATGATGACAGCTGTGGTGAATTAGAACAGTAGTTACTTAGCACAATGCGTCTGCAACTTCATGAGCTGTAATATAGTACGATGTAGGTTTTGGCGTCGCTCGCCTACTGCAAGACTCCTTTCCTTGCTCGGCATAAAGGCTCACTCACACCAACGCCAAACAATCGCAGTCGCAGCGGATTTTCCGCGACAGGAACATGCCGTTTAACCTGCGCCACTGTGAATTCGCCTTGATACGCACACCAACCCCTTCAGTTTTGCGGTACATGCCATCTTCTTCTATCAACATTCGAACAACGATGGCGAGTAAAACCGTGTAGGCAGGGATTGTAACTAATTCGCTGCAGTTTCGGAAACGTGGGCAGGATATATTCGCAGCGGTGTACGCGCGACTATTCTATTGCACTTCATAGTTAGCGTTTTGACACAAATAATTCGCATCAAACGCTACCCATGAAGAGCAATGGTCATGCGTACACCGAAGCGAATTTATCGCGCCCGCGGTTGCGAAAGTGCAGCGATTTAGTTAAAATCGCTGCACGCACGGTTTTAAACGTCATCGTAGTTCGAATTCTGATAGAACAAGATGGCGTTCACCTAAAAAAATAGAATTAATGAGAACAAGCTGGTGAAAAAAGAACTAAACTGACGCGTTGGTGTGCATATCAAGGCGAATCCAACGCTTCGCGGTGCGCCCTCCTGTTCGGCGCGTGTTCCGTTGGCCTTTAAAGGCTCCCTCACACCAACGCGAATAAATCGCAGTCGCCGCGGATGTTTCGCGGCGAATTATTCGCATCAAACGCTACCCATGAAGAGCAATGGTCATGTGTACACCGAAGCGAATGTATCACGCCCGCGGTTGCGGGCGTCATCGGCACGGTTTTAAACGTCATCGTTGTTCGAATTCTGATAGAACAACATGGCGTTCATTTAAAAAACTAATAGAACGAATGAGAACAAGCGCATGCTCCTGTTCGGCGCGTGTTCCTGTGGCGAAAATTACGTTGCGACTGCGATTGTTTCGCGTTGGTGTGAGGGAGCCTTAAGGCTAGCCTCACACTGGAGCCGGCTATGTGCGACTCCGACTACGCACGACTTAGTCGGACGACTTGAGTGGTCACATTACGCACGACTTGCTTCAGCAAAACCCCACTCATGCCCCGCAGCATTGATAAGAAGCGCAAAAGAAACTTATATAACAAAAGATACTGTGCAAGTCGCACAGAGTCGGACGAAAATTCCCAACCAGTTCGGATCTAGTCGCAAGTCGGAAGTGTATGCACGTAGTCGGACGACTGAGTCGCAGCCAAAGTGAGAGGATGCATAGGGAAACAAGGAATGGGATCGTTTGTGCATATTTGTACGACTACGGACGACTAAAAGTCGCTCGTAGTCGGCTCCAGTGTGAGGCTGCCCTTATGCTCATCGCTCAGCTCGTCACCTCCACTCCAAGTGCTAACCACTGATCGCTCAGTTATTGGATGCACCACCAATAATGCGTCCATACTGATCTAGTGACGTGTAAGGGTTTGTCGGAAGGAGCTAATTGCCTGATAAATTGGAAGACAATCTATGAAATCGACTTGCCATTTTTACTTCTCCATTTACCAGCGCCTGTTTACACGCCGTAACTTGCCACCTACTGCTTGCTACTTCGCCTAGTTTGAACCAAGAGTATTCGACATGGGAGCGTCGTGAAACTACTTTGTTGTTTCATGTATCCAATAACTAGGGGCGCTTCTAATCAACACAGCAGTTGAATAGTATTCGACACCATGGTGACGTGCCGATTATTTAAGTGTCTGACTGTCAATTCGTGTTGGAAGACGTGTTATATGGTAGGGAGTGTTAAATAACAATAGGTAGATAAAAGAGATGTAATAATAATATTCATAGTTTCGTTTTGTCGTGCGTTGTTATCTTGACTTTGCTCCTTCTTTTCAGTTGACGTATTTGCCATGGCATCTCAGGACGGCGATCATGACAGCCAAAGAAAGGTAGCTTTAGTTACCGGCATAACAGGGCAGGTGAGCTGGTATAGAAATTGTTTAATTTGTTATTCAAATTATTATGTGCTATCCATTAGACATACGTTATGGTGATTTTGTTTACATCTCATAGCGCCCATAATTCAAAATTGTGTCCCGTTTAATTAGCTTGTAAGTGCTTGACACATACTGATACAATATAAATGGAAGTACTACTTAGTTAAGAGAACCTATAGTGATCGCCACGAAAGATGACACATGGGAGGTAGAAGGTAAGAAAGTTCACTACAAAAATTAGGGGGTTTGAAAAAGGTCAAATGGCAGGCTTCATTCAGTAATGGCAAGTACAACTTCAATGTTTTCCCTATTTTTCGAAGAGGACTCATCCTTTGCCTCCCACCAATGTGTCAACTTTCGTGGTGAGCACTGTAGTTTACTGCTTAAATAGATTTATGGAATGTCATAACCTTTATTGATTCAAGACATGGTTTCAGTTGTCAAACAGTTTCCTATAGTTTATTTTGACTTTTGTATGAACCATTTCAGTCTTTTAAATAATTATATATTATTTCTGATGGGATTATTTCATGATATTTTTTGGAAGATTGGAGAGGCACTGTGTTTTCGCTGTGTTTGTGCGGCGTAAACAATGTTTATGAGGTGTATATTCATGTAAGTTGTACATTAAAAGACACCTGTTGATCGACGTGGTAGCCCAAACACCTGTATCAAAACTGTTAGCTTCGTTAAGTAGTGCTTGAAATTCTGGATTGGGTTGAATTCTGCTTATTCGGTTCTTTACATATGTTTTGGTATTGTCATGCACATATTTATTGTTTCTTTACTAGGACGGGTCGTATCTGGCAGAGTTATTGTTGTCTAAAGGCTACGAGGTGAGAATTGTTGAACAATAAGTGTATATTGAACCGTTTTGTCAACAAGACAGCTCTATGTGACCGATATGATAGCTTTCGTGATGTAAGCTATTCAAAGATGGATATTTTTAGTGCACATAAGGGCATTTATGTCATAAGCACTTAAACATATATAATGGCAGACAATAAATAGGAAATACCAGTTGGAAATGGCGTGGACGTTAGGGAGACTTCAGCTACATACGGAATTGATACAACCCTGGGTGAAAAACTAATCTACTGGGTCAACGCGGAGCTTGGGTAATGGGGTAGGATTTCATCTATTATTTAAGCATGAGCATGGGATTTTAGGATTAACCCTTAGGCAAGGCCCAAAACTGATAAGATTCTTCAAATGCTTCCTATGGGAAGGCAATCCTGGCGCACATATAACTTTTGGTTATTCATGAATTGGAGATGCTATTGTGAGGTGGTTGAATTATTTTGTCGCATTCCCTTCTATTACAGTATCTTGTTAATTTAAAATTGACTTTAGCTGCATTGCAGGAACTATCTATCATAAATATTTAATGTAAAACAGTGATATTTCACGTGAGAACATATGAAAATAGTACAGCGAGCTAAACTTAGGCATCTGAGTATTTTAGAAAAACCAAGAACACTTGTATGAAAATCATTTAGAAACTTTTAAGTCTAATGGTGTACTAGATGTGAATATAAGCCCACTGTAGTTCAGCATCTTTCCCTTATCCCACTTGTGTTCCCAGGTAGCTTTAGGCCTGTATGTACTCCGTTTTTGGCCCACCACCTGCATTTCTCCTATCGATCTAACTAACTCCTCTCCTCGTGAAATGCCCATACCATCTCAGCCTTCCCTCTCATTTTATCTGCTGTCCGTTACACTCAAGCTACCCCTGACATACTCGTTTCTAGCCCGATCGGCTCTTGTGAACTCGCACATATATCTCTGCATACTGCCCAACACTCTTACCCCTTCAGCATAGCTGCTCTAACCATTGACCTATAAAACTTTCCCTTAAGTTTCACTGGGATCCTCTTATCACAAGACCTCTACTCGCCCGTCTCTACTTTGTCCACCCTACACTGATCCTGTGTGTAACATCTACATCTATTTCCCAATTGTTTTGAAAGACTGATTAATTATAACCCTCACTGTAGTTTTTATTGAAGTAATTTTCGTCTTCAAAACCCTGCTAGGTTCACGGTATCATCAGGCGGTCCAGTTCTTTTAACACTCAACGAATACAGCACTTATATGATGATCCTCAGACTCATCGCCATGGATGTATGCAACTCATCAAATACAATTTTATAAATCTAAATGCCGAGGCAATGATTTTAATGTTTAATATTTTTAGTCATGAAACTGCATTATGGAGATCTCACTGATAGCTCTTCACTAGTCAAAATTATCAGCACTGTTCAGCCAACTGAAATCTACAACTTAGGTGCCCAGAGCCATGTCAAAGTATGTTTTAACTTGCTTTTAATATTTTTCGCAAGAAGTGAACGTGTATGTTATTGAATTAATTCTGTATTTTGTATTCTAGGTATCATTTGACCTGAGTGAATATACTGCCAACGTTGATGCTTTAGGTACACTGCGAATTCTAGATGCTATTCGCACTTGTAAACTAGAGAAAAAAGTGCGCTTTTATCAAGCATCTACGAGTGAGTTATATGGAAAGGTACAAGAAATTCCCCAAAAAGAAACTACCCCGTTTTATCCAAGGTCTCCCTATGGTAAGTTGGTATACGGTGCCCTCCACAATTTAATTGGTACCTTACTTAATAATTAATGGGGATTTTTTTTTTGGGTAATTTCAGGAGCTGCCAAACTATATGCATATTGGATTATTGTAAATTACAGGGAAGCTTATAATATTTTTGCTACCAATGGCATTCTTTTTAATCATGAAAGTCCTCGTAGAGGTAAATTTTATTGTGTAAGATTTAATTTTAAAAAAGGCGGACTACGGTTATTAATAATTATTTCTCTAGGAGAAACGTTCGTAACTCGAAAAATTACAAGATCAGTTGCCAAAATAGCTTTAGAACAGATGGAATATTTTGAATTGGGAAATTTAGATGCTAAACGAGATTGGGGACATGCACGAGATTATGTCTTGGTAAGCATTATATCTTTGCAATGGAACTTATAAATTACTGCAAATTAACGACTGTCTGGACAGGGAAGCTGGATTTGATTTACTTCGTTTAGGCAAAACTCAATCTGAAAACGTTTGCCACCTATATAAATAAATGCTCAATACCCTGTTATTAGATTCAGAAGTCCTAATGGTGAAGCCTTTCTTCATGAAAGCTGTGCCGTCAAATTTATTTTATTTACTTAAAATACAAATAAGTATTTGCTTTTTATAATTTTGGAGTGAGTCACTATAACGGTGCTGCATTTTGGCGTGTTATGTATAACCTATTGAAGAATACTTTGGTTTTAAATTTCGTCCTTAATTTTTACCCTAATTTCACGTTTCAAATCATATCGCATGACTGAGAGTTGTCACCTTTGTAGGCCATGTGGATGATGTTACAGCATGATAAACCAGAAGATTTTGTTATTGCTACTGGAGAAAGTCATAGTGTACGGGAGTTTGTGGAATTAGCCTTCAAGCATATTGGCAAAGAAATTGTGTAAGCGTAAACTATGTTCTATGGATTTCTATGAAGATCTCATGTATTTGTAATTAAAACTAATTAAAAATTGGCTAACTAGATGGGAAGGAGCTGGCGACAAGGAAATTGGGAAAGAAAAAGGAACCGGTATTGTCAGAGTCAGAGTGAATCCAAAGTATTACCGTCCTGCTGAAGTGGTAAGTTTCTAATTTAAATTTTAGTTGTGGTTGTTGACAATCCTGCATATGTTTGGAAACTCACCTGTTGATTACACATCTTTAATTTTACCTGGAAATAAATAATCGGCTGTATTTTACATGGTACGGACACTTAATAATAACTACACGCGGACAGGCTTCTCTTATACCTAGAAGCATGGATGTTCTATACCTACAAATGAAGCCATGGGTATATAGCTTTTCTTGGTAGTGTTGTTCGTACCGTTAGTTAAAATGATTCTTCCACCTTCATTGTTCTGATTATAAAGTGCTAAAACGTGTCTTTCAGTTCCCTAGTGGTCTGTTGCATTTCACCCAACGTATGGTTGCTGGTGACGATATTATCAGACAATGACTTAGTGCATCCAGGAAAATGCGAAAATAAAATCTAAAGCAATTCTTATCTTCCTTGATGCTAGGCCCACCCAAAATCGTTAGCTCAAGTATTTTTCCCATTTTTTTTTTTCAGCAGATAAATTCTCGTGTAATAATAGGTGCATCCGGTTTTTGGCGTAATGGGAATCGGCTGAGCAAGAGTACTGTATTTTAATATACTGTACCTTGAAAGTAACAGCTTGACGTACCTATATAAGTCACCCTAACAATGAAAACTTGAGGACTAATTTTGAGTCGACTACATTTGAGCGGCGAATTGCGTTGGACACACCAGTTCTCGTCTGATCACTGAAGTTAAGCAGCGCAACCCCAGCTAGTACTGACATGGGTGGCCGCTTGGGAAAACTGGGTACTGCTAATACCCAAAAATCGTCGCATTAGTATAGTGTCTGTGCAATCTCTGCATCAGAACTATGCTGTGGACGGGGCTCTAATGACCTTTGTAGTTGAAGGGCCCTAAAACACCAACAAACAACAACAACAATACAGACAGTAACCTTTTCAACAGTATGATGTGATCTGGTTTCAGTGGAGATTTGACAAAATACTGCCCGCTTTCAAACTTATTTTGACTTATGTAATTCATGAATAGGTCATGAAATTAGCGAGGCAATGTTTTTTGGATCAAACGATGCATCTCCCGTTAATATCATAAGTGCTTTCAAGCAATGCTTCATATTTCCCCTTACAAGTTGTAAGCACATGAATAATGATGGTCTAAAGAACTTGCGCTGCTGATTCCCCCATCATCCTCAATTGTTGCTTACATCCTCAACTCTTTAATTTGCCATGCAGATAAAAAAATACCATCAAAATGGCATGCTTAGAGCAAAGTTGTCAAATGCTGGAATATCCCTGAAGTCAATTCTTGGCAGGAAGGTGTCGGGAATGTAACGGGCAAGTGTGCCGGCGTTGATACCTTATTTGGTAGCATAATTTGCCATGTGTGCGCAAGATATAGTTACCGCCTTGGAGGAGGCTGGGGGCTTCGTTCTGGCGAGAGAAACCCAGAAAGACACCTCCGTAGGATGAGAGTAAACCTTTTTGTGTCAAATGCCAACAAGATATGAGGAAACTCTTTCTACTCAGGTTGGAAAATGTGTGGATCAACAGAATTTCCACGTTATAGAGAAATCGCCCCACCTTTGCGTCGGAAAATGATTGTCAGAGCTGATTGGCTGACCCTTACAGGCCAACTGCTGCTAAAAATTTGCTCCTGCGACTTCAAAGTTCACAGATGCCATTTACAGTATGTGATGGGCACGAAATTAAATAATGGGATAAGAATTTCTTTAGTATTAATTTATTTTGCGAATTAAACAAAAGCAAGCCATTGAAACTGCATATAAAAGATTATTGGGTGAGACGGAAAACATTCGCGTTGTTCATCTCACTGTGTCCGTAAAATATATGCTTTTCATTTGACCTCGTATTCAAATATTCTTGAAGTTACTACTGTGAGTTTTTGATCCCTGCATATTCAAACCTCAGAAAAACTGCATTCACGCAAACTACGTATGCACCTTATTGGCTCTCTCAAGTACAGTGCTTAAGGTCCTCTTCACATTTCAGCCATTTGAAGTACAGGGAATAATTGGATTAGTGCGACGTCAAATGAATGGGTAGTTTGGGATCTGTCCATAGTACTTCTTTACAGTTGAGTGCTACGGGTTATTGATCGTTTGGCGGTGGACGTGTTTATTTAACCAAGAGAAACACTTGAGTGAGTGGTCGGAGTATGTAGCCATTGGCGAGCAGCTTAGTGTGTATGATAAGCAGATGATGGTCTTTTGGGTCCTTGTGGCACAAGATCTTAAGATTGAGGTCGTTATTGGTGACCAAAAGCTTTCTTGTCTGCATTCTATAGTGGGAGGGAATGTCTAGAAAAGATATTCATGAGCCAATAAGAAGTTTTTCGATGTGCTTTACTTTCTTGATGTTCCGTGATCTTATGTTTTTGTTTTCGCACGTTGGCACATCTAAATCCATTACTTTTTATGTGCTAAGCTTGTAATCAACTTTTAGCTTTCTACATGTTGTGAATCATTTCGTGTGACAGTTTTTTTATTATCTATGCTAAGAGTTGGAAATGTTTGCTCTAATATTCGGTACATATATAACAGAAGTCGAACGTTGGGATCCAATAATAGGTTTTTCTAAATAAGGAAAACAATAAAGGCCTTACTTGTAGTGTAGTTTGCCATGGCGCAATTTTAGGTCCAGAACCTTACGGATTTCAACTAGCAATTTGGTCGTCACAGCCAACTCCCAAGCATTAAAATCATTCAATACAGTATTTAAATTTGCCTGCCGACCACTTTTTAAAAAAGTATTATTTTTGATGGAAATAATTCGGTATTGATCTTATAACTGTTGTTTCCCCTCGTTGTAATGACGGTGTGCCTTTGTTGTAGTTTTTCTCAGGGCCTGATTTTTTGTCCAGCCCGGTTTGTAACGCAACACAAGTTCGCGCAAAAAAAATAGTAACGTGTCCAACACGTCGTAGCTATTAAGATGTAGCAGCTACATTATCATGTGAATGCTAACACTTGAATCGAGAAGTTGAAATGCTCTGATGTGTGAAGAAGGGAATTAAAAGTTTGTGGATGCGTATATTGAATAAGTGTATAAAACATATGGGATTGGTAGAGAAGGTTAAAAACGAAACATAGGAAAGTTATTTGAAGGGCTTATACTAGCTTGCCGTCTATTCTTGTAAATTTTGAACGAATCATTTTGCAGTTTAAGATAAACATCTTCTGAAAAGAGATGCTGTGTGAGAGTTAGATTCCGGGGTAGTGGACGCCCTTTGAATTGCCTTTCAAGATGGGTTGGTTACTTGTGGAAGGACTCATCTCAATAAAGTTACTTTACATTTTTGCAAGACTGAAAAACCCATTTTGACAAACTAGAGTTTATTGAGGGTGAACATATAAAAAGGGAAACCTTGCATTCGGTGTGGCAGCATGTGTAGTCGAATTTGGTTTAGCCTTTTTTTTTCCAGAACTAGTCAGTCACTTGCCGTACTTATCTGAATCTGTCTCATGATATTCTTCACCCTCTTAGAGTCAACCATGGCAGTAAATGCACACACAATGCTGCGAGTGTGTGTGGCACTTCATTGAATAGAATTGTAAAGGCCAGCTTGGACTTCTTCCTCCCCTCACTCCAAAAGATAAGCACAATTTATAGAAAGAAAAACATCCTAGGGCATGTTGTATGGAAGAGAGAGGATGAAGTTAGACAGATGGGCGTAGGACCTAGAGCTTAGATTATATAAATCCTTTAGCGTGGTCATGACTAGTCGATTGATCGAACCTTTTATGAACATGAACCAAGTGAATTAAAATTCTTTGTTGCTTGTAAAGACTGGAGACGTCAAAGAAAAACTTGTGATAGATTTTTAGGACTACAATTTCAACTCGTGTTAACATTTTTCTAGGTTTTTTTAATTACTTTCTTGTCACCTTTATTATCATTTGCGCAATACATTTGACACACTAACGCGTTGGTTAACTACTTCCGGCATTGTTAGACATGTTTTTTAATATGATTAATTTCTTTAGGAAGAAATTGGCCATTTTAATAGTGCTATTTTATGTCTTTTAGGAATTTCTTTTAGGAGATGCTAGCAAGGCCAAACGTGAGTTAAAGTGGGAAGCTAAGACTACTTTTGAGGTGAGATTTTCATATTTAATAAAAGTACAGTATTTCTTTTCAGTTAAATGTGTTGACAATTGAAGCATTTTAATTTAGTTTAAACTAATTTAAGGTTTCACTATCCATTTTGCATTTTACGATTAATTTCATAAGGTTATTATATGATCTTTTTTCCTTGCCACCAACTGCCAGGAACTAGTAAAAGAGATGGTAGAAGCTGATGTCCAATTAATGAAAACAAATCCTATGGCGTAAACCAATATTTTTATGCACAAACCAATTAAGTTTTCTTGCGGAGCATTTTAAAATGTATTTGGTAGGTGATGTTGATTGCCCATCTCAGTTGTCAGCGTTTCTACTTTTGTTTTAGCTATTTTTAATAAGAACTAATTCTTCAAAATTTGTGTTTTTCACGCTTTAAAAAAATATTGTTGATTTTTTTTAAGCATTATTTAATGTTATCAATGAATGAATGTTGCATGTCTGCTTAGAATTTAAAATCGGATATGTTTGCTTCCTTGGGTATCAGTATCCAGTACCACTTCCAACTCGCGTAATATAACTAACCTTTAAAACTACCAATAACTGTGGTTCTAGGATAATTAGCGTGCGCTGTTAACGTTCAGTTGCTTAATAACATTATTATGTTTTTAATGTAGTATAATAGATCAGTGTTTGCACCGCAAATAAGTGATTATTAATTCATATTTCTCTTAAAGGAGCTGGTTCGTGAAATGGTCACTCATGATATCCAGCTGATGAAGAAAAATCCTCTTGCATAATCATTATGTACCATTCCAAAATAGCTGGGTTAATTGGTGCCATATTTATATTTGTTCACAAAATTATTGCTCTTAGGAGAATGAATGGGATTGAGAATTTCTGGATATTAAATTGGTAATGATTGCATTATTGAATACACTATTTTTTAGATATTTTGCTCTCTAATTACTTTAAAGCAAGTTTACAGTTCGGAGAAAATTTTGCTTTAGTATTTCTCAGCGTGAAATTTGAGCATTTATGTTGTGATTACAAGAAACGCCGTTTCGATCTGGAAAAGTATTAGGGTTTGAAGCCCTAACACATGGATAGGGCAGTGACTTTTCTATATTACTCGATGGGGTGTTTCCTGGCTTAAGTAATAGGTACACATCGCTCGATGTCAAAGTTTTAGTTCTTATCCGCCAAAAGGTCACTTTAGATTTCTCTTGGTGCTCATCTACCTCGGTCTGCAGCTCATCTGCATACTGGAAGCGGCGAATTGCTTTGGACACACCAGTTATCGGCTGACCATTGGAGTTAAACAGCGCAAACCCAGCTAGTACTGACATGGGTGGCCGCTTGGGAAAGCTGGGTACTGCTAATACCCAAAAAGTCGTCGCAGGTAGTGTAGTGTCTGTGCATTCTCTGCATAAGAACTATGCTGTGGACGGGGCTCTAATGACCTTGTAGTTGAAGGGCCCTAAAACACCAACAAACGAACGAAGTCACCGGCATACTGCGAAGTCAAGAAAGAAGTGTTCTCTCTTTGATTTCCGCTTACGCATTGCTGCTTAATAAGTACGAAGTATAAAATAAGACTAAAATGCGATCGCTTTAAAATTTTTAGTAAAATCTTTCATACATTTATCAAATTTCACAAAAGTTAAGAAAACTAGTTGTGATGTTTCTCAGTCTGCTTATTACGGCGGCGATTGAAAAAAATGAAGGCATCTGCTTTGTGAATAGACGGACTTGTTCATTTCCTGGGCGTGTAGACATGATGGTGTGATCATCACCGCTCTCATCCACACTGACGCCTTGAAGGACATTGCCTGTTGTGCCAATGTAAGATAGTAGTATTTAATTAATTACTAATTAATCTGATTAGAAGCGCCCATAATTTAAGAAGTCTTGTCGACGTCAACCAGACCAAAATAATATCCGGATAGTGTAATGGGGCAGTTAAGAGACGCTTCTGAATAAGTGGGTTGGGCTCTTCTGGCTGTTTTCCTGTAATTATAGGTTTGATATTGTTTCGATGATCTAAAATAGAAGTGTGATTCTGAGGAGAAGTTGTATGGTGAATACTCTCCGTTCTTTGATGCAGAAATAAATGGTCCCTTTCTTTTGCTGAATGATTCAAATAATAGATTTCTATAACTATGCTATCAACAATTTCATATGGTGTTTTATTTTGGATCTACCTTGTATATAATTTTGCTTTTGTATGGCCTTTTTCAAATATTTAACTTAAAATATACAGACCTTAGGTATGTTGGCCTGATATTTTATAGCTTAGACCAGGACTTCTTTTTGAGACATTGGTTATTATTTCTATAGTTTATTTTATAATCTGTTGGATATCTTTTTCTAATATTGTCTTCGCGTGCAACTTGAGTTTTAACAAGCAGTTTTTCTATCAGCTGCCATTTGTTTATTGATTTAGTAATTTTTACAACATTGGAGATTCTCATAGATCACCAGGAAATCTAAATATTCTTGTGTGCTTCGTTGAACATCTGATAACAATAAAGAGCTTTGATGTTTCTTCTCAAGTTCTTCTTCCTCCTTTTAGGCAATCTTTCTTTGGCAATATTTTGAAGTTTGGTCTAACCGGGACTTGATGGCTTCTAATGAACATGTTTTTGATCGTATGAGAAACCGACTTGTCGAAGTCGAAGGTTTTTTGTATAGCAGAATACTTGTCTGCCGTCCAGGTGACTTGTTTTTTGAGATGCATAACGCATTTCAGTGACTTTTATGATCGTTTAAATGTTTGGAGTTAACTATTTACATCTCCGGTGTCTGAAATTCTATAAGAAATAACGTTTATAAAGTTCAGACTTGAAAACAAATTGTATAACTATTAGACAAAGTGTTGCATTGCTATAAGTTTGGTAAGCATCAATTGAACTTCAAGGCACTGATGATGTCATGAACACAAACTGACATACATGAATAATGTAGTTCCAATGCGTCTTGTACGTGTTTGGAGCCGAGCCCTTTCAAACGCAGATGCATGGAACATGGACTCCACTGTTCGTTAGTGGCACATTGTCATCATCATTCCTAACCCTTTTCCCCTTTTTTGGCATTGTCGGGTATCCATTTGTCCGCGTTGGTACCCGGAACTTTTTGGAGATATTTGTACGCAGCCATCTGCCAACCGTGTTTATATAACTTCTGCATGGCTGCTTTATCGAGACCATTTCTTTTACCAACGCCAGGGGGCGAGCTCCTGCACCTGGAAATTTTGCCAATCTGAGCACATATTTTACTCTTACGTATCGCGCACGCCACATGGAACCACGACGGGTGGCGCATTTGGAGCTTGCCTCTTGTAATAAAGAAGTGAGAATTGAATCTGCAACAGTGGCCTCACTAAACAAGCACTCAATCCACTGAGCCACCGAGACATTTCCGTGGCTCACTCCTGCTTTTCTTCTTCTTAGAAAGAAGCCAACCACGAGTTCGCCCCTAGCTTTTGCTTAAATATAGGCTCATTGTTTCCCCACATGATCGTAAGGTGATAATAAAGTGACAATGTAGCATATAAAATAATTGTTTTTTCCCCGTGTGATCCCAAGTGTCCTTCGCCTCCTTTTCCATTCCCTTGTTGTTCTTTTTCAGGTTTTTTTGCGTGGCTCTCTGAAATTCTGTTATTATTGCTGCTCATCCCACTTTTCCATTTCTGGATATCTTGGATCTCTTGGATAACCAACGCAGAAGCCGAAGGCGAGTTATTAGTAGGACTATCATGACACAACAAGGCTGATAAATCTCATGCTTTTAAACGGTGATAATTTCTGTTTCATTGCTCATTAATGAAATGTTCAAGTTCAAAATTTCCATCTTTATTTCAACACGACCGATTTGATTTTTGTCCGAATTTAATATTTCAATTGTTAATATTAATAATCATCCAAAATTTCAGATTGCTGCATCTGGTGTGACACTTTTTGCATTTTACGAATTATTAGCACTAAATGATTCATTCAGCCTTGTTCAATTATAAATAATACACAGTAAATATTTAGTGTGATGTAAATGTCACTTGAAATTATCACAATTCAGTTCCCAATCTTTTCATGCCTTTCAGGCGAAAAGCTATTTATTGAATGTTGAATTCTGTCTCTCTGCTTTTAGGATGGTGTTGATTCAGCTGTTGTTGCACAACGGTGGTTTTCAACTGAGATAAAAACTAGCCACCGTTATTATAAGGTTTGTATCTTTGACTTTCAAAACTATCCTTTGATTCTTTCTTTTGTTTCAGCAGTTTTAATATTTATGCTTTTTTATGCTACATAATCAATTGTTGATTATCGATTGTTATACGCCTTTTAACAAAGGTGGTTTTTTTGTTACTTACAAATGCAGAGAATTACATTCGGTGTAGTGGAATATTTGTGGTTTAATCAATATTAACTCAAGCAGATAAACAATAAATATAAATATATAAATTATATTTTAAATAGGCATAAGGCGACTTTTCATAACTTTGCTTTTAACAACAATTTATCCATTTCTTTTTTTTAATGGACTAAAGATAAACCTATTTGAAGTGCACTTGTTAATTGTATGAGAATAACTTCATAAATTACAAATTAATAATATTTCCAAACCGAACACATTTTAACAATTGTTAAAACATACACATTTCCTAACAGATTATTTTAATTTTGAACAGTGAGTGACATTTCCAGTGATATAATATAATCGTTATGTAAATACTACAGCGATTCTAGTTAATTTGATATTTGCATGCAGTGGCGGATCCAGGATTTTCGTCGGGGGTGAACTAAAGCTCTCATATATTATGCGAGTAAGTTTATATGTGCATAGGGGGTTGCAACCCCAAAACCCCACCCTGGATCCGCGCGTGTTTGCATGTGTTGCAGTCAAAAATGTGATATAGCAAGAACCTAGGTCAAGTCTAACTTTTAAAACAAATGTATTTTACAGTTCCAAGCACATCTTTCTAAAGTATGTCATTAAGTGACTTGAGTGAATGTTTTAAGTTTTTAAACCTTTTAACACATAAGAATTCATCAGGATACAATAATTGTATATTTAAAAAAAAAGTGTGCAATTGTTATAAAATGGTTTGACAGTGATGATTAAAATTTTCAAACATGAAACGTCTTCCGCAATACCAATTTGCCCCTTAGTATTTGGCATATTTTGATAACCCTATAAACTCGATAGGAACTCGATTCCACTTCCGGGTTTCTCTCCCATGAACTTATGAATGACTGTCACAGTCGCTGTTGCAAGCACTTTGTTGGATTTCGCAATATTGACTCGTGTAGGTCAAGTATAAATTTGTTATTAAACTGTGATTAATCGCGCAATAGCCTCCCCAGTACTTTATGGGGCTGCTTTTCAGGGTATGGGCATATTTGAGGTGGTATTGCACGACTACGGGTATCGGACACGACGTACCGTTTATACAGTAGAGTCCCGTTTATCCGACGTTCCGTATTAACCAAACCCTCTGGGCGAGGTCTCCTTTGTGCCCTTGGCATGATATTGCTGTCAGAAAGAGATACCAATGTGAAAAACAAATTTCTTCAAACATTAAACATGTATTTACATGTATGCATGTTTAATGAAATGTTAGGAACAATAAATACTTGTTTTACTATCATTTTTAATATATCAATTTATGTAATAAAAACGCATCCGACTTTTTTGCTTGTCTGACATACCGCCTGTCCCAATTAGGTCTGATAAGCGGGACTCTACTGTGCTGTCATGAAGTAAACCGGGTGTCCACCAGCTGCTCAAAAATAATTTAAAATGTTTGAGACTGTTAAAACATGTTTGTAGACTCGATACACTTTGATGGAGACATCATGCTAGACGAAAATGTTGGCCAATGGTTCCCAAACTTTCAACCGTTGTAGGGACTGTTAGAAAATGTTTATTGTTTTTAGCTGTCTGAGAGCGTGAAGGAAGGAGACATCAGATCGGTCGGTACGTTCGTTAGTACTGGAGACAGCGGCGGCGAACGTTTATAAAAGTTTGAAAGCAATTGCAAAAATGTTTATTTTGCTTTTGTGATGATCCCCTACATTAACGCAGAGCTAGATAGTTGACAGTACTGTAATGGCAGTGCTAACCAGTGTTCATAATCCGTGCTGGTGATAAATTGAAGAAATTTAAAATTGCTCGTCAGTGGTAATTGTAATAAGTTCGCATAAATACAAGGTACTGTCAACGTGGCCAAAAAATGAACATAATAATTTGAATTTCAGGCCTTATTTATTAAGCCTTTTCAAACCTTAGATGCAGGACTTTTTGTCTATTTGTATTTGAAGAGGTGTCAAACTCCTAGCCCCGGACGTTTAGTTTTGCGGCCCACAATGGCTATTGTAAGATTTACTTTATATATAGGACCTACTGCACTTAAAAAGCTAAGAAAGTTAAAAAAAATCTTGAAACGTTATCTGAAAGCAAGCGATTGAAAATTTCTGGCAAAATAACTCAATAATAATTTTTTGTATTATTATTAGACAAGTGTAGTCCTGTTTGATCGGAGGGTCCCAATGAAGATAAAGGGAAAATTCTACAGGCAGTGGTTAGGCCAGCCATGCTGTACGAATCAGAGTGTTGGGCAGTGCGAAAAAGCCATGACAATAGAATGAAGGTAGCTGAAATACAGTACATGGGTGAGGTGCCGAAAGCAGACAGAATTAGGAATGTGTACTGTATATTAGGGGTAGTTTGGGGCACATTGCGGAAAAGATAAGAGATAATAGATTGAGGAGGTAAGGGCATGTGACGAGAAGTGGGAAGGAGGAGCTCGTTAGGTCCATCACAGGGATGCTGGTTGTTGGAAGTACCCGGGGAAGAGGACGACCTCAGCAGACGTGGGGTCGGATTGTACGAAGGAATATGGTGTGTAGAGTGGATGGAACCTGGTGGGTGATAGGCGGGGGTGAAGGGCCAGAACCCGCTAATCTGACCCTGCCATAGGTGGGACATGGGCATGATGATATGCAGCGGCATATATTTTACTTGTTGGAAAAGTGACCCGCTGCTGAGATGAGATTGACGCTCTTGGGATGTGGAATAGATAAGAATACCCTAGGCCTACAATAATACCTGTAAATTTTGAATGAATTTTGTGATTGGTTGCTCTAGACAACTTTTCTTGATATTGAGAATATTAAAATTATCTGGAGGAAACAATATTAGTGCTATTTTATGCCTAATTGCTAGATTAACGTATCTTTTCTTTTCGGGGATGGGAGTCACTATTAAACGTGGTGCTATTTGCATGAACCGGTATATCTTTTTAACAACTAAAATTGCACGTGAAACTTGCTGACACTTGACATGTTATGCACAAGTGGAATTTGACTCGCTATCGATTGCTATTAACTGCCCAATTTCAATGCAGTAAAATTCAAACATTTAAACACAAACCTAGTTTGAAGTTATCTAGTAACAAATTGGTCTTCAAACTCTCTTTTGGCAACAAAAATGGTTAGTCAATAACAGCATGTGTACCTAAATGAGGAAATATTTGTGCTCTGCACATCATTCCAGTAAAGCCGCCGTGGTCTAACGCATTGCATGCTGTCTGTCAGTCTGTTAATCATGTTTAGAGACAACTGATGAGTTGACCACTGTTCACATCTGGGGATTCTAAGATTTTGGAGTTGTTTCAAACAGCAAACGCACAACTTTAAACTCCTCTCAAGTTGATGTAATAATTAAGACACTTTGGGTGGTTTCGGATATATTTCAGACGATTTACACCAATGATTTTAATTATTAATAGTCTTGGTCACTTCATTTTGAGAATCACATTCATTATACACACAACGTAACCTTTGAATTTGTACGTTATCTTGAGTTTTTTTGTATTTGTTTGAAATTGTTTTGAAACACTTAAAATGTTGATCCACAAATTCTTTGGAATTGTCAACACAATTTAATAATTTTTCAATAGTAAATTGTGATGCGTTTTCGTTTACTCTTTTAATTTTTGAAATAACATCCTTATCTTGTTTCAGATTGCACTTTGTGTTTCCAGAGATGTTTTTACATTTGGACGTTAAACAGTTGTTCATTGTAGCTTTGTCTGGAAACAACCTCCCATCTTTGCTGGATAACGATATAGGTGAGATATATTTCTTAGAGATTTTATACGAAGTTTTTGTCACTCCATGTTTTAACTGGTGAGTATTGTGAGATACAGTTGCATCCCTGTTTCCCTCTGGTTTTAAAAACGTTTCTTGATAGGTAATGGTGTCCATCTGCTTGTTTGATTCTAATTTTCTGTCGTTAAAACCATCTAGTAAATTATTATTAGATGTACATTCGACAGGAGGAATGCGATATGGATTGGATTGTTCGTCACATAGATTGTCTTCTGAACTATTTCTCATTGTCAAATAGTTAGAAATATTGCTGCTTGAATCCTCTTCTCGGTTTGGTATTGTGCTGTATTTATGCGAATCACTTAAAGCAACTGTCAAATCTTGCTCCTGCATCCTGTCACTGTTTTTTTTATTTATTGCTTTGGATCTGCGCTTTCGACGTCTGAAATTGTTATTTTCAAACATGTCTTGGTAGTTAGGATCTAATGTCCAATAATTTCCTTTCCCTGGTTTACTTTTCTCACGTGGCACTTTGACAAAACAATCATTTAGACTTAAATTATGTCTAATAGAATTTTGCCAACCTTGTTTATTTTCGTGATAAAATGGAAAATTATCCATGATATATTTATAAATGCCGCTTAATGTCATTTTATTATCTGGTGCATTACGAATGGCCATAGCTATGAGAGCGATGTAAGAAAATGGCGGTTTCTGAATTGAATGCTCTTTTCGTTTCGTCCCACGTCCACTATCGATAGCATCATTCACTGATTGGGATAAAGTTTCAGATGTTGGTGATGACGTCGTAAGGGGATATTCATGTGTTGGAAATGAATATACATACTGATCGTTGAAATGATATTTAGGGACCAATGTCCAGTGTTGAGGATGGCTAGTATTACTGTTATGTTCTTCCTGTAATGACTGCCCTTGTAGTATTGATAAATCTTGTTGCAGGCTGTTGAAACCATCGTCTGGATACTGTTGCTGTCTGGAGTATAAAGGATTTGAAGTCCAAGGAGGACAATATAGCGAATGGGTTGGCATCGATATAATGTAAGGATGAAATCGATTTAGAAGAACATCATAGCTTTGATTAGAAACTGCAAATGAGTTCATTCTGTCACCTTTCAGAAAAATGCAAACTCTGTTTATGTTACTTTTATTTCTGAATTGTCCTTAATTAATAAGACTGCGCACTACATCAGTTATTAAGAACGTTTACGCATCTTTAAGATTATTAGTCAATCTGAGTATCCTATAAACTGGATATCAAATTTCTAGAACCTACTCCTAATGATGATGATTTGACGTTGTTGAAGAGGACGGATCAAATCTTGGTCAGCACAAGAAATAATATTATTAGGGTCCTTATTACACTTTTTATGTGGTCCTTTGTTCAAGAAAGGTTTATATCTCTTTGAGCATATTCACCACCTCCCATTTTATAAGTTACGAACAATACCTGTTAATTGCTGATGTTTAAAGATGAAGTTCTCAGAAAATGACTATTATGTCCATTTTAGTAATCATTATGGCTACAAGGTGTTGACATATGTCAAATTTCTTATTCTTCGAGCACATTTCACTTCAGACTAGTGAAGAAGACTGACGAAAATAATTTCATTATTTGTTTTTAAGTTTCAGTTCAGACTTCTTTTCAATCGATTGTTAATCGATTTGATTATGAGTATTTTCTTACTGGTTTCATGTTTTTCTTCTTGGAAGTCGTGGCAGCGATGATGGAATTTATACTCGCAGTGATGTCCTGAAAAAGTTGTGGACACTAACTTTAAATTCCTTAACATTCCAACAGTGGTTTTGAGATCGGTAGTTCAATTCTGAGGGGTTTTACTGCAATTGGGTATATGCTTCGCAGATTGATTTCTTCAATTTCGAGCAGTTTTCACTATGCTACACTCTCACGTACACATTAACCGCACATATTCTCTCACATTCACAGAGCACACATTGAGCAACACCATCACTCAGAGCACGGAACTATACTTTTTTCAACAAAATTTCAATATTATCTCAGATAATAACATTTATGCATCGCACTTTTAATATGATTTTTCAAATGTCAGAAGTTGATGATTGTAGAGTGTGTTTGGAAACTCCATGTCCTGTGGTAGCCAGCAGCAAATAAAATAAGTAGGATACGTTTTTGGAAGAAGATGGTGTGTCTCTCTCTAACAAGGCTGAGGGATGGCCCCCACTTTTTAGGATGGTTGTTGGAACTAAGTGCTCCACCAACTCCTCACTCTATATATGCTATCTGGCATCTATAGATAAATGTCAATGTTTTCCACCCCCCATTTCTTTTTTTTCAAATGTTATTTCTATGTTTTCTCTTAAGCTAAGGTCATGGTTTATTTTTTGATGGGGAATATAAACTCCATATTGAACAAACACTAGTGAAGAAGTTGTATTGTTTCTTTAACCACCAGCGTCATCTCTATGGCTAAATCGTTGTCAGGGGCAACTGTAAGTTTTTCAACCAATAGAAACCTGTGTCTGTGACATCTTCTGTTTACAAAGGATTCCCTTAGACCACAGGGGCCCACACAACGTGCTAGGTTCCGCGTGTTTATTTTGAAATTTTGGGCCTGGAACCTGACCACCCATTATGTAAACACACATTCTTGTTATTGTTAATTTTTTTAACATCAATGTACATTTGACTGTGATCCAATGAAGAGAGAGAGCGAGAGTGAGATCCTTTTTGCAAACACCTCTTCAATGGTGTAGTATTTTGCTCCCCCTCCCACTTTTTTTTGCCTAATTTAAAGCAATTTCTAAGTTTAGTACTGCTACTACTAGCACTACTGTGAGCCACACATGTATGACAATTCTAATGATAATAAATACTAATCGGAAATAAATACCATTGGATAGAAAGAGCTGGGATTGGAGTATTTGATAAGAGATTTGCATCTCAAACCCCAATAAGCTCATCTAAGAAACGCTTCAAGCCACACATTTAAGGGGATTTTTATGCTCATGTTTAGGGTGGGTTTCTCCTGCATTTTTGATGAGTCGGTCTCATTTCTAACTTCTTCCTTCTAAATTAGATGCAGATGTCTTTTTATGATCAGTTAATGCAAACAGGTTATAATAAAGCCGGCTCTCTTTCCATATATATATAAATATATAAAAAGTCATTCAGAATGCTCAAGTACTACCTCCTGGGGATTTAAAATTTGAATTAGGTTATGACTTTGTATCATTTCACTGTTCATTTTATATTGTTGCCCCAGCTCTTTTTAAACCAATATTTGAATTACAAACGTTGAATATTTATATTAAAATTTTTTAAAGGTGCTCTATATATCACATTTTAAAGTTGTTTATAAAATCCCATTGAATTTTTATAGGATAATCATAAATACCTCCACTGAGGATTCTGGTAAGAGATAAGTCCCAAGTGTACCTACCGTTTGTTTACCGTGTGTTTTAGGGCCCTTCAACTACAAGGTCATTAGAGCCCCGTCCACAGCATAGTTCTTATACAGAGACTGCACAGACTAATGCGACGATTTTTGGGTATTAGCAGCACCCAGATTTCCCAAGCAGCCACCCATGTCCAGTACTAGCTGGGGTTGCGCTGCTTAACTTCAGTGATCAGACGGGAACTGATGTGTCCAACACAATTCGCCGCTCTCTATGTGTGCACCTTCCGGGGCTCCGTCCGAGCAAAAATAGAGGTCTACTATAGTCTTATATCTCGCACGACGAAGCAGCTCTTCCATTCTCACCATTTGGTTTTTTCGTCCATTTCTGTCTTCTTATTGTGGTCTTCTGGTTCTATTTTGAAATCCTGTACTCATTGAGACCCGAGTCTGCAAAAGGTGGGAAAAGGGAGTACCTGAAGATGAAAGTATATCCATAGGTGCATGCTACATAGTTGAATAAACAATTTTTTAATTAGACTAAAAGGGAATTAATGAAATAGCCACGTAATTTCATATACACGTAACACCCATGTTTGATTAGTGTTGAGGTTAAATGTGAGGTGAGTTTCATGAAACTATATTAATTTTATCCTTCATCCTGCATATGATGTGTTAGCTTTAACTCATATTAAAAATTTCAATTTAAATATAAAACCACTAGAGTTGCTTGAATGAAATGAGATATTAAATACAGTACTGTAGATACTATATTATTAGAAAAACATTTTTGAATTATATGCGTCACTATTGACCTTGTGTATTTTTTGGCATCTAACGACTGGTGTGTCTCGAGAGAAAAAGGAAAAAATAATCAGTGGGGAAATAGTCAAATTAGTAATTCATTGTAATTAGTTGGAGACGAGTGCACCTCGACAGAAAATAAAGACTCAGCTGCCTCCTGTGAGGTTTGAACTCACGACCCCTGGTTTACGAGACCAGTGCTCTGCCACTGAGCTAAGAAGGCTGACGGGGGTTAGGTTTCTAATATTTCAATTGGCTCAGTGTGACAGCGGTGCATATGGGGACTGATAGGCATGGTCAGCTTCATGGTTCTTGCTGTCGCCGACTGGAAGTTCGTTCTTTACAATTTTGTCTTTGAATTTGTAATTTATTAATGAATTCTGATAAGAAAATGAAGATTCGTGGAGCAAACACTCCCTCCCTGTTTTCATGTTGCCCGAGTTCGGAGAAGTTTGTCACCTGGACTTTTCTCATTGTATTGGACTGTTGGAAGAACTTTAACGAATTGCTGCATTGAAATACAACAGCAAAATGCGTCAAAAATTTTCCTGCAACTCAATAAATAAAAAGTATGCAAGGAATGACTGCTGTTTTGCAGCAAGTTTTTAGATTCTGTTTTTAACCTAAGGCAACATTTAGGCAGAAATATAAAGAGAAAAACAGTAGATAACCATGCGTTTGTAATTTTAAATAACTAAATGTACTACAAAAAGGCCCACGGACATTTACAGAAAAGCAACAACAAACAAAAGACAGATATCCCCCAAAAATAATTACTTATTTTATTTTTTTTATGTTATCGTTGTATTATTTTTTAATTACCGCATCAGCCCGGTGCACCTTATGGACCAGTCCAACCCTTCTTTTAATGTTCCTGTGTATTAGATGTTCCCAAGAGTTGGCTCATGGGGATGCCTTCAAGTTGTCATGAGGCGAGAAAGTGTGCAAGGCGTTAACTATTAAAATTAAATTGTATTTACCATCATTGATACAAATATACTGTAGAATGCAATGTGACGTCAAATAAATTCAGGACACAGTCAGCAAAGAAGTACTTCCACACTATCCAAACTTTTCTTAAAGTCGATAATTACTATTTGGTTTGTTTGTTGGAGTTTAAGGTCCCGTCAACTACAAGGTCATTAGAGACCCGTCCACTGCATAGTTCTAATGCATATACTGCACAGACACTACACTAATGCGACGATTATTGGGTATTAGCAGTACCCAGCTTTCCCGAGCGACCACCCATGTCAGTACTAACTGGGCTTGCGTTGCTTAACTTCAGTGATCAGACGAGAACTGGTATGTCCAACGCAACTCGCCGCTCCCTACTATTTGGTGTGAAGGCCTTTAACTTTAATAACGACTTCAAGACCTTCTAGCATTGTTTCCGCTAACCTTTTGGGGATCTCAGTGTCATTCTTGTTTCATGTTTCCTGGAGCACCTACGGGTCTCTAATGACCTCGCAGTTGACGGGACCTTAAACTCCAACAAGCAAGCAAGCTGGAGCACCTGCCTCAAGTAATTTTTACCAGTTACCTTTCTTTCTCCAGATAACTCCGCAAATGTACAGTTGGATGGTGGTTGTGGAGGTGTTAGAAGTCTACTAGGTGCATTATAAAGGAGCCACTCCCTTAGCTCCCTGTAACCACTGCATTATGTTTGGAGTCGTTGTCTTGTTGCAAGTGTACAGTTCTTGCAAACCTAACTTCTTGGCACTATTTAATAAATGATAGTGCAACACATCAATATATACCAGAGCTATTATAGTTGTATCCATAAAAACCACCTCTCCAACTACATCATAGGACATGCATCCCCAAACCATAGCACTGCCTCCACCATGTTTGACAGTTTGTAGCACGTATTTGGCTTCATAAGCAGCTTTATTTTTCCACCAAATTTTAATTATGCTAGATGAACTGAAGACATCAAATTTATTCTCATGAGAGAAATAACTCTTTTCTAAAATTCCAATGGCTTATTTTGGATTTTATTTACTGTACCTCACTGAGAACAGCTTTCTTCTTGGTCTTCTGCCCTTTAAGCTGGCACTATGAAGCACATTTTGGATAGTTTGAGGTGTAACATTCATGTCGGATTCTATTGCAACTTGTGCAGCAGATGTTCAAGGCACTGTGAACAATGGCTCTCCTGCATTTATAGTGAGCCTGCTTGGCCAACCTGACCCAGTTCTACTTTCTACACTTCCAGCTTCTTTCTGTTTTTTAATTATGTACCAAACATTTGAGAATGAAATCTTAACAGTTCTAATATTTCCATGAGTGGCTTATTGCATTGGACATACCAGTTCTCGTCTGATCACTGAAGTTAAGCAACACAACCCCAGCTAGTACTGACATGGGTTGCCGCTTGGGAAAACTGGGTACTGCTGATACCCAAAAATCGTTGCATTAGTGTAGTGTTTGTGCAGTCTCTGCTTAGGTGAAGGGCCCTAAAACGCCAGCAAACCAAATTAACAATTTCACAATAACTTTTACCACATTTAATGTGCAATAAGGTCTTGTCTCTCATGTCCTTTGACACTTCCCTGGTTTCCGATGCCGTTTTCTAGAAAGAAACCCACAGACTACAGTAATGCTTGTATATTAAATTAACATTACTTACTTCATAAGATGAAAGATCAATTTCATTTTATGTAAGTGCAGTACATTTATGAACTAACATGTGCAAATACTTTTTTGCATCAAATTTTAACATTTTTTATAAACCTTTTTGTCATTTATTTTTGCATTTTTTTTTAAAATACGGAAATACATTTATTACAATAATACTATGAAAATGTTTTTTACTGAAACTTCTATTTCTTTTTTTTTTGACTGCAGTTGAAAAATGTTAGGGTGTACAAATATTTCTTTTAATAACTGTCGGGAGCAGCGAATTGCGTTGGACACACCAGTTCTCGTCTGATCACTGAAGTTAAGCAACGCAAGCCCAGTTAGTACTGACATGGGTGGTCGCTCAGGAAAGCTGGGTACTGCTAATACCCAATAATCGTCGCATTAGTGTAGTGTCTGTGCAGTATATGCATTAGAACTATACAGTGGACGGGTCTTTAATGACCTCATAGTTGATGTGACCTTAAACTCAAACAAAATTAGTAACTGTCTATAGCGGGGATGTGAAGCTGTTGGCTCGCAACGTGTATTTTTGCAGCTTGCAATACCTATCGATGGATTTTGTGTGGTTGGACGGCACCCCACAGGTAACCCTGCCACTATTATTGCGGGTTCTGGACATCTGTCACACCAAATCAGGAGGCAAATAGACTGAGACTAGGGACGTGGGATGCGGGGGACTCTCTCAGGAGGCTTGCAGCGTGGAGGGGGACTTGGTGGGAGATAGGCGGGAGTGAAGGATCAGAACCCGCAAACGCAACCCTGCCTCAGGCGGGAGAAGGGTGTGATGATGATGATGATGAATACCTATCGATTGATTGTACTTGTAAGGCTGAAAAAGTTAAAAAAAAATCCTGAGAAGTTACCTGCATGCAAATGGTTGCAAGTTTGAAGTAAAAGGAATTATATTCAACCACTACTATTTAAATGCAGTAATACAATTCTTTTTTACATTTTCTTTTGATTATTTATTAGCTACAAGTAGCTAGTAAGAAATAAGTATTTCTCTTTCATTTAATAATAGTTTCTTTATTACATAAATAAAAGCATATTTTTTTTAAATAAATAATCAAAGATACTGAAATCTGAAAAGCAGAATGATTAACAACACAAATACCTATCGTGTGGCCCGCATGAATTTTGCTTGTTGGAAAGCGGCCCGCAGCTGAAATGACTTTGACACCTCTGTCTCTCATACGTATCAAATAGAAATGAGAAGAAAATTATAGAGGCAGGCAGGGGCAGGCAGTGCTAAAATGAAATCGTGCAATAGGACATTTTTGAAAGAAAAGCCTTAGACGTCCTTGGATACAATTTAAAAGTTATTCTTAGAATATGAATAGCAGATTATCAATTGCTGTAAGTTTTTCATTTTTGTTTTTACTGTTTCCACGCAGGGAATTTGAGTGTCTATGGTTTATTTAAAATGTTAACAGTACATTAGGAAAACTATGGGGATTACATAGTGTTTGTTTTCGAAACACTTCATTGAGAAGGAAAACAGTACTCTGCTACAAGATATATAGGCAAACGCCTTATTCTAGATAGATGTAGTAGACCTTTGTTAAAAATAAAAAAAAAATTAACACTAAGAGTAAAAAGATAGATTGTCAAAAATTGCATTAAGAATGAAAAGTTACATAAGCTAATGCAGTTTAAATAGAAACCGCAGTAAAAAAAACCGCTGTGTGCCACTCATACATACATCTAAAGTACTGAATAAAATAACAAAGCCAGCGTTTTATTACGTATAAAAATGTGTAGAAAACTACAGCCGCATGTTTTCTTTATCAAAGCGGCGTTACGCGTGAAAATTTTACTTTGAAATTATTGAATTATGTATTTTTAGACTCTGTCTCACGAGTAATCAATCCAACGATGAGTTATGATAATAACATTGATGGAATAAGTACAATCAAGTTATAATACATCTTGATAATATTTTTAAGGTTGAAATGTTCAGTGCCTACTGAAGGAAACTTTACGACTTGGTGAGATCTCTTGAAAACCATCTACTTTTCGCCTGGCCGTCCAAAATTTCAGTGCAAACAAAACTCGACAGACAAACTTATCAACTCATCTTCGGACCAGCTTCTTTAAGGAACTCAGCAGTGATGATGTCACTGTTGCCACCACTTGTCGAGTAAGTTCAACCCTTTATTCACTATGTACTAGGAAAAAAGTGGATCAACTAGGTTGAGGTCCATTACAAGAGTTATACAATACGCATCATCATCACTAACCCTTGTCCTGTCAATTGCAGAGTCGAGTACCCATTTTGTCCCATTGGGACACATGAGCGAACTGTTACCGCATCCCCTATGCTTATTTATCGTCGATCTGTTATTCGTAGGGGCACTTTTCCCTCCTCCGACGCCTGGAAGCGAACTCATACACCTTGAAATTTTCCTTAACTACACTTTCTTGACAGAATCGATGACATCTTACACACCCAAGAGACCACGGTTTTACTTCCCACTTGACGAAGGTGCACTGGGGTGCTTCTCTCTCATCAGAAAGGAACCACCTGTCTCTGTCCATGATCTAACCTGGAAACCACAGTCCAGCACATTTCCTCTGCGCCACCGAGGTGAAGTACCCAGAGGGGCTACAGGTTGGACAGCCTTGATCTACATTTCTGTACTGCGGCTTTCACCTCCTTTGTGACAAATAGTGCATGAATGAAGGTGTTGATTGTCGTCGATCTTGTGGGAGTCCTGAAGAATGCCACAGCCCTTGAAAACACATTACTCTTGTGCTTTGGCAAAAGTGGGCTAAGGAATCTCCCTTGGTTTTGTTACTCATCGTCTGCCACTAAAATACATACTGTATGTAGTTTGAAGGATATGACGAAAATTAAAAATTGTTCAGGAAATTCCAGTCTCTACCACCTCCGGTGCTACTGATGCTCACCATTAACATGCCAATGATTCAAGAGGAAGTTCACTATAGTGTTTTATATTTGATAATGTGCTTTTTAGCTAAGCATCATATTTGGTTTTTAAATGTTAAAAACTAATTCAACCCGCCTCGGTGGCGGAGAAGGCCTCAAATGTGCCTTCCTTCGGATGAGAAGTAAAACCCAGGTCTCGTGTGGTGTACGAGCCCTCTCTATTATCCAACGGGTTTAGGATTCCCAGGTGTAGGAGCTCGCCCCCTGGCGTCGGTGGAGTACCCCAACCAACAGTAGACCGACGATAAATAAGCATAGGGGTTGCAGGTTTGATAGGTAGCCAGCTGCGGAAAAATACCGTATAATATGTCACCCGTGTGTCCATTCAGAAGGACATGGTGGGTACCCGACCCTGCCATAGGCAGAAAAAGGGTTTGGAGTTGCTTTGCTAAAAACTGACTAGTTGGAAGTCAACCAGGTTCCTCGTAGTCAACCAGCCCTATTTCAGCAGCGCCGGCCTTACGAAGTGGGAGGCCCTGGGCAAGTAGAATTTGGGAGGCCCAGTGGTCCACTGTCCCGGGTGAGGCATAGCATAGTGTATCAACAGTTGAAGATCATTCAGTAGTATCTTATTACAAATTAAATTCTACATCATCATCATCATCGCACCCTCATCCCACCTGTGGCAGGGTCGGGTCTGCGGGTTCTAGCCCTCCACACCCGTCTATTTCCCACCAGGTCCCCGTCCACCCCACACACTGCCATGTCCTTACGGACAACCTGCTCCCACGTCTGCTTTGGTCCCCCTACCCCGGGTGCTACCGACCACCTGCATTCCTGGGATACATCTAATGAGCTCCTCTTCCCTTCTTCTCATGACGTGACCATACCACCTCAGCCTATTCTCCCTCATCTTTTCGGCGATGTCCACTACCCCCCAGACTACCTCTAACATATGCATTCCTAATTCTATCAGCTCTTGACACGCCACTCATGTACCGCAGCATACGCATCTCGGCTACTTGCACTCTATTTACATGGCTCTTCCTCACTGCCCAGCACTCTGATCCATAGAGCATTGCTGGCCTAACCACTGTCCTGTAGAACTTCCCTTTCAGCTTGATAGGGACTCCACTTGCCTGCCTCCACTTCAGCCACCCCCATTGATTCTACGGGTCACATCCAAGTCTATCTCCCCATTGCTTTGGAATGTTGATCCTAAGTACTTTACCTCTTGCACCTTTTTCACCAGTTCACCCCTTGAATGCACGTCACCATTATTTCCCTGCCCTTCCCAGTTGAAAGCTAAATACTCTGTCTTCGTCATGTTTATCTTTAGCCCTCCCTTTTCCATTGCTTGTCTAAAATCGTTTAGTCCCCTCTCTATCTGTTCTCTGCAATCACTAAGTTTCCCAATATCGTCGGTGAATGCCAGGCACTGGGGAGCCCATTCTCCTACTCCAGTCAGCAGCTCATCCATAACCAGAATGAAAAGGTATGGACTAAGTGCAGAACCTTGGTGCACCCCAACTTTCACTGGAAAATCCCCTGTGTTTCCCCAAGGTGTCCTTACCCTGGCTATGGAGCCATTGTACATATCCTGGATTATTCGAATAAACCCATCTTCTACTCCCCTTTTTCGTAATACTTCCCAAACTACCTGTCGTTTGACACTGTCAAAGGCTTTCTCCAGGTCAATGAAGATGGCATGGAGGTCTTTCTTTGCAAATTATATTCTACAAAAGTTAAAAATGCCCCGGGCGGCTGCCCGTACTACCGCCCCCATGGCCGGCCCTGTATTTCAGGATCGGTTTATTCTCCACTAACTCCTCCTCCAGAACATCCCAATTGCATCTTTCAACCTGCGCCCAAGTTTATTGCACCCTATCTAAACCCCTTCTTCATCAGGTAACCTGTATCCCCGTGATGGACCTAACCAGCTCCTTATCCTTCTCCTTTTCCCTCTTCTTCTAACATGCCCACACCACCTCAGTCTTATTTTCCCATTTTTTTGTAATACTTTCCACTCCTAAACCACACCTAACATGACCGTTTCTAATTCTGTCTCCCCACTTCTGTGACGCAAAGGTAGTTGGTTTACATTGCGTTAGTGATTTTAGGTTCCTGGACCAAGGTGGTTGGCTTCCCTCTACTGCGCCTTCCGTCATATGGGAAGACGCATAGTCCCGACGGATGTATAAGATACCATCTACACCTAAAAGAAACCTTACTAGATGGAGTGTAGCTTGGTAAAATTTCCAGGTGTAAGTTCGGAATGAGACAAATATTGTCACCCGACCCGTACATCAGCGGGGGAAGGGTTGGTGATGATTTCGTGGAGCAAATCATTCGGATCACAAAGAGCCACAGTTACTTGTTTCCATCCACCCTACACTGAAGATGTGTACCTGTGTGTGAGTAGACTCGAAACACAAAATACTCATTCAACTCATCTTGGAAATATCATCTTTAAAAAATTTCTGGTCAATAAGGTTACTAATTCTGGAACCTCTAATACTGGCAAACAGTCATAAACGTCAAGTGTCTATAACCAAGTATAGAGGGTATGAGATAAATTATTGAAATGAACTTTGACACTTCCTGTTAAGGAATTCCTTATGGGTGTCTGCTAAATGTGTTGATACATTGGAGTTTTTTCATTACTTAGAAGGATACTATTCATTTGCATGACTTCTCTGGCAGACATAATAATTTGGCGGCAAGACCATTCAAGGGTCATGTCCCCTTAAATAAATTATAATCACATAACCGGTACACAGTGCTGCTTGTGTCTTCATTTATGAAGTGATGATTAGCTTGATGGAGGTCTTGATCTTTTTTTTTTCAAAACAATTCACCAAGAAGTCAGGGAAGGGGACTACGTTTACCATGTCTTTGGCGTCATTTTCCTTCTTGTAAAATGAAGAAAATCATGTTGTTTTTGATAACTTCTTACGTCTACCACACTAGCATCGCCTTCTGGTTTTTAATATCAAATAGTAATCAAACCAAAAACTGTCTCCACTTTAAGCGAAATTGCATTCAAGCCATTTAATGTGTTCATCATAAATAATTCCGGACGTCTAACGGTCGATATTGTGAACAAATATTTGTTTATTACTTAAACAGTGGAATGAGCAGACCTCTTTCTCGTTCCACACCGTCTCTTATCAGGTTCAAATTGGCTCGTGACCACTTGCTACTTTCAGCTGAGGTGTGTTCAAATATTTCACTTCATCCATTATTTTAATATCGTTCTGTTAATAGTGTTACAGCTAGCACTCCACTTCATAGGACAGAAGGTAGCGTACTCGTGTACCGCGTCAGTGGCTCCAGGATTGATACTGGATCGTTAGCTTCTTTCAGGCGAGAGAGAGAGAGAGAGAAGTCCTGAGTGTGCGTGCCTTCCATCGAATGGGAAATAAAGCCGTGGCCCCGTGTGATGTACGGTGTCATTGCACGTCAAACAATCTTCTCTACTATGCAACGGATAGATGAAGCAATATTCCCAGGTGTAGAAGTTGGCCCCCTAGCGTCGGTGGAGTGTCCCAACGAGTAGAAGGCCGACGAGAAATAAACACAGGGGTTGCAGATTAGGTCGGCAGCCGGCTGCGTAAAAATACCTCCCAGCTACGTAAAAACCCACTCCATGTGTCCATCCAGAGTGACAAAGATAGGTACTTTACCCTGCCATAGGCGGAGTCGGGAATCTAATTCAGGTTCAGAAAACAGTCATTGAGGTAGAGAAATGATTGGTCAGTTAGGGAAGTTAGTAATTGGTTCAGTGAGCCTGAATTAGGATTTGATGAAGTGCTGAATGTGAGTGAATTGCCTCCTGTCTTTGTGAATACTGGTTCGTTTTTTTGTGCTCTATTATGTGACCTGTCAAATTTTTTGAGTTACTGGTTCGCTTATTGGTGCAGCTGAATATTCAAGGAAGGCAAAATAATAAGTCAACGTTAAAGAAGTAAACCAAAATCTTCTCTGGCTCTCCCTTGGAAGAAACTAAAAATGCTATTTTACTGTACAGTACTTGGAAAGAAACGTGCAGAAGCTGTCTTCCCTTAAGCCCCATTACGTCTAGGATTATCGACCGGGTTTCTTAAAAGTTCAGCACACAGCTTTCCACCCCAGAAGTAAATAGTTGACCAGTAGATAAATATTGACAAAAGGAATTAAGAAACTATAGTGGATAGTAGTCGCCTGAGACCTCAATGTAACAATGACTTTAGAAACACCTATGAAATGTGATCAGAGTGAAATCTGATGAATCTCGTTCTCCCATAGTCACCTCGCCTACAATACAAATAAATAACCTAAGGGATGCCAACCGGTGCTCATTTAAATGTCTCATAAATGTCAAGAATTCATAATATGCTTATTCAATACCTTATGTCAGTGATTCGAGACTGAATGTAGGTGTATTGGCTTCTTTCGGGCGAGAGAGTGAGAGAGGTCCCGAGTGCGCCTTCCGTCGAATGGGAAGTAAAGCAGACGTCCCGTGTGGTGTACGATGTCTTTGCACGTAAAAGAATCCTCTCTACTATGCAACGAGTAGATGAGGCAAAATTAACAGATGTAGTACCCCAACGAACGGTAGGCCGACGATAAATAAGCATTGGGATTGCAGCTGACCTGTACCTGACCATGCCATAGGTGGGAAAAGGGTTAGTAGCTGTTTTGCTAGGTCTAAGCTCAAGCACGTTCAGTGGCGTATCGAGCACTTGAAAAGTGCCAAGTAGAAACTAGTTTTGAGGCACAATGCTATCAAATCAATTTATTACTTAATAAAAAACAGTGGTCAAGCAATCGTTTCATTCAGAATACCGTAAATGTTTATTTCTAGCCTTTTGCTGTCACAGATATGAAGTTGCTAACTTTTCGAGGTCTCTGATAATTAGAGACGTGCAAATCTGAAGCTTTGAGAAAGTCAGTCAGCATAATTTGAAGTAACCATTTCACATGCCTTAACTTCCATGGAAGTTCTTACACTTATCCTTCCTACTTTCTGAAATTATCTCAGGGGTAGTGCAAAATTAGAGTATCTTACTGTATATTCAAAGGACCTTCAATGATTTTCATCATCCCTAACTCTTTAACCGTCCATTAGTATGTTCAGGCACCCATTCACCCCATTGGCATCAAAGGACAACAAACTGTTGTACGGAATTTGTACCGACCTTAACTTACCCTTTTATCGGCTTTTTTCGTCCGTTCTTCAAAACTACAGGAGACCTCCTTCCTATTCCTGGAAATTTTGTTGATCTGCACATATATTCAACTTCAAAATCTTCAGCCGGCCTATAGAAAATAGTGAAAGGCTACATAATGAAAATGCTGAAAAAAATGCTAAATACTCAAATACTTTCAGTATTATTTTTTTCTTCACCTCCTACTTTAGAAATACGCCTTAGTAAATGTTGAAACAAAAGCTAGAATGAAAACATTAGAATTTGGTGATAATACAGAAATACTTAGCAAAGCTGTTGAGTCAATTGGTAAGGAGAGGGGCCGATTTGCAGGTGACTTGGTGGCGCAACGGTAGCGCGTCTGACTCCAGATCAGAAGGTTGCGTGTTCAAATCACGTCCAGGTCAATTGACAATATTTTTTGTCAGATTTTGTCGTTCTGTAACCAGGCTACATAATATTTGCAATCCACTTCTGAAAATATTACTGATTTTAATACATCGTAGAATTCTTTCACCAGTGCTCTCTTTTCATAGTGAGTGTATTTTGAAATGCATCATCTGTGGGTAAGATGTGCCACCCGTACACTTCCAGTCTCAGCGAATCGTCTTGAGTATTTAATTAACAAGCCTTTCTTTCAGTGCCGACATTTGTTTTCATTCTTCCTCATATCTTACTAATATTAAAACGTTTCAAACAGCTTTTAAAAGAAACGTTAGACAGCAAACTTACACGCAAAGTAAAAACCAGGGCCAGCATCGAATCAGTGTAGTTTAAAAGGCAAGAACGCTCTTCCAACCAATCGAGCCAATTACACTCCCACACTCGAGTTGACTTTGGAAAATTGTCTTAACTACATCGTACAAATGCTAAACATACTTAAAAATTAACAAAACAGCAGATTCATAGTTTAAAAATATACTAAATATGGGCTATTAATTATCGGAAACCAAATGTCTCTTTCTACTCCATTGCTGTGCTTTTTAGTAGCGCCACCCAGTGTTAGTTTTGTTAATTAATATTCGATTCCAAATGGCCGAGTTTTCTACGTGGGACTTTTAAAAACTAGTTTCAAAAGGCATCTGGAAATCTGCTTACCATAATAAAGACACTATTGAAGATCTACTTTCCGCGTTAATGATGCTACATTATGCAGAAGCATGCATGGTAGTTAATGTAAGTAGTAAATAGCATTCCTTTCAATAAAAGGTCAGTTATGTCACTGTGCAATATTTACTTTGAATGGTGGTGAAATTAGAATATTCGAATTGTTTTCTACGGTACTCTTCCTAAGTACTCCTCTAAGTACTCAGTCAGGTATTTGAATAGTGTTTGAATTTCTAACATGTCACAAGCTAGTTCATTGATAATAATGCAGCTGTAACTTTTAACCGTGATAAAATTCACATATTCACTATATTCCATTTATTTTGAACAGGATAGCGCACACATACAACTGTAGTTTCGACACCTGCACTACGTTAAAACAAACTACCACAATGCACAGTAAGTATATACCCACCCATACTCAAGCTCTGCATATTCGTAAACTTTGAAGTGTCCCTGTTGGAAGTAGACAGCAACGGAAGGAGCGGAAAAAAATATGAGGTCGAAGGCCCTGTGGGCAAAAGAGGTGGGTAAATTGATCGTTGAACGATTGTTATTGTTAGAGATCTAGCAGGCAAGTTATCTGCCCTTAGGAGAGAGAGGAATGAGATACGGGCATGGACCAAAAAGTAAACAAGAGCTGGGAATGTGTCAGACAGCGTGGCGCCTCCACATGTATTTCATAAAGCGTTGAAAAAGATGTCAACTTTTCACTGTAGGTCAGTTTTAGTGACAAGAATACTACAGAAAAGGGGGCTCTTCAAACGTAGTCTGCCATATTAAGGAAATCTTAGGGCTGTCGCACTACATACAAATGGAGCAAGCCTCCTATAATGGGAAATTTGACATTTCAACGCCGCATGGTACGTGTGCACCCTAGAACCAGGGAAGAAGTTGATGCCTATACTCATTGGCAGTTCTTTCTGGAGCACTTTCTTTTTCATTAATGTCAGATGGAGAGCGCCTTCACCTGGAAACAGTGCCGGAGTTACCAATAGGCTAATTAGGCAGAAGCCTAGGGCCTCAACATTTAGCGGGCTTCAAAACTTAAGAAAGGGGTTCAAAAGGGCTTGAAAAGGGCCTCAAAATTTGAAATAGCCTAGGGCCTCTCAATATCTAAATCTGGCACTGCCTGGAAATGTTACTTCTCCATCCGTACATTGTACTCGGTATAGTGTGCTCAACTCAGTATTATGGTTTTAGTCCTATCCAACGATGGCACACCTTGGTGGCCTTCTCACCGTTAAAATGCAACCCACTTCGGCCGGGATCAAATCTGCAATCGTAGCAGTCATATCTATTTTGGAATTTTTGAAACACAAACTTCGAATCCTTTGGCTCCCTATTCACCCAAAACTCCAATAGGTTTGTTAGACCTCAGTCTGAATTATTAAAATGAAACAGCTGTCGGTCAAGCAATAACTCCCATTGTTTTCTAAATAACTCTGGTAAGTGTTTGCACCTTGAGTGCAAATGTACACAGGTACGCCCCTAGTCTTCTGCTACTGTATATAGGGCCTAAAAGTTAGATCCTGTGTGTACGATTTCATGAACCTTGAATACTATAATATTTTGCAATCGGAAACTGATCTGACGAATGGTTTTTTAACCAGCTTCAATAATTCAATTGATAGAGCTTGCTTTCCTTTTTGATCAATTGTAGAGGAATATTCGGGTGTACAGCTGTATCTACTTTCTGTTTGGCATTGGTATCAGTCAGGCAGGACTATGCAGTAGAATTCAAGAATACAATCTCAAACTTCAGATCAGCCTATTTTGTGATCCAGACTCTAATAACTAAAGAAGTACAAGAAGCAGCCTAACGTAAACAGAGGGGCGTCAGTTTTTTATGATGAACTTTATAACTTGAATAATTGATCACTAGAGGGAGACGTAGTCTACAGGATATTACGCGAGTTTACTGCTATATTAAAATTTGCAGTAAAGTGTTTACAATTTTGATCCCTTGTTGATGTCGAGTTATTGATCACTTAATTTCTGCTATTTTCTTTTATTTGATACTTCCTTTATATTTTGAACCAATGTTTCAATCTTAATTATGGATTGCCATTCGAGTAAGTCTTTCATGAATTGAACTTGAATAGCCATTCATGAAAAAGCAAGTGCATTACACAGAACTTAAGTTCCTCCTATGTGAGGCAACGTTTGCAAAACTTGTCTCATTAAACTCGATGTGAAATACTTTTACCCAAAGAGATAATCCTCGGGAGCTACTTTCTGTTTGTGCCACCTTGCACAACTACTCCCAGAGAAATCTTCATTTGACAATTCTCGATCACCGAATTCTTAACCCAATTCACTTCCTCACTGAGTGAGATGAGGCGAAAATGGTCTGAAATCTCACATGTATGCAACCCCAACTTAAAATAATCTCCATTGGGGAACGGCGGGCTAGCTCTGACGCTAGGAAGTTTGACCAATCTAAGCGTGCTCTGTAACTGCGTCAGTAGTTCTAGGTTCGATACTGGATTGGTTCTAGGTTAGCTTCTTTCGGGCGATAGAGATGCTTTGAGTGCGCCCTCCTGTCATTCCCTTCATTGTCAGTGTAAATTGTCCTTTGCACGTCAAAGAACCCTCTCTACAATGCCACGGGCAGATGAGGTAAAATTTCCAGGTGTAGGAGCTCACCCTCCTGGCGTCGGTGGAATTCCCCCAACGAACAGAAGTCCGATGATAAATAAGCATAGGGTTTGCAGCTGTGGTCGGCAACCGGCTGCGGAAAAACACTGTCCAATATATCACCCTTTGTCCATTCAGAGGGACAAGATGGGTACCCGACCCTGCCATAGGCGGGAAATGGGTTAGGAGTTGCTTCGCAACAAGGCCTCATATATTCATATACCATCATAGAGATCACATGTTTGCTTCTCATCCCGTTGCAGGAACTCTTTGAAATTGCAGATTCCTGGCCAATAGAAAGGACGATAGAGACAGGGACAGAAATTCAGATTATATATTAAGCAGGGGTTTAGTGTAAGATTTTCCTTAACGGAATTAGGGACTGCCGGTATTAAGACGTCACTCTGTTGAATGAGTCCGTTCAGTCCAAAAAAGAAATAAATTCCAAATCTCCAGTCGACTAATTTTTCGAGCAACAGAGGGGAGGGGTGACAGAAGAATGTTAAAAAAAGTACACAGAAGCTTACTGTATATAAATGACAGTACTGCCCTAAGGTGTCCTGGCGAGAGCAGGAATCGTTGGCTGGAAATCCGCCAGGTGTACAAAGCCGGCTCTTTCTCCTCGGCATCACCTAAGAACATCAGTCTGTTGTGCAAATGTAAAATAGTGCATTCTTACGATCATGTGTCCATTTCAAATGGCTTTTTCAGGAGCAGTACAGCTGGTTTCTATTTAAATTTGTGAAGCTTACAGGTCCTATCTTGGTTTGCCGATGGCAGTGAGTTCTGCTCTCTTATGAATTAATTCCAAAATCCAAAAGAAGTAAATCCATTGAAAATTCTCGAAATTTTAAATAATTACTGTCAAACAATGAGTTTGTAGGATACAGTTATGAGAAAGAGGTTTTAAAAGTGTGAAATTAAAATTAAAAATGTGTAGTGACGTGAATCAACTGTCTTATAATAATAATAATAATAACCTTTCTTTATGAAAATCAAAAGCTTTAATCTAGAATTAAGCATTTCTTGCTGTAATGAAATCTTTATACGCAGTTTATAAAATCGATGTTGCCATTGTCGATGTCGCATTGCGTGGATTTTATTAATTTACATTTGGTGGTTGTTTAGGCCTATGGGGCTTCAATGAGACGCAGACGATTGATTTCTCGTTTCAGTGACTTGCCTGTAAACGGAAATTTTATTTTTTTTATTCGCCAAGTCTTCCACTAAATACATACCAAAGCCTTGGGCTGGTTTGCACTAGATTTGCCTTTAGAAATCTGATGCAAATGTATCTTAATGTGTTTTCTTTCCTCCACATCGACATTTGTTGAGTTTACTTAATTTCTGTGTTTGGGCCCTTACTGAACGCATACTAAATAGGGCGGATAATATGTTTGCTTTTCAATATTGTTTACATTAATGATGGCGTATGTGTGCGTGCACGTATTTTTCCACAGGCAATTGATGTCTTTTTCAAAACATCAAAGACACAATTCATCTCTGAAAAATGGTTTATATCATAGACATTTCTTTCTTTCCCTCTCTCTCTTTCTTTAGGCCCTATATGTATATACACATAATAAAAAGTATAGTACATAACATATATGATTGTGTAGTGAAGAAGTCAGACTTTCCCAGACTGCAGATCTAGATATAGGCTAAGTGGTTTCTTTTTTCTTAAAGAAAAGTTCAAAGACATTTTTAATTTAGGCGCCATCACCGTACAACCAGATGATCCCATTCGTCCTATTCATCACACAGAGGCTCTTGCAGCTAAAGTTTCAAATATAAATAATACCACATTCTGGTTTGCAATTGGCAGGATATGAAAGCATTTAAATATTATATAATTTTCATCTACTCAATCTCAACAAAAGAAAAACCTTTCTCTTCATATTGTTACTTTTACACTGAATAGAATGGTCCAATACACGCCTTATTTTTGTCACCTGCAATGATAACTGACATTTGCAGTGGCTAAGGTCCTTATTGATAAAGTCCACAGCTGGGTTTTGTCCTCCTCCGCCCCTCTCCAATGTAATTATTATATTGCAAACAAAATAAGCATTGAGCTTAGAAAAACATTAAGTGCATAAGTGATCAGACTGCAGTCTTTTCAGTGGTCACACCTTTCCTTTGTTGTGGTCATCCATTAAATTCTCTAAAATTTAAATTATTATTTTGATTTCATTGTGTCTGGAGGAAGCTTCCGATGTCTGTATTATATAAGTTATGAAAATAGTGACGTTATAGTGGATATAGTGATCAAGGACAGAAATTACTGTGATCTGCCTTGTATTTAGAAAGTAGCATAAAGTAGCATTTATTAAACCAGGAATGGGGTTGAAGCTTATTGAAATGATAACCCTTGAAAGCAGCCAAGAGGTTAAGCTTCAGAAAGGAGATGAAAAGAAATTCTTTTAACAAATCACCACTTACCTGGTCAGATACTTTGATAATAGACTGTATGTGTGTGGTCGTTACTGTATTTACTTACCTGTATTATCATAACCCCATCTTGTATAAAACTCAATTCTAAGGCTTTCAATTGGCGTTGTTGTTGTTGTGGAAAATCATGTGAGGCAATTTTTTTGATGCTATTTAGTCACTGTTGTTATTGAGCTCCTTCTGGTTGACCAACCACATTGAAATTATTCTGTTACTTACTGCTCTTTTGCTGGATGTTGCTTGACGTTGAGGAAGGTTGCTTGCGTGGATTGGCAATATTTGGACCTAAAATTTTCTTTGAAAATGCTTTATTTTCTTTCCATACTATTGGCTGTAATCTTATTACAAACTAAAAAAAATATCTTCCTCTTCTTTTCAAAAGGAAAATGTCACAACTGAAAACCATATACACTTCTTAAAAAAAGAATTTCAATTTAATAATGTAAAGAATTTTGAAAAGTAACATCTTACAAAGCTTTTTTTTTACAATTTTAATGTGGGAATATAGCTTTTATGTTTTAGTCACAGTAACTAGTAGATGTTCATGTTCGTCTCTGCAACTCCGCCCCTAATATTGCTGTGGTTTGGGACGAACTTATAATTTGCCTGTCTTATTAACAGTTCTGTACTTAAAAAGGCTGTAGTGACCAAACTATACATGAGTGTTCAGCATACGCCATTTCAATTATTTACTTCGGAAATGTCTTTGGTATTCAATTTTGTCGCCTCTGTACATGTTCTGACAACCTAAAGTGAAAGACAGTGGCGGCGGACTGACAGGGAGTAAACTTGCCCGATGGAAAGTAGGCCCTTTGGGTCCCTCGTGAAGCGGGTCCCTTAAACATTAGACAATGTTATGGCTCATGGTTGTGTATGGATCTCCTTTGCCTCCTGACAGCCAATATATTTAGAACCAATCCGTTACTAATCAAGGGAGTGTTTAAATTCCTTTCGTAGTGTGATTGGTTTGTCCTAAACTAAATGGGAGCGGCGAGTTGCGTTGGACACACCGGTTCTCGTCTGATCACTGAAGTTAAGCAACGCAAGCCCAGTTAGTACTGACATGGGTGGTCGCTCGGGAAAGCTGGGTACTGCTAATACCCAATAATCGTCGCATTAGTGTAGTGTCTGTGCAGTATATGCATTAGAACTATACAGTGGACGGGTCTCTAATGACCTTGTAGTTGACGGGACCTTAAACTCCAACAAACAACAACAACTAAGCTGAATCCATGTGGCTTCTGGGATGGACTAACCAGGCTCTTTTATCCCTGTGTGATCGTAAGAAGAGTTAATTATCATCTTTTGATACCATTTATGATAAGCTTTTTGATAATCATCTGTCGTCGCCCCACCCCGCCTCTCTCACTCTACTAATGTCAATTTCTGTCAATTCTCTTCCGTTACCCCAGTACCCAGAAATTTTCTCGGTACCCCAGCTCTGCCTTAAACAGGAAACGGGTGAGTAAAACGCGGCTTTTACTGACGAAATGTTGCATTTAATGTATGGTTTTGATGAGGCTCCTTCCATATGATTCTTTCTGCCCTACTCCGGAAGGACATAGAAAAATATTCCTTTAATGTTAGTTGGAGTTTGGTTATTTAATGCCTGCCTGTTACTGTCGCAACTTGAGATAGGGATGAGGGAAATGAAAGTGTTGACTATCTACATATGTTTAAAATATATAGAAAAGACTCATTTAATTGGGAGTCATACGGTACAATACAACGACTGCAATGTGCCTGTGTGATTTTGTTTGATGTCAGATGCAGCAGATTGAAATGTCTAACATGCAATATGGTATATATAGTATTTTTATGACTTAAAACGGCGCCACGGTTTTACGTCTCCTTGGTTAGAAGGTGCATTTGGGTGAAGGAAATCACCAGCAATGGCCCGGGATTGAATCCGCTTTCATAAAATGATTATTTTCCAAATCTGAAAGAATGCTCAACAAAAAGCATCAGCATTCAAATATGCCAACACACATAATAGGCTGTTATGCATACTTTGTTTTGCATACGCAGTTTATAGCTTTAACGTTTAAATCGTAAAAAGGGTTCGAGCCTGGTCAAGGTGGGTGATTTATTTGGGGTTCGAGAGGGGCGTCGTCCTTCGTATAGGAACTGGTCTCGTGTGGTGTGCACGACGTGACCTGCACGTTAAAGAATATGTGTAGGTTGGCAAAATTCCCGGGTGTAGAAGTTTGCCTCCAGGCATCGGTAAATTACTTTCAGTAGTGGACGGTACCACGGCCGAGAGACGGAGCCCGCTGCCATTTAATATACTAAGCCGGTTAATGAAGTCAAAACTGCAGTTGGCCTCCCTCCTACTTTCAAAATAAGATATACTCTACTCAGGTTCCTTTATTCCTTGTCAGGGCGTTGGAGTAGGATATTCAGACCCCATACGGAGTCGACTAAAAGGATAGTGAATTGCACTGTGCAGTACTGTCGGCAGGAAACGGGTCAATATTAGTAGAAGCCAGGTTCCGGCATAACAGGAAATGGACTGTCGCAGTCTCCATGAAGAGAAATTCTTGCAGATATTATTTCAATTGTATGTATTTTCTTCACGAGGAAATGACTGTCTCTGTATTGGAGAATGGATGAAGTGGGGAAAGGCAAGTAGAATCATATATAACCGGAGGGTTCCAATAAAGCTGAAGAGGAAGTTCTGCAGGGCAGTGGTTAGGCCGGCAATGCTATATGGGTAGACTGATAGGCCGTCAGGAAGAGAGTAGCAGAAATGCACATACTGCGGTACATGGGTGGGTAGGCAATAGGGGACATTGCGGAGAAGATTAGAGGCAATAGGTTGAGGTGATATGGGCATGTTACGAGGTAAGGAGTTGGTTAGCTTAGGTCCATTATGGGGATGCAGGTTTTTGGAAGCATTCGGAGTAGAGGAAAGCAAAACCAGAGGTGGGAGCAGATTTTACAGAAAGATATGGTAATTTGCAGGGTGGACAGGCACCTGGTGGAAGTGAAGAGCCAAAACTTGCACACCCGACCCTGCCATAACAAGGTTATTATGATGATGGTGGTGATCTTGCCGGAATCATTTACCAGCCTGTGAACTTACCTGTGAATTTTGAAGTAAAGCATGTTTCAGTTATTATTCGGTCTCCAGGTTTAACCTTCCGTCCACAAGGTGACGATTTCTGGCATACACTACAAGGTGGGGGTCTGTGATTACCCCAAAAAGACTTTGATTTTTATGGCTTAAATATTCAGATTAAGGGCATTATTATGGATATTAAATTAAATACCATCCATATAAAGGTTAAGCAATGAAAATAATTTGGAAACATGCTGTAAAAATTCTATATTATCCAGTAAGACAAGACATTATCATCACCATACCCTTATCCCACCTATGACAGGGTCGGATCTGCAGGGTCTAGTCCTCCACTCCTGCCTATCTCCCACCAGGTCGCCATCCACCCCAGACACTATCATATCCTTATGGGCATCCTGCTCCCATTACTGCCTTAGTAACCAGTGTTTCTGACCAGCCAACCATATTGGTACTAACTTGGGTTGCATTGCTTAACCAGAAATAAAATATGCTAATTACTTAGGAGACCTGCCAACTTCCCTAGATAGGTAAAGAAAATATCGGAGAACAGGTACTCAAAGGTTGGTTAAGATTGTAGAAAGTGGTACATGCGTAGACACAATTTTGTAGGTCTGGGGTTTACCGAGACCCCACCTTGTGGACGGAAGGTTAACATCCACTTCCGAGGAGTGCTCGATTACTGGATCAAGGTGGGTTGGCTTCTTTCGAGCTAGAGGTAGGCCCCGAGTGTGTTTTCCTTCGGATGAGAAGTAAACCTAGGTCCTGTGTGGTGTGCGGATGCCAATTACATGTAAAAGAACCCTAACTATACTATGGGTAGATAAGGCACATTCCCAGGTGTAGGACTTCGCACCCTGGCGTCGGTGGAGTGCTCCAACGAACAGTAGAGCAACGACAAATAAGTATGGGGGTTGCAGCTTTGGTTAGCAGTCGGTTGTAGAAAAATACCGTCCAAATATCGCCCGTGTGTCCGTTTCAGGGGGACAAGAGAGGTACCCGACCCTGCGATAGGAAGGAAAATGGTTAGGACTTTCTTCGGTTTCCAGGTTTGACATATAAAGCGAAAAGCGAGATTTAACTGCCTTATTACATTGATTACCATATTTAATATTATCTCCACACTGCTAGCTGAAGTAAGTCGTAGAAATCACCGAAACATGATACCTAACTTTTCTACTACAAAAATTTAAAGTAGGCCCTACGTAGCCAAATATCCAAACTGTTATTTGGCTATGCTGTTGGATGTTGACCGACCAATCATAGAGAGTGTAGTGCAGTTCGTCTTAATATAAATTTCTTGCATAACTCTTTTTACTAAAAGTCAGAGAGCAGATGACACTTGATACTACAGAGCATTAAGATGGGGAGCAAGATTTATTAACTTAGAATAATCATTTATTTACAAAACAAGGTGGCCGATATATTGCTAATTGAATTGTTTAACTTATGATTTACTGGTTACTTAACATAATGCCCTAAATTATTTTTAAAAGGTTTACACTTGAGTGCACGTATAAGAGGTGGTTGTATTAAAAATTATTTTATTAATTTAATATGCATATGAATAATAGACTATTTTAAGCGACGAACGACACTTATAAATTTGAGTTGAATTGAATTAGTTGATTGCTGAATGGACATTTATTACCAGACGATAGAATTGCATCTGAATCGTGCGAAATTAGCAAATGCATTTGTTCCCACCGATAAAAATTCTTTGTTAGTAATTCTCACCATTTGAGCTTCAAGGTTGTATCGCAGCGTGGTAGTAAAAGGTGCTGAAAAGGTTGTGACATCATATCGGCACAGTCACGTGAAAACCGATGAAACAACTATGCACTGCACCAGGGTTCCAAAATCGCACATTTTGATTAGTTTGTTCGCCAACGGGTGTGGGAGTCGGCCAAGCAGCCATAACAGTCCGGACCCTGTGAAGGCTGCTGGCGGGTGAGGCGGAGTTAGGAGTGGGGAAATTAACAGTACCCAGTGTTCCAACCAACTCCCATGTCAGTACTAACTTGGGTTTCGTTGCTTAACTTCAGTGATCTTACGAGAACCGGTGCGCAATTCATCTGCTCCGTGTAAGAAGTATGTGGGCTGTAACAAGGGCGACAACAGGAGCGGATCCAGGGGGGGGGGGAGCAATGCAGCAATTACTCCCCCTCAGTGCCTCAATGGGGCGCAATTGATGAGGCGTTTTTGTATATCTATCCCATTTCTATACTGCTAGTTCAACAGTTGCAGTTCGATCTGCAGTTGGCTAAACCTCTGAATATAGGGCATTCTCTAAGGGGCAGTAGAACACCTGTTGTAATTGCTGGCTAGATTTATGTAGGGGCCTACTAACGGATTCTGAATGTTTAAAAATAATGGGGGCGCACTTTTTTTTGAAGTGCTCCCCCCGTGATCCGCCACTGGGCGACGAGAGTCATAACTCTGCTTCATCTTAAGCACAGAAATTAGGTTTGACTGGCCCATAAAGAGACTGGGTTTTACCAGTGAACAACCATTGTTGAGGGCCATCGGGCCGTCATTAAAAAATTAATACAAAATATAATACAGGAATAAAACGAAGCATTGGTTGTGAGCCTTTTTGTAGTTTGTTACCGTGTCTAAGTTTTCTGGCCACTACGACACTGAGTGAAGAAGGAATTGTTAGGTGCGTTATAGAGATGCAGGTCATAGGTAGCAAGAGGCAGAAATGATGTCGGAAAAGGTTATACGGTTACGGCATACGATGGGAGATGGTAGTATGTGGCCGACAGGAACCTAGCTTTACGAAAGGTAAGGAGCCCTCTCGTTATACTGCCCCCAACACGTTAGTCGGATGCTTGTCTATGAGATCGCAATTTTCATCCCACCCGAGGTGAAAGCGATACTAAATTGTGCCTTACATATCCACGATGTCATTTGCACGTATAAGGATCTAATCTGAATATTAAAACAATTCCCAGGCGAAAGAAATAACGCCCCCTCCCCTTTCCAAATGTCTGTAAATAATCTTCAGAACCGAGAGACTGACGTTAGATAGCCCAATAACCAACCAAGAAAGGCTGCACCATATTGCAATGTTATTGTTTGTGTCTGAAAGCTCTCCTTTATTAACTACCATTGTCTAAACGCAGTAGAACAGCCTTAATAGCGTTTATGGAACTGCCAAAACTTCCATGAGCTTCAGTCTAAATTTGAGTCACTTGGCAGGCGACGGTATAAAATCTTCATTTATGCCTTATAAAGCTATATAGATTTCAAGCCATACGTCCAAGAAAATGTTTTGGAAAAGATCCAATCTCGTACTGTGTCTTAACGGGTATTGAAGGATGGGCCCATTTCAAACAAAATGTAACCCAAGGGGCTGTTCCCCTTTCACTCAGATTAGCAGGCCTAGGCATTTGCCGGTGTTTTTCCTCGCCCGTTGATGTTCATTTTTCAATTTTAGCGTCAGACTTGGACAAAAAGATTCAAACGCTTTTACAACCTTCCAGCTTAAGTGTATTCCGTTCTAGTTAGTCGCCCGAGAAGCTTTAGGGTGCGCTTAAGGCTATCTAAGTTTGCACAGGGTACTGCAAGTAACCGCACTTCGATTTGGAACGTGGAGCTGTAGTGATGGTCTAGCTAGGGTCGTTTCAACTTTTGCGGGCATGGAACAGTTCAGGAAGAGATGCATTGACCTGTACAAAGGCCCTTTCCTCCTCCTGCGTTAAGGTACCCCTGTATGTCCTGTAGACCCTTAGACATTCCCGATTCCAGATTCACCACTACTTTCTAGGTTGTTTGTGGCAAATAATGACAACTGAGCTCTCTCTTTCTCCTTCTTATTCTAGTCTAGGAAAGTATGTTTATATTGTGCATTAATTGACTCTTGAGGAATCCTTGTGAGCCCTGAAGCCCAAATGTTTCTCAAATATAGCACGTATTAATAAAATATTAATATTTTATCATTTTGAGCCTTCAGGTAAGCAAGAACGCAAACTTACACTCTTACATCTTGTATTTTTAACCAACGTGAAGCACAATCTAGGGCGAATCTGGATCCCTATTTTCAGATCGCTTTTCAAATCACTTCATTTCGGTAAAGGGATTAATAAATAGTTTTTCGGGGATGGGGGGGCGGTGGAGAATAGTACTACATGGATATCTCAAATAGGTGGTAAGAAAGTGGTCAACTTCTTTTTGTTGTTTTTAGTTCACTACCTTTTATATACATTGCTTAGAAATTATTTTTGAAAATGGCTCACATAGCCGCAGTATAAGACACAAAAATACGCTTTGCTCCTAATCTGGGGGTGAGTGATTACCTCTGTCCTCCATAAATCCGCCTTCAAAACAAAAGTTCTTGCAGATTTTGCAACTGTCGTGTGTATTAACCATAACGTTTTCATTGCTTTACAGTGGATGGAAAATAAGGGTTGAAACTAAATACAATTTCGCATCACGAAAGATGGATGATGTATCACTAATTTTTCGTTTGAATGTTGCACGCCGATGACTAACCTGTGTATTTAAATTGGTGTGCTAAAAACAAGGAACGAAAAAAAATTTTTTTTTTTACTAAACTGGGAATTTCCATTTTGGTTCACTGATTTTTTCTTTCTTGTATTTTGAACCAGCAAAAACTTGTACTTAAACAGTTGAGAGTGTCACCATTGTACATCAATCCCTTGTTAAGTGTGACCCATAAAAAATTTGTCTCCTAATATAAACCATGAGACACAAGTGAGTTTCTCCTAACCCTCCTCCTCTCTTAATAAGAAATGACAGAATTTTTTTAAAAAAGTTTGCTGTGTTCTTGTCGAAAACACCTACCTACCTCTGCGCTTATGGCATCTAATTAACAATCAGTGCTCTGCAATTGTGTCGCTCAACGTGCATAAGTCAGAAGTTTGGCAACATGCCTGCTACTGTTGCCGGAATATCAGAAATGATGAATGATTACTACATATTTTGGACGATTTGTTGTCAGGTTTTCGTTGTACTTATAACTGGTTGTACGTGCTTAAATTAAGACATGTGTCAAACATTTAACCAGCGTCTAACTGAATGAAATTTTCTAGAAATTCATTATTCAGTAATTTTTAAAAAACACATTATCGGCGACTTAAGAAGGTGGCATAGATGACTTCGGATATTCCAAGCTACTACCCATTTGTCCCATTTTGCCATTGCGCCATCAGTTGGAAGGTACAGTATTTTACACAGCCGGCTACCAACATAATGCTGTAATTCCTATTCCAGGAAGATCTTCTCCACCCAGAAATGTAGTAAGGGTTCTTTCACTTAACGATGACATCGTATACATCACACGGGACCTCACTTTACTTCCCAACCAGCGGCCGGCTTTATGCTACTGAGGGCCTCATTCTTGCCCGATTGAGGTCGAACTATGTTGGTCCAGAATCAAACCTGGAAGACATAATCCAAACTGTGCCCGAAACAGTAGGAAATATGCTAATGCATATTTTATCATCTTTAAAGACAGTAGGACAGATTTCGTGGGGTAGGCCGGCATTCCCCCACAGACAACCCAGCTAATATTCCTACGGATTCCAGAAGCCTGGCTGGGGTACCCCAGTCAGAACATGTTCAGTGGACCCGCAGACCTAACCCTTGCAAAGGCGGGGTAAGGGTATGATGATGATGATGATGGAAGACAGTGGGGCAGATCTTTTCTTAACGTGTCATTGTACTTTAAAAATTCTTATGAAAGGCCGACACAAAATAATTCGCACCAGCGCGGTGCAGAACAAGGGAACGGTCAGTTTATTTAATTCCAATGAAACAATGATCACATGAAAGGGCTTCAGCCGTTTAAAAGCTTCACCCATTTCCAACTGACATCTAGTAAAAAAATGTCAATATTACTGCACTTATTTGAGATACAGGATGTGATCAGTTGGTGTTTTAGAAGTGGTGACTGACATTACTTCTTTTCCTAGAGATACATTTACAAAGATGCCTAAGTTCAGAATTAAAATTGAAGTTTTGTGCCAAAAATATCCTTTAGTTAGTGATCGCTGTAAATGAATTTGCGTGGGAAAGTAGCGGCTATGTGACAGCAAACTCTGTTGGAGTCCAATTAAACTTGAAGATGCTGAAAGGAAATCTGTGATCCACTCAGCTTTTTGTTTCAAATGAATCGAGGAATTGATGTAGATGATAAGAGTGGTCTTTTGAACCATTGACGGACGTAGATGAGCCAAGCCATCCTTGTATGCACGTTGGCTACAAATGATATCCCCTAGTAACCACATAATGAACTGTTGCACATTGCTGGACATCCACCTTACAATTTTGCCAAAATTGAGCATGTCAATTTACGGTTAAATTCATAGACTGTGTTAAAGAGACATTCTTTATTTATTTTTTTTTTTTTTGGAGGCTGGGTATATATGCTGTCACCGTGATGGTATTGGTGGGGTTATCAGGCTCGAAAGGCACCATCTCAGTTTACCCCAAGCAAAATATATGCTGTATATGAAAAAATATTCACCCGCGAATTTCTGCTACCAACAAACGATGGAGATTATGTGAGTACTAATACATCCATAAAAAACTCAATAACTGATCACGATTATGCACAAAAAATCACATCCAGGTTACCACTTTCGTGACTGGGTTTATCGGTGGTGGAACAAATGATTTGCAGGATGATTTTAAAAACTGACTTGTGGAATGAGAAATGACAGGCTATGTAAATGGAATCCTTTTATATACAACGTGAAGTCGGAAGATGTCAGGGCGTGCCTCTCCAGGACGAAGTTCTGGGTCCAACTACCCAACTTCCACCTAGTTGATAACTTTATCTGCAATAGATCAGTGACCAGTGGCTAAGAAAAACGGGAGTGACGCAGAAGTGCAAAGAGGTCGCAATAGCTTCTCTTTTAATCCTTTTGTTTTTCCGACAGTGAGGGACAGGGTTCCTACAATTTTGAAATTGAGTATTAAACGATGAATGTCCCGCCTCGGTGGCGTAGTGGTTAGCACGCTCGACAACTGCGTCTGTAGTTCTAGGTTCGATACTGAACCGAGGTGGATTGGCTTCTTTTGGGCGAGAGGCCGCGAGTACGCCTTCTTTCGAATGAGAAGTAAACCCGAGGTCCCGTGTTGGTGTACGATGTCACTTGCACGTAAAAGGACCCTCTCTACTACGCAACAGGCAAATGAGGCAAATTTTCCGGGAGTAGCAGCTCGACCCCTGGCGTCGGTGGAATTCCCCAAAAATGAACAGTAGACCGACGATAAATAAGCAACTTTGGTCGGCAACCGGCTGCGGAAAAACTGCCCAATATATCGCCCTTGTGTCCATTTTGCTTTTATATTAAACGATGAAACGGATCAAACTTGCAGTCTACCGACCTGGTCAAACTCTTATCTGCTAAGCTACAACAGGATCACCATGGGTAGGGTACCCACCCATCTTTTGTTCTTTCGAATGGACAAAAGGATGATCTGTTGGACTATCTTTTACGCAGCTGCTTGCCAACCTAAGCTGCAATTCCTGTGCTGTTCCCAGGATCACCCTACTGACGCCAAGGATGTTTTGCTTGATCTACTCGTTGCTGAAGGGAGGATTCTTTTACGTGCAATTGATACACCACACTGGGCGACAGCTTTACTTCCCATCCGGCGGAAGTAGCACTCGGGACCTTTCTCTTGCCCAAAAAGTCAACCCACCTCGATCCAGCATTGAAAATAGAGCCACTGATGCATAGTTGAGCGCGCTACTTCTGCGTCACTGAGGCGGGTTTTCCTTACCTGCTAGGCTAATTTCAGAAAATACTGTAACAAATAAACGGTGGGGTGAGAATCCCTCCAATTAGAATAGTTCTTATATCGTATACACAATAAAAGGCATATACCTCAACTAGCATCCCATTTAAGATTGTTAACAGTAGAGCTACCGTAACAGGCAATATAGAGACCATATTAGAGGACAAATTCAAGCCATTTTACAGCCCCATTTCCTACCAATATCGAGCATGAGCGGCTGTATTGCGTTGGACACCAGTTCTCGTTTTATCACTGAAGTTAAGCAGTGCATCCCCAGATAGTACCGACACCCACGCCGGTACTACCTGGGAATGCAACACTTGGAACTGCAAATACCCAAATCGTCGTAACAGCGTAGTGTCTGTGCAGGCTGCATGGCCATTGTAGTTGAAGGGCCTTTAAAGGCTAAAACACCAACAAAACAAATTCAAATATAGTCTAGTTATGATGTTCAAGCACTTCCTAAAATATGAGCATTATATTCTGTACCGTTTTTCAGGAATTAACCATCTTTATTATTCTAGACTACTAACATATATGGTGCCTGCAAGACTGGGGCTATAGGGTCTTCAACGTCCGCCTGCAAATATTAAATACTGTTGAATACATCTGTAATTGTTGAACTATGGAAATGGAACCCACCTGCAGTTCAGGCTCTGAAAGTTCGCTTCCGGCGACTCTGGGAATCGTATTTCACCTATGGATGGTATTATTTTTGCAAGTCATAAGAAACTAATGCGCCATGTGGGTGCAGGCAGGTAACATCCTAAAACATTCATCCGGGAGGTCACTCACTAATTCCCTTCCGCTCATTTCTGTCTCTTTATGTCCTAAACTCAGATGCGATCCTAGTCTAGCATCCTTTTGACAAGGGGGAAACATTTCTGAGTTGACAAGTGGTCAACTCACATAGCTTACCGCAAATCACGCTGCGTTCTCATTGGCTGGCGGTTGAGCTGTCTGCTTGAAAAATGGCGGAGGATATACTGCGATATGACGGCAGCGTGCGGTGACTCCAAATAAAGCGCAGCACTTAAGGAATTGCGTTGGCGGTCCTTCATAACGCACTGGCACAAAACGTCATCAAGATGTCATCAGTGGCGACGTGATTAGCGTTGAAGTGTGGTGATACGGAACTAGGCATTAGATACACAAAACTTTATGCCATTTAGGTTAATACCGGTCTGACAAATATCACCTAAAGACTAACTAAATGCTTCGTCTGTTATTCTGCGTGATGTTGCTCGTTCATGTTTTTAACACATCGTTTAAAATCGAAAAAGGTTGACCCGGACGTGATTTGAACACGCAACCTTCTGATCTGGAGTCAGACGCGCTACCGTTGCGCCACCGGGTCACATGCTGTAGTCCCTCTCTTGTTGGCAAGAATGTTTGTGTATCGTAAAGAATAGAAAACGATAGGAAAGAAAAGACGCCCGACCATTACTCTAAAAATACCCAATACGGTATATCCGTAAATATGTTTCGGTAAAAAGAGAAAAAAACTTGACCTGGACGTGATTTGAACACGCAACCTTCTGATCTGGAGTCAGACGCGCTACCGTTGCGCCACCAAGTCATTGTTGTAAGTTTATATATACTGACTTCTCGTTCAGGAGTTTGCTGTACTGTCATCTATTGATGCAATAGTGTTTGGAAACCTGGTGGGTGGTAGGCGGGAGAGGAGGGCCAGAACTCGCAGACCCGACCTTGTCACAGGAGGAATAAGGGTATGATGATAATGACTGTTTTTCTTTCCTTAAGAAGGGTGGCAAACTAAAATAGGACACGCCACTTCCACATTGATTAAAAGTTATGCAAAGGAAGGGAGGGAGAGATAAGACAGATATGTCCCTCATGGAAGGAGACCGCTTTATGTGTTTGTAAAACTGTTTAAAATAAAAAGCAGTTCGACGAAAAAATGTCGTCCGCGACAGGACTCGAACCTGCAATCTTCTGATTCGAAGTCAGACGCCTTATCCATTAGGCCACGCGGACAATGACGCCATAAGGTCCCTTATCTTTGCCTATAAATAATGCCTAAACTTCATGCTTTTTTTTTCTCTAGGCATAGCCAATAATTTTTTTTATTCCAATCTTAACTGATTTATAAACATATGACTTTAATCTACAGTACTTTACCTAACAAATACCCTCAAATTAATGTCGTCGCTATGAAAACGGCCAAAAGGTTCCGCGATGGATGTATGGAATCCACTGTCATGCAGCAAAATTTGGCTACAAAAGTAGCAAGTATATCGATCGCATTTGGCTGTTGGTTTGAAATTTGCTGAGAAACACGGTGCTAGCGGAATTTTTTACAACAACAGAATTTCTGTAAATTGCAGTGTTCAAAGGTAATATAACATTCATCTAAATCTTCAGGTAATTGCCGTTTAATGAAATATTTAACTACTAATCAGAGTTTTCGAAGAAAAAAAAGCAATTTGCCAATACATTTCCACTAAGATATATTGTACAGTAGGAAGTTACTGTACTTGAATATGGAGGAGGAAGTTCTTTTATGTCCGGTCATGAATATTCAATTAGGGGATTTCTCTGGATCTGCACCGCTTTATTTTTAATCTGAAAGGTTGTTCCCTTGTGCGATTATGACATTCACTCATATGCTTCTGAAAGCGAAGCATTCCACTGTCATAAATATCAGAGCCGTGTTCTTGTCCCGCATACTGCATGTTTGGACTAGATCTCACTGACTTCCGCTAAGTCTGACCATCTCAGAAATAGATAAGTGGCAAAATACTATACAAACTGGTGGGCCGCGGGCCCAAGCGGCCCTTGAAGCCTAGAACTGCGGCCGGCAAAATCGATACCATGTAGTATATATTTATAGGCAGTAGTCCCAGGGCGCAGTTGCGAGGGGGCGCAATGGGCACTATTTGACTCTCATGACAATGCGTATGTTACCAATGTGCCTGCAATACAGTAGGCATGTCAAATTTTGAATACATTTTGAACGAATTTTAACCTTTGAAAACGCAATTCGACTTACACACACACACGAGTTATTGTTGTATTCAAATGTTACCTTTCGTCGAGGCAATGGGGTCAAATTGCCCTGGGCGCCAGACAAAGCGCCACCTTGGGGGCCTCTTGTTCGCCTTGCTGGAAATCAGCCGTCATGACACAATGTCTGTGCGACGACTTTATGGCAAATAAAAAGTGTCTACAAACGTGTACCATGTTTGCAGGGCCGACCTTCTCTATAAAGGGGCCCGGGTGCAAAAATCCTTTTGGGCCCCAAAATATTTTTTCATAAGTAAAAATAAAAGGATTCAGAATAAATGGACTCCTCTTTCATGCCCTCCTATCCCATTCTGAGATCCTTCCTAATTTTGGAAGGTATTACATTTTTGAATGATGCCAGGTGTCCTAATATATTATGTCGCCATTGCATTGGGTCTCTAATGACCTTGTAGTTGACGGGACCTTAAACACCAACAAACAAACAACAAACAAGCCATTGCATTTATGAGTTGGGTTGAAAGCTTATGTGGACGTCCACACCTTGGAACATTTTCAGTTGGACCTGTGTCATTATATTTTTTATTACACTTCTGATTATTAAAGGTATTTTGGTTTTAACAACCCCAAAATAATAGCATTATTAAATTATTGACTCCTAACCTCTAATTCTGGGTTGTCCAGCCTGTGGCCCATTGAGGCTTGTAATGTGGCCCATGGTGCATCATTTCTAATTATGCATTGTAGCCTACCTGCTATGTAACACCTAACGTTATGTTCACCCGTTTTGGTTTTGACAGCCTATGGCTGGCAATCACTTCATGGAACAGCCGAGTGGCCCTCAACACCAGAAAGGTTGTACAACCCTGGTGTAGTTCAATGGCAGGGTTGTTAGGTTACGCTTAGGTTATGTTGCATTGGCAGGGTCGAATGAGGGACGTTGCTCCTACAATGACGTATTAAACTTTTAATATTAGCAATGATCTGGGCCCTGATGGGCCCCCCCCCCTCAATCGTGGGGCCCGGGTGCAATGCACCCTCTGCACCCAAGGAAGGGGGCGGCACTTCGAATGCCTCTTGCCCTGGGCGCCACTTCTGAAGTTACGCCACTGGTCAAGAAGACCACAAATTAGCTATTATAGTGCTTAATTTGTACTAATCATTTTATACTTGAATAAGCTGAAACTTGCTTGCATTTGAACTTATCGGGTTTCGGATTCTTTTAGCATTTGCATGTAATGCAACGTTTTTTGAATTGACTTCAAGATTATTGAATCACTTTTGAAACAATTTGGAGTTCCTCAATTTTGTCAGTTTTGTCGCATATATGATGATAATGAAGGACAAAACGCAGATTTTGAACAACTTTAACATTTTTAAACTTCATTTGTAGGCAGGAGTATACATTTTTGCCCCTGAAAAATTGAAATCAAGTTACACACATATCGACCTATACTCGATTCTCACGGAAATGACAACTGGGGCAATAGGCTTAAGTGCTACAAATAAGATATATGGGATATGAAGGAAAGGGAGTAAATGAGGATCGTTTTAATGAAAAATCATCAAAATAAATTTGGATATATGAAGATGTTGAAAACTTGAAATAGGAATGTGAAGCGATAGAGCTCCTAAGCAGAACCCTGGTTAGGTGGCAGATCGACTTCATTTGTTTATTGTTGTTAGGTAAACAGCATCGTCATTCTCATCATTCCGCTGAAACTTAGGAGTAGGCGTACTTACTCAACTATTGAATTATTTTACTAATTAAAGAATTATGACGGGCTTTGTTGTTATATTTGGGGGAACCCTTCCAGTGATGAATAGCAGTGCTTCCAACCTTGTTTTGAGCGACACAGAACTACAGCAACTTTAACACTTTGCAGAAATGAGTCGGCAAAAGCAGGTAAATATTAGTCATTTGGGCACTGAAAAATTCCACAACAACGCATGGCGACTAAAATAGTAATCTAAATTTATCCAAAAGTTCCCCATTTATGCTTAACAGGAAATAATGGAATCGCATTTATATCATTTGAACATAAAGCACGCATTTTCATCATTATTATATCCAAAACCCTTTCTCGACTTATGGCATCCGATTTGGACCCGGGATCACATTTGCGAACTGCTGCACGGTGCGTTTACCCAGCTGACTGCCGAGCTATTGCTGCAACTCTGCTTATTTATTGTCCGCTATTTAGTTCAGGGAGGTGAGTTCCTACACCCGAAAAATGTGTGTGTAAGCTTCACTCCATGTAGAACAGTTCTTTTGCGTGCAGGCAATATGATAAACACCACACGGAACCACTGAGCCGCCGAGGCAGATAATGTGTAGGTATTTTAAGGCTTGTATTTGCACCAGTGGCGTTGCAAATACGTTTGGTTCCCTTTATATTGTGAACGCCCTGCCCTGTACCCGCTGGCGCAGTAGGTAGCACTCTGGTCCAGTCTATACTGGACCGAGGCGGGTTGGTTTCTGTTGGGCGAGAGAGAGGCCCCGAGTGCATCTTGTTTCGGATGAGATGTAAAACCGAGCGCCTGTGTGGTGTACGATGGCATTTGCACGTAAAAGAGCCCTCTCTACTATGCAACGGGTAGGTGAGACAAACTTTCCAAGTGTAGGAGCTCGTCCCCTGGCGTCGGTGGAATTCGAACAGTAGAGCGACGATAAATAAGCATAGGGGTTGCAACTTTGGTCGGCAACCGGCCGTGGAAAAACACTGTCCAATGCATTGCCCTTGTGTCGATTCAGAGAAACAAGATGGGTACCCGACCCCGCTATAGGGGGAAGGGTTAGGTGTTGCTTTTTGATGGTATGTACCTTGTGTACATGCCATCACCCCAAAAAAGTCGGCGACGGTTTACAGAGGGATACCCTGTATCCCGGAGGGCAAGTCCAAATCTCTACAAGAGGTTGTTTCAGTAAAATAACATTTTAGATCACTTTTGGCAAATTTAGTTATAAAGCAATCTGATATAACCTATTACTCCATTTTTTGGTGCTAGTAACTTCTTGTCTATTGCTCGCTTGCACATTTATTACTGGTTTGCAAATGGCTCGTTCGCAATCACTCCTTTTGGGAGAATTATTTGACAAACACAAGAAGAGATAATAGGAAAGTCGACGCCGTATAGTATCTAATTTTTGATGTTTACGGTTGTTCAGACTAATATATCGAGGAGAAAATGCTATGTGGCAACAATAAAAACAATCAAAGATTGCCCAGTTATGGTTGCTATAGCCTTCACACCCTTTTCAAGTCCTTTTTTTTAACATGTCAGGACCTGCTCCAAACAAAATTCCTGGCTTCGATCCTGATTTGAATTTCGATATCCAAAAATAAATTCATGAGTCGTTTTCAGTTCTGCAGAAAGTTTGCGTTTTAAATGAAGAACTGCATTTATAGAAGCCTAAAAAAGTAGGTTTGAAAAACAAGTTCAAATCTAGATCTCGTTGTCTGAACGTGTGCGATCCAGTTGAACGATGTTTACATTCCTCCGAATTGCAGTGACAAGACAGGAGGAAGCCCTGCAGATTTGTTTGATTCTCCTCAGACAGGGTGATGCTGACCATCTGTTGGAAAAATCTTATTTTTCCCTCTAACGCTTACCAAAAAATTTCCCTTCACCGCCTTCCATCTTTGTGTAGGAACTCGTAAACTTTGTATATAACTTACCACAGTGCTTAGAAGCTTATGTGGTCTTATCTTTCTTTGCAAATTGTTGTCATGTTAACCATGTATTATATTTATGTTATATATGGTGAAAATTTGCCACATATTTTAACTATTTTCAAATTTATTACCGCCCTTCCTCAAGCCATTCTTAACTAACCACATTGCAAAGTTAGAAGACCCTCTGTGTTGGAAATACTATGTAACAAATTAGACGTCACAGTACCTTTTTCTCCTTCCTTTCTTTCTTTTTAATACAGAAAACATCGAGAAATTTAACAGAGTATCGAAAAAAAGTGTAACTAGACGTAGAATTAAATAAAATAAATAAATAACAGCAAGTTGCCACCAAAAAGAAATTATGAACTAGATCAGTAGTAAAATAAGACACTTAATATTCCTCTTGAAGCATGTCTGTTTCAAAGATCTAAAATTTAATTCATTATTTTTTGAATCGTAGTTTTCCCCGGTAACATAAAACTGTAATAGCAACTAGCATTGACAAAAAAATGCATTTTTTTCAGGGTAAAGCGAGTCGCCGTTGGCCTGAACGTGACTGGAACACAGCCTTCCTATCCCTAGTCAGATGCACCACCGTTAGGCCACCAAGGCTCACTTAGAGACGTCTCTCTATGAAATACAATTGAATTCAGTTTACTTTTATCTGTGCTTTGTTATTATTATTGTTTTTTTCTCATTATTAGGTAACTTGATATACTTTATATAGTACTGTACCTAAATATCGATGGAGAGATATGCGAGGTGTCGTCATTTAATCTTAATCTCTGAAGTGAGTTGATAACAACACTCTGATGTAGGAGTAAGGTAGATTGTGATTTTGTGAGGTAGAAGCCCATAGGTTGTCGAACAGAATTTTCTGCCGAATTATAGTATGGCTGACCTTAATCCTGTACCAAGCCAGGAATCTTGGCTGTCAAACGTTGTTACCTAACTGTAAGCTGTGTAAAATGAACGTAAAATGAAGCATAGCACCTATTTTGTCATACATAGCCTGCCCACTATAATGACACCTTCTTCCAGAAAGTTCTTCACCTTATCCCCATCAAGAACATTCCATTGCCGAATAACCCTTGGAAAGAAGAACTAGTAATATGAGTCTGTTCGGGCCCTAATCTCCTTCAATTTGAACAGATGATCATTTCTCCCCCTATATCCTGCAAAGGATAACCTGCCATCCAGAGGACCCTCATAACGAATTTTCAACAGTCTGACAAACAGCTTAATGCTGTCAGATACCCGCCTCTGACATATTGAGTCCCACCTTAATTCTCTGATCATGTCTGACACACTCTTGCTGCCCTCCTTTGGACCATTTCAATTTCCCAAGATAATTCTTGCCTAAACGGAAACCAAATTGGACTACAGTACTCCACAATTGGTCGTACCAGTGAAAAGTAGGCTATTTCTCTTACTTCCTTTGTACTGTCCCCCAGCACCCTTCTAACCAGGCGGAGGGCACACCCAGCCTTCCCAATCAATATCTCATGTCTGTGGGGGATGCCGGCCTACCCCACTGTTTCCACACTGCATTGCACAACCACAATAGAAATTTTTGGCAGGGTAAATTAAGGCTTTGTTGGTTATAATATTGCATGGTGTCTGACCTTTTGCGCAATAACTACAATGCAACCGGAGTCAGGCTCATGCCCAGTATAACCGCAATGGATGGCACTTGACAACTGTTTCATGCAGATATGCAAGTCTGCTAACAGAGCCACAGTACCAAACTGTTCTTATTATTCACACTTTTTTATTCCCTAGGTGAAGAAGTAGACTGGGTCGAATTTCCAGCTGGAAAGACATCTCCTACTCATGCGTCTATGCCCAATGTAAGAACAGAAGTGTATTATTTTTTTAACAACTTTAAGTGATACTAGATTTAGAAATCAAACTTTAATGTCTAAAGATACTTATATACTTATGGTGTCACATAATAGCATTTATTTAAAGATAAAATCAAAAAGGTATATAGTGGGCTATCATCACAAATTGACTTATATCATTACGTTTCAGTCAGTGTTTAAAACACCGTTGGTAATGCTGTGGCGGGTAAATAAACAAAACTAAGCTCATTAATAGAGAGATCTGATCGTTAAATTGCTACAGAGAGAGAAAGGATGTGTAGTGTGGCTCGAATGTCAATATTGCGATTCCAAGGTGTTTTTTTTTCTATAAAGTAGTATCCTGTCTGTTCAATGTAGCAGTGTATTGAGGATTTCATATCGTAACTTTTACCATTTGGCCTATGGCTGATGGCATAAACAGCTGGTCGGCTTACAATTTTGAAAACTAATGGCCAAACTTAGGAATGAGTAAAAAACTGTTTATTTTAAAGGGAGAAAGCAAGATTCTGTAGATTTGTCCATGGCATTATAGAATTTTAGTTGTATTTTTAACGGTTTCGACGCTGAAAAATCTGCAGTAATTCATTTTTAGAAATTGGGGAAGAGAATCTCAATGTCGTCTACTAACATACATTTATTTATTATACATGAAATTCAACTTGCAATGAGGAATGTCGATGTTTTCTAACACATGTTTTTCACTTGCTTGAATTCAGGATATGCCAAATTTTAGTGTGAAAGTTAACGGTGCTTAATATTTACGTCACTTTTTTATCGTCCTTTTTTTGGGAGGAGGGCAAAGGAGATGCACAGTTTATCCATAAGACATTTTTGTTACCGCACTCCTTTTTTTGTTGTCTTGAACATAAAAACTTATATGATTGAAATAGTGCGAACTACGTGGAAGAATGTGTCACTTGAATTTAATATATGATCTGCGAATGGCTATGGGACATCTTACACATGCAAACTAATTTTATTACAAATAAGACACTGAGTGTGGCATCATAATTTTCAATCATGTAATGTTCACTTTTTTTGTGTATGTTCATATAGAAACTGTCCTCCTCACTTTTTTTTGCCTTGGGGTTTTCATTCAGTAAAAAATTGGTATTTTTATTTTCGTATTGAGTGTTGTTTTTGTTATTAAACCTTTCAACAAAAGTTCACTACGATTTATTAGGTATGCATACCATTTAACTGAAGAAAATATTTGATGGTAGTGATGAAAGTGACTTCTCCATGCCTTAACTTTTCTTACAATCAAAGAAAGTTAGCGGATGGGTCAGAGTTCAACACTTTCTTAAACTCTTCATGAGTTTTAATATTATTAAACTGCCAATAAATTAGGGATAGCAAACTTGTAATTTCTTTCATGTCATCAACCAATCCATGGTCTTACATTTGCTGTTGACGTGAATTTTTATGCTTAGATTTCAAATTAGGAGAATGTTATTTGGCGGTACAAACTGACATCTGTCAATATTGAGCTCACGCAGAAGGAACCAAGAAAAGTCTTTTCTTCTTTTGTTTCTCTGATTGATGGGATGTTGAAGTGATCCAGTGAAAATGGTCTCAGCTCTATTCCCAGCTTTTGGACTTGCAGTCTGCTGTATTCAATATAAGTCGATTTTGAAGGATAGCAGTAGCAGTCTAGGAATCTTTTCCCAATTGAATTCTGAAATGATTCCATTTTATATTCTCGTGGATTACAAGTTATAGAGATAGTTGGTAAATGTGTCGAGGGGAAAATAGGCCGAGGTGCTTTTGGTTTCGTTTCGTTTGTTGGTGTTTTAGGGCCCTTCAACTACAAGGTCATTAGAGCCCCGTTCACAGTGTAGTTCTTATGCAGAGACTGCACAGACGCTACACAAATGCGACGATTTTTGGGTATTAGCAGTACCCAGTTTTCCCAAGCGGCCACCCATGTCAGTACTAGCTGGGTTCGTGTTGTTTAACTTCAGTGATCAGACGAGAACTGGTGTGTCCAACACAATTCGCCGCTCAACCCGTGCTTTTGGTATGTAGTAAATTAGAGAAGAGATAGAGAGACTAAAACAGCTTTAAGGTTGAGTAGTCGGCGATGTGTCGTTATGCGTAGGGTGAATAAGTTCCTGCTTTCGGATAGAGCAGTGGTCTCCAAACTTTGTGTACTCACGGAACCCTTAGAACTATAACATGTTTTGGGGGAACCCCCATTCCACCTTTAGAAAAGTATATCTTGACTCTGCTAACGAATTTTCATTTTGACTCGCGGAACCCCCAGAGATGTATTGCGGAACCCTGGGGTTCCGCGGAAGGCAGTTTGAAGACCCATGGAATAGAGAAATGGAGAACAGAAACTCGCAGACCTAACCCTACCATTGGTGGAATAAAGGGACCTGATGAGTAGGTCTACATTAGTCTGTGGAACGCACAACACATAAAAAGAATGACACCCACTGAAATATGTTGTTTAATATTCTTGCCTGGCTCTGCCATTCAGGCCTGGAAAATCTAAGGGTACTTAACAGTTGCCTAATTTGTAGCTGCGTATATATTCACAGTATAAGCCATAGTTTTCTATCGCGTTCTAAGGTGTAGTAGGTCGATCATGTTTACTGCACCACTTTTTGAATTTTTAGCTGTTATTTAGAGAGGGCGTCCACAGATAACTCAGATTAGACTTGCAAGAATATTCTGAGTTCTTATGAGACTTATACCTCAGTCTTTAAAAGCTGCAAGCCTTTGGGTTTGACATACATGATTTCTGCTACTGAAGTAAGAAAATTAAACTTTTTGACATCGAGGATTAAGAGTCAGAATTCTGACTAGTGTGCAGTATACGAGATTTGGTTAATGAGCACAATATGCAACAATAGATATGAGAAGGATTACTCTTTCCTCCTTGTTGACGTGATTTACGGATTGTCCTGAGAGGAGGGTCGTCCCATAATCCTAGTTGGACGAATTTACGACGAGTTAAATGGCCGACATGTTCTCGTTATAAATAAAGAGTTAAGTTCGAAAATTAGGATTTGTTGAAGGTACAAAATTATTTACAGTGTACTTCATGCTGAAAAGGGATTTCAGTGAGAAAAAAAAAAAGGAAAAGCGTAATGTGGCTCTAAACTACTATATGTTTTCAATTAAGAAGACAAATATCGGTGTGTGAAAGAAGTAAGTACTGTAATCGTTCATGAGTTCTTTGACTTCGGTCATTAATCAAAAACATTATTTTCTAACAAGATCTTAAGTACGTATGACCTTATGATTTTATATTATTAAGATGGCACCTTATACTTATTTAGAAGTACCATATTTCAAAACCAATGCAGTATGTGATCTAAGATAAAGAGCTACTACAAATTATAGTATGTACTGTATCTCTGTGTATCATAGAGGCGACTAAATGAGGGACAGTCTAGGAGTGGTAGACATCACAGTAAGTAGTAGAGAAAGTGAATAGATTGTAAGTAATGAGGTAACAACACGTTTTAATACGAAAGAAGAAAGCAAAGGAAGGTAAGTACTCGTAGACCCGACTATGCCATAGGCAAAATAAGAGTATTATGATCATGACAAGAGGAGGCAGTTCACTCATCCATTCCCTTCCTTCTCTCTCACTATTTCTGTCCTGCAACTACAGTATCCCTTTCTATCTTCGCACTTTATTATCCTCTCATTTTTTAATTATACTGTTTACTATCTTTTTTTTTCCCATCTACTCTATTTCCACTCGACCTGCCTCGGTAGCTCAGTAGGTAGCGTGCTCGATTTACTGGACTAGTGGTTCCAGGTCGGATACTTGATCGAGGTGGGTTGGCTTCTTTTGGGCGAGATAGAAGCCCCGAGTGCGTCTTCCTTCAGATGAGAAGTTAAACCGAGATCCCATGTGGTGTACGATGGATAGCATTTGCACGTAAAAGAACCCTCTTTACCATGCAACGGGTAGATGAGGCAAATTCCCATATGTTGGAGCTAGCCCCTTGGGATCAGTGGAATTCCCCAACGAACAGTAGACCGACGATAAATAAGCATAGGGGTTGCAGCTTTCGTCCGCAGCCGGCCGCCATAAATCGCCATCCAACTCATCACCCTTGTTTCCATTCAGAGGGACAAGATGGGTACCCGAACCTACCAAAGGCGAGAAAAGGGTTAGGAGTTGCTCGTGGGTGCTCTACCCTGCCGTAGGGAGAAAATAGATTTCTTAAGAAGTTTTCATAATTTTGATTGGGCAACATTTCTTCTGTTGCCATTGTGCACAATTTCCCTTATAGAAAGGGTTGAGCTGCAGCTTACAGTCAATTATTCGCCCGAGTCTCTGGACCTGATCAGCTGATAATTCCGCCAACTTAAGAATACTGGATGACAGAACATTATAAGACCAGTCAACTTATATTTAGGAATATAAGTACTTGGTTCTGTGATTGAAAAATTTTTAGATGTAATTCTGATCGATGGCACAATTGAGCTCAAGATTGTGTCGTCGTGGTCAACAGGAGATAAGCACACTTTTCAATTATTCCAACTTTTGAAGTAGAAAATTTGAAATGAAATATCAAGATAATGCTGTTAAACAAAGAATGACCTCAGGATGGACTGCTTCGTTTGATGAAGAAATTAGTAGGTCTAGATCAATGAAACGGGATAGGATAGCTTATCACTAGCTGTCCTTATTATCTTTCGGAGGCGCACTTCAAAATGTGACGACGGATGGGTAGGTGGGGAACGATGCACCTGGAAGTCTTATATAAAGTTGGTTTGCACACGTATGGCCTCCGAAACGTAGCATCTATTTGCACTAAATAATGTAATCTTGCATTTTATAACCTTAAGCAATTTGAAGTATTCTGACATTGATCTGAAAGCTCTAGATATGCCAGGAAAGTTTAGACTTTGAAATATTTATGAGTACCTGTCGGCAAAAAAATCTCTTTCAGAAAATATAGCTTAACCTAAAATGCATTAAAATGCCACAACAATATCCTCAAAAACAATTTTTATACATGAGTTTTTACCATTCTACTTTGTGGAAAATTGACATAAAGCGGTGCAGCGTTTTACCCATGATATTTTTTCCTTCGGATTATTTGCCATACAAGTCCTTTAGTGAACAGTGTGGAATATTCACTAACTTTAATATTGCGTTAAACATGCGATCCTCTTAGAAGATTGACACTTTGTGAGTTTTTGAAGTGTTAGAAACGCCATTGCGTGACAGTTTTTAGCATTAATATGCAGTTATATTAGAAACATTTTAGGCATTTCGATAGAGAATATTTCTGAAGAGCAGAATGGAGAAGTTTCCAGAGTACTTCAGAAGTTACGTTTAGTAACTTACTTATTACTTATAATATGTACTTATTCTGAATGAAAAAAGTTCGCCGTCTTGCATAGAAAATTGCAACTATTAAAGGATGTTTCACTAGCTTGCAGTCCGGGCCGGTTCTAGATATGCAGAGCGTTTCTGCAAGTAGGAGTCTAGCGCGACCCTGGGGAGACAGTTGCAGTATTATTCAACAGCTGCATTATTATTACAGTGTTATTATCGTTCTGCCCATGAAGCTCATCATGATTCCAAGTTATAGTCATCGTATTTGACAACTCAGAGGTACTTTGTCCTCAGACTGAAGTCTAAACGCCCGGGTCTCTAATGACCTCGTAGTTGACGGGACCTTAAACACCAACAAAAAAAAAAAAAAAAAAAAAAAGAAGTCTAAACGCCGTTGTATAAGATGGGCCCCCTTCCCCAAGATGTACTCCGTCTCTTGAAGACAACCAAGGTATTGATATTTATCTGTGATGAGGTTTACGCATTTAAATAACTATAAGTATTTTAACATGTGTAAATTTGAAATATCTTAGTTAATAAAACTTGCAATAAAATTGTGACGAGCAGGAAGTCATGAGGCGAAGTGGGACGTATTTTAGATGTATGTTGTTTGTTTGCAGGTGTTTTAGGGCCCTTCAACTACAAGGTCATTAGAGCCCCGTCCACAGTGTAGTTCTGATGCAGGGACTGCGTAGACACTACACTAATGCGACGATTTTTGGATTCTAGCGGTACCCAGTTTTCCCAAGCGGCTACCCATGTCAGTACTAACTGGGGTTGCGTTGCTTAACTTCAGTGATCAGACGAGAACTGGTGTATCCAACGCAATTTGCCGCTCCCTATTTTAGGTGTACCGTGTGCTGATCAGAGGGGTGTACCTTTTAGAGAGGGTTTATTATTATTGCTTCTTCTATAGGTAAAAAGAATGGGTGACAACCGAAAGAATACCCATAACAGAGGTGTACCGTGTACCCATTAAAGAGGTGAATCCAAACAGAGGTTTTACTGTACTAGGATGCCGGTATGTATTATACCGCTAACTTCTGCTAATTTCAAGCGCATTTTACTTTTAGAGCCAAACAATTCTAGAAATAATATGAAAGAGAGTGGTGCAGTGCAACGTGTGCCAAGTGTAGATGATGTCATTTTTTGGCAGGCATATCGACTTGGGCTTCCTACATATAGCTTGGTTCGCTGTTTAAATCTTTAACTGTTTAACTCCATGTAAAGTAATTTAAGGCACCCCATTCACACACTCAGTATAGTCTGTTTTCTGCGTTATGTACTCCTAACGGTAAAAGCAGGCAGAGGCTTATTGCGCTGGACACACCGGTTCTCGTCTGATCACTGAAGTTAAACAACGCAACCCCAGCTAGTACTGGACATGGGTGGCCACTTGGGAAAACGGGGTTCCACTAATACCCAAAAATCGTCGCATTAGTGTAGTGCCTGTGCAGTCTCTGCATTAGAACTACGCCGTGGACGGGGCTCTAATGATTTTGTAGTTGAAGGGCCCTAAAAGACCAACGAAACGAGAAAAAGGTAAAAGCCTGTGATAGCGTATTGGTAGGCCTACTTATAAGTTCCCGTTCTCAAATTCTTGTCTAAAATATGTCTTATTTGTAATTGCCAGGTTTGCCCAATAAATATTTCGTGATTATGATGCCATTCTGAAATTTTCTATTTATTTGCTTCAAATAATTTTGAGACGCCAGTGCTGTCCTGGAGTTGATGAACGTGACACTTCTACCTCAGTGAAGTCGTCTTTGAAAACGTTGATCATTTCACATTAGCATTTCTACAGAATACTATTCAGAGTTGTAGATCGAGATTTCGCCAAATGTTGAAAAAAATTTCAAAACTGCGTGGTTTCTAATTATCAAGAAAATTGTAGTTTGTTAAAGATGCGTAAGTGTGTATTAGGTTTAATTGCTGACTTGACCCACTGTGTACATCTGTGCTTACAATTGTCAGTTGTTATTTGCGACAGACATCCCATTTGTCAAAAGTTTTATTTTTTTTGTTCCCCCTCTCTCTCTTTTTGAGAAGAAAAAGCTACGAAGAAAACATGAGTTTATCGCAAATTTTTTTTATCTATAAATGAAAGTCAAAGTGCAAAGTTAAAAATCAACAAACCTGAGTTAGAGCATTCATTGTAAAGTAGACAAATTGAAAGACAATATAATTTATAATCAACATTTTGGTTGCCATACTAAATCAGACGCCTGTGAAATTCAATCGAAAAGGGAGGTTTCTTGTAATAAAAGCGATAAATTAAAAATTAAAGATGCGACTTCCGGATGAATGGTTGAGACATTTGGTTGTTAGACTCTAATTTTGTAGGTGACTGATCCACATGTTAGTTGAAAATTAATGATCCACTCAGAAAGTGATGAGTGGGCCAACTAAGTAACTATGCCTTGTACATCCAAATTTGTCACTTTTCCTAGAGAAACTTAATGAATTACCATTGTAACTGGGCTCATCCATCAACTTATACACGTTGAAGGTCTAGACGGCCCAATATGTATTTATAGCGAGGTCCAAATACGAGTGGGCTTCAACTGGTTTCCCCTTTCTCCCTAATAAAGTCATTGTCGTTTACTGTATTAGATGTGAGTTTTCAGACATTTGCTTCCAGTAAAACTAGTCCTCATTTTCCAAATTCTGTCACACGATGAACTATCAAAATAAACCAAGTTACTCGTTAAGAAGTTTCTTTAGCTGTCAAACTTAATATCATGATGAATTCCCTTCACTCCTTCACTATTGTTAACAATATATTCCGTTACTGAATTCAGGAACTACAAAATGTGCTATCATGTTCCAGAACCAGTAAAGGGGCTTTTGATACAGGGTAGTAAATGCATCTTACTTCATATGGGCCTAAAGAGTTTATTAGCTGAGGAAGTGGCAAAATGTACAAGAAGCTCCTACTTATTCTTTAATGTTACAAGCCCAAGACAATGCTTTATAAAGAAGTATATAAACTAGGAAATGACTAGATTTCAACGACTTAGTCCAGGTGCAAGTGGTAATAAATTTGTTTTAAATGTAACAGAAGGAGTTTTTCTTATCTAAAGGAATAAGGTGAACGACTTAACAGAATTGTAACCCTAACATTTTGACGTTTTCAGAAGAAGAGTTTTTCATGTCACTTTTAAAACTAACTGCACCTCCAGTATTTAACATCAGTTAAGAATAGAATAAGACCATTTAGTGGAGCGTTACACGATGTAACATGTGTTAAAGCGTTAAAACGAAAATATAAGAGAGATTCCAGCATGTTTCTGAAAGCCTCGTGGATACCATATAAATATATGCGTAGAAGACATCTGAAGGACCCTTGGCATAGTTATGTGGGCGACTTGGAGGTTAAAGGGTGGTATATATGGGAGTTGTTAGGAGGTTTCTTGAGAAATGTGTCTTAGAGTAATGTTCATCATTTGAAAGCTCTTCTAAAATTTTTACTTTACTTGCCAGCCCCCACTTGGAAATTTTGGACATGTTTAACGTAGACACCATCTGTGTCCCATTGGTCCATGTCTGTCACTAACTTTCCTGGTAAGACTATATACTGGATCGTGAGGGTCATCTGTGTCCGTGATAGCGTGAGTTATGAGCGGCTTTTTTTTCTCCTTCTCTATGTCGTTGTGTACTCGTCTAAATTTGGGGTGTTTCGCTGTTGTACGGGTCAGTTAATTTTCTTACACAATGTCTTGTAACAATTTAAACCTATATTACAAGATGTAGAAGCCAATTTCTTGTCTTGTTTGGTATGTGTGGCACGCGTTTGAACACAAATTGCGGACGACACACAAAGAGATAAGGAATGAGTTCTTCAATTTGTTCATCCTTGGTCTCTTCATCGCCTCTTTTTTCCACCTTCCCCGTCCCTCATCGCTAGTCTAATTTACAACTTCAGCTTGTTTAATTTCTGTTGGGCTTATTTTTTCAAACTTAGGACTACCAAATACTAAATCATGACAACCATATATTAGTACTTTTTGTAATTGCTTCTTCCTTCACTAGCCCCTCGTTCCTTAAAATATAATATCCCTTTCATCCACTTGTACGTTATTTACGCAGATCTTCAGGACATTTCGTGACGAGTTGAATTTGAACATTTGTAATTCTTCAGAAATGGCTTCAAAACTAACCACACACATGCTTCAGTTGACAAAAAAAGTCAAAAAATGAAGTTTTGTTTTACTCTGACACTGAATTTATTTGGGAGAGAGATAAACATGAAAAGTAGTGAGATCAAATCATGAGGAGATGGGCAGGTTAACCACTGGTCAGTATAATCTCATACTAAAAGAAATTGAGCTGCCTGCAGTAACATGCCAAGTAAAGACCTAGGATTCTAGCTTCCTGTTTCGATTCCGAATTACAACGAGCCGCCGACTTGAGAGTAAAGCCTGAAAGGGCAGCAGCAAGAGATCCAGGCCCTGTCTGAGGTGAAATTCCCACAAAATCCCCTCACCGCTCCATTATCGTATGGGTATGACATGGGAAGTGGACAAGCCCTAGGTGAAAATATCAAGGAGTGGAGGGCAAGAGCGCTCAGGCCCGACCCTGTCATAGGCAGGATATTGAGCCTCTGTAATCTAAGCATTTCCTTAAAACAGTTCGCTAAAAATCATCAGATTTATATTGTTACCTCTTAAACCTAATGACTAAATTCGAAATGCTGATCTCAAGTCCCACGTTCCACTAAATAATGAAATTCGGCATAACCAAGAATGATGACCATTTCAGAGTTGGCCACTCGTTTTAACAAATGTAATAGATGAACTCAACGAACTCAACTGCCACTATGAGATATTTTTATTATTAGTGTGCCTTTTTTTAACCATCACTCCCTTGTCTCGTCTATGGCAGAGTCGGGTCCTTTCCTTTCTTTTCTACTCTCATCCATCTCCTCCCGTTCATTCCACACCGTTTCATGTCCCGCGTTGCAACGAAGTCCCAGGTTTACTTCGGTCTGTCTCTCATCAGCCGCTGTGTCTTGCATACTTGTGACTGACCTCATCATTTCGTTCTTCAATCAACCCCCTTACCATCTCACCCTTTTCTTTCGTCTTTTCCCCTATGTCTCCCACTCCTAAATAACCTTACTATGCTTGTTTGTAACTCTTTCTGCTCTTATTACCATTTGTTGTTGTTGTTTGTTGGTGTTTTAGGGCCCTTCAACTACAAAAGTCATTAGAGCCCCGTCCACAGCATAGGTCTTATGCAGAGACTGCACAGGCACTACACTAATGCGACGATTTTTGGGTATTAGCAGCACCCAGTTTCCCCAAGCGGCCACCCATGTCCAGTACTAGCTGGGGTTGCGCTGCTTAACTTCAGTCATCAGACGGGAACTGGTGTGTCCAACGCAATTTGCCACTCCCCCTCTTATTACCAAACATACACCTTCGCAATCATGAAGCCGAATAAATTGGATGTAAAACAAAGGCTAACGAAAGCGAGAAATTAGCTTAACATTTTAAAAAGGTTTTTGTTTCTAGTTATAATTAAATATTATCTAAAAAATTAAACCAAATTTTGTGTGTTGAGAACGTCTTTAAAGTAGCAATTGTTTGTTATTAATATTATCACCACTGATATAATAAGGAAAAGATATTTTATTGCTTGATCTTCCCTTCATAAATGAAGATTGTAAATCAGGTTCTTTGACTCATGCAGGAAGCATACTTCATTAGTATCATTTGTTTATTATTTTATCGTGTACTAGACAGCTTTAATGATTAATGAACAATCGTATTTAAAGGACGGAATACCCATTTCTGCTTAAAAATCTTATTTGGGTTGGAGCATTCAGTTTAGGATGTGGTTCTTTGCGTTTTGCATGTTTATAGGGCACTTTATTCCAGGAGTTTAGTCTTATTCTTCCTCATGTAACGGAAAATCAGCATGAAGTACTGTATGTGACGTTTTGGTACCATCATTTTGACGAGACGGTTTTGGTTTGAGAGATTTGGCAATAAACATGTGACGGTGTTGCTGGCATATGACTTGTCAAATGTGTGTAGGTAACCTTCGTGTTAGTATATACATGAAGATGTTTATCGCGCATTGATTTCACAGAGAATGTATCTTAGGTTTTACAAAAAATCTCAGGGTTACTTAAAGGGTTTCAAATGAGTGAATTACACCTTTAAAATCATCTGTCGCATGTACTTAAAGTTCCCTCTGTTAATTATATTTAAGTTCCCCCTCTACTCATCAACTCACGTCTTTTAAAAATCCTTGCCCCTTGTCGATTCTGTCTGTAGCAAACGTTGATCCAAAACCATTTCAATTACACAGCAAAATTGGGGCTATATCATTGCATCCTGCGCCGAATCGACTCGCCATGCAATTTTCTGACATTTGGCTGTCATTTCACCCAAATAAAATAGTAACCACACATCTTAGTGTGGTGGTCTCCACAGTGCAAAGTTGAGAATGGGTCCTTTAAGAAAATTTAACAGGGAGCGGCAAATTGTGTTGAACATATCTGATCACTGAAGTTAAGCAACTCAACCCCAGTTAGTACTAACATGGTGGCTGCTTGGGAAAACTGGGTACTGCTAGTATCCAAAAACCGTCGCATTAGTGTAGTGTCTGTGCAGTCCAGTCCCTGCATCAGAACTACACAGTGGACGAGGCTCTAATGGCCTTGTAGTTGAAGGGCCCTAAAACAACAAACAAGAAAATTTAAGGGGGATCAGTAATGGAGGATTAATAATTAGGGAAAATAGGACGTTTTTATATTTATCTTAACCGTCATTTCGAATGCACTGCTGCTTTGCACCCTTTCATTTACACAGCCCTGGATATTCATACTCCTATCAGTTTGTCGAATCGGATGGGTTTCTCAACTATTGTCTTCGTGTATGCTATGTCGCCTGCAAACTAATGAACCTCTCATAGATGGAAGACGGGTGTTCATTCATAGCTTAGGTGAATAGCCTTTAGTAACTGACTACTTTGCATGTACTGTAAGATGTTCATGCTTAGCATCAGGACGTCATCACTCTTCACCCATGCCAGAAGCTATTTTGAACTCAGAACACGTGCAATTCAAAGGCATAATATGTCAGAATTTAAAGGGTGGTGCAAATACATGCCGTTTAAGCTTTTTATTGTTCATCATTCTAATAATATATACATTTTAGAAAGCTGTTCGATATCCGATTTGAGTGCTCGGTATACCATTCATTGTAAACCCACAGGTGACCCGATGGAAGTTCACTTGAGATTTGCCTCCAGTCATAAAAAAATTCCAACCTTGACCAGAGGCGAACTTGCAAATCTTTCGCATAGGTTTGGTATGGGTTTGGTTACATCTAGTATAAACAGCTGCATGATATCTAGTAGCATGCATTTATTTTGAATGCCTAACCTCTGCATCGCACCTCTTGTCCTATCTCTCCCCACTCCAAAATTTCTAGTTGTGGCCCTGAGTTACGTGCCTGCCCTCTATTTCTTACTGTAACGTAGTTGGGTGCACACAGGGGCCCATTATTTCAGTGTTCACTCTAAATATATCATTTGAAAAATAGTTGTTTCTGATCATTTATCAGTCACATTCATCCGCTGGGTCGTTTATAATGAAATTTAAGTCCTGAAAATCTTATCATTCGGGTTTTTATTCGGCGCATGTGTTTTTTTGAAATTTTTATTAATTGTCTCAGTGAAATCGAGACCATTTTATCCCTTTTCTGAACTCCATGCCTCCCCTATTAGATAAAAATTCAGCGATTCATTTAATTTCTCATTCACCTCGCTAACCTTTAAGGTTTTTTCATGCGATCTCTTGAGCATTCTCATAGAGTAATATAGTTGAGCAGTAGTTTTTCTTTAATGTTTGTCGAATGCAAACATTTGGGAAATGTTGTAGACATAGAGATTTGAGTTGACGGTTCTAAGGACCTGATCACAATTAAAAAGAGTTAGGGGCAGCTTAACGGGCCCAAATGGTACTATCAAGTGGCGAATTTTTGCCGTTTAGTGTTAGGGTCATTTAAGTAGTTTGTCGCGTTTTCTGTTTACAAATGCTTTTCTCGTTTTTCAGTTGGCGAACGTGTGCGTGTGTATGTGTTGGGTTGGTATTGAGACTGCCAAAACTAATGGATTTAACACGTCATTTCATGAAGGCTTCAAGACACGATCAGCTAAAGTGATGATTTGCTGCGTTGAAATATGACTTTGTTCAACTTCTTTTCCACTTGTGTTCATTTGATCCTCTGGAATTTTCTACAATTTGTCATAATTTCACTCTCCACCTGGCCTTCATGTTACTGCAGTGACCGACCGACTGACTCTAAATTTGACCGTAAGAAGAGCTCTATTTTGAAAACACTGTTGCTTATCAACTAAGTTTTTTAAACTAATTTCAGTGTTATAAGAGATATTCAAGTTCGTTTTTTTTTGGATTGGGATTCTGATTGCATGAGGTTTTGGAAGACATGAGTTTTTTATAAACTGAACTTTTAGCTTTCCCTAGTCTTTTTCTTTTCTAGCTAGATTGTTAAATCGGAAGTCTTCATTAATTTGGACTCCCCTGAACATCCAATGGGACGCAGATCAGGATCTGAAAAAAGCATTTCTTTAAAGAGATATCCGGCACAGCATCCTTCGACAAAGCATCGTAGTAAACCTCCTCTCCCGAAAATTTCTTAGCCTTGATTCTGCTGATGTCCTGATGATTACTAGTAGCCAGTTCCCCACATATGGGCAGGACGGATGGATTCTCTTGATTTTGGGATATGTAGTTGAGGAGTGATAAGCAAAGCACTGGTAGATAGAAATTGACGATGATAGGAAACGAAAAGTGCGAAAGAAAAATTTGACGAGGCATCAGGAACTCTCGAGACAGAAAACTGCTGACCACGATCTCACAACCCTTTAAATTGTGTCTTAGAGAAATAGTCACACAGGGCCGACTCTAGAGTTTGCGGGGCCCAAGGCAGCAGGCGATAGCGGGGCCCCAGTACCAAGTTTTTTTTTAATTCACCAGCGCGGGGCCCAAGGCGGTCGCTTCGGTCGCCTTGCCCTAAGGCCGGCCCTGTAGTCACCCACAGGTCATGATCTAGTAAGGGATCCACGCTTGGTTCGAATTAAATTTCGCTAATAAACGCTGCTTTATCTCTAAGATGTCACTTTAGATAGGTACGCAAGCATAAAAGTATTCCAAAATGCATGCCACTTCCGGGCCTTCTTCCGGTTCCTAGCATTTCAAATAATTTTAATGACCTATTGTGAATGAACTTTTCTAAAAGAACTTCATTTTATTCAATTCAGACAAATTGATATTCAGACAATACGTAAGACGCTCTTCTGAATTGGTATTTTAAATAATTTTTGTGAAAAATAATTTATTTGTGGGGCAAATGTTGTTTTAAAATGTCTTCCATCTTTAGTTACTGCTCAGGCTGATGTCATTCTGTTTTTTTCCAAATCAGCACTTTTACTTCTTACTCACTTTGAATCTCACTCCATTTTAGGTTTCCAAATTTAACCAACCAAGTCCTTTTGCCTCTTTTAACAGATGTCAATGAAATTTTTGTGTGCGTTACTTACTATATAGGCAAGTGAAGAACACAAAAGTCAATTGAAAAAAATGTTTTTTGTAGACCAAATTTTTTTGGCGTATGTATACATATTTAAATTTTTAAATAAAGCCGCACAGAGAGATAAACTGTCAGGAAACATTCTCCAGAAAAATTTCTTATAGATTTATGTAAGGGCAGGTCACCAGAATTTGATATTACTATAAGTCTCGGATGGGATCGATTATGACCCTCAGTTATTCTTACTCCGCCTCTTAGTCACCCCTATAACCAAAATTTAAAAAAAAAATCTGTAGGTCATAGAACTTAACAGAAATTCGCATCTCTAAGATGTGAAATGTTATTTTACTAACCTAAGAAATGTTTGAACCTAACGGGCAAATGTCAATTACAAATGTTGGGGAATTAAAATGGTGATAGTGTGATGCTCGCAATGCTGTCTATAGAAAGGTTTCTTCCGATTTCTTAGGTGAATTTCGTTAATTACTTTTAATTAATGAGAAACGACCATGCGTCAGCGAGCGTGTCGATTAATACTAGTGTACATGGATATCCTATAGGAAATATAGTGAATTAAATTCAATATTTGTAGGCGCGCACATTCACATACAGTAGTCTATCACATCGCCTAATTTTGAGCTTGTTTATATACAAAGACCACATTAGCATAAGGACTCATTAACATGCAAACGAAGCGGTCTCTAATGAATTAAGGTACGTAATTAATCTAAAACTCCAGCAATTAATCTAATTTAAAGGACCGACTTCTTGCGATAGACAGTTCAGAAAGTTGAAAAAGATGGTTCCTGAAACTTTTCTTAAATTAATTCATACATTAAGATATTCATTACATAGGAGCCTAGGACCAAGTACAGTGGAACCCGGATAATAAGTTTCCCATGTAAAGGATTTCCCGCATCTCAACTCCAGTTTTTTAGGTCCCGAGATAAAATGCATTAAGTCTGTGTCATCTTTTCTCGGATTTAAAGTTTCTCGGATGTAAGATTTCCCGCATAAGAAATTGAATTTAACTAGACCAAAAGTATCATTTAATGTTGAAATTTTCCCGTTTAATACGTTTTTGAAGACTCACTGAAGTGTCTGAGACTTCTAGAGGTTTCACTGGACAATTTGTGGACTATATTAATGTAGATGACAGTTTTCTGCCTTGTTCAGAGCAAAATATTAAAGAAATCTGTGAACAAGACCAAGATATGTCAGGGAGTGAAGAAGATGAAGGATAATGTGTAGTGCCATCTTCTTATAATTAGGCATTAAAAGCCCTTGATACCTTTCGGTCATGGCCTATCTTGACAATGTTCATGACACTATTATTTAAAACAAATTAATGATATAGAAACAACAAGCAAAAGCAACTCCTAACCCTTTTTCCCCCTATGGCAGGGTCGGGTACCCATTTGTCCCTCTGAATGGACACAGGGTGATATATTGGACATAGTTTTTTTCTGCAGCCGGTTGCCGGCCAAAGCTGCACCCCTACGCTTATTTATCGTCGGTCTAGTGTTCGTTGGGGAATGCTCATTTTTCAAATATTCATCAGTGAGTGTTATATGAGAGGAATCCGCAGACCCGAACCTGCCACAGGCGGGATAAACTTATCATGATGATGATGTGCATTATATTATAATGTTTATAAATTAGTTTCAGATTATATTTCTCCTTACTTCAGGAGGGTCCCAAGAAAGTTGAAACGAAAGCTTTACAGGGCAGTGGTTAGTACAGCTATATTATATGGATCACAGTGTTGGGGGCAGTGAGGAAAAGCCACGTCAATAGAATGCAAGTAGCCGAGATGCGAATGCTGCGGTACATGAGTGGGGTGTTGAGAGCTGATAGAATTAGGAATGAGTATATTAGAGGTAACCTAGGGGTGGGGGGACATCGTGGGTAAAATGAGGGAGAGTAGATGGAGGTGGTATGGACACGTAATGAGAAGAAGAGAGAAGGAGCTTGTGTGGTCCATTACAGGAATGCAGGTGGTTGGTAGCATCCGGGGCAGGGACAGACCAAAGCAGACATGGGAGCAGGTTGTCCGTAAGGATATGTGCCTGGGGTGGACGGGGACCTGGTGGGAGATAATTGGGAGTGGTGGGCTAGTACCCACAGACCCGACCGTGACACAGGCGGGATAAGGGTATTATGGTGATGGTGATGATTACTTCAATGTAACAATATTCATATGTGTAAAACCTAATTTCCCGTTTAAAAGACCTTCCTTCTTAAGACGCCACTAAACATCGGGTCCCTTCAAGGTTCTACTGTACTTCTAGTGGCATCTTCGAGACATCATTCTATAATTAAAATGAAGATGGTTGATTAATTTTTATTATTATTTTTGGTTAACAAAATATTGTAAAGACAAGCTGTTCATTTTTAGATTTCGATTACAACCGGTCCCGGCGTTCGAGGTTCATAAAATGGCAGGTGATGTCTGTACTCTCATCTAAGAGATGGTCCACTTGGGCCTCACCATTATCATGGACCAGCCATTGAGCTCAAGATTCATTTTACCAATTTAGCTATCAAATTCGACTGGGTTAAATGTAACGAGGTGAAAATTAAGATGACCATGAATTACTTTGTTACGTTTCATTTGCATTTTATTAATGAAAAGAATTTGTACAGTCAAGAAAATATGAAAATTAGATTTGTCACTTTTATATTTTACATACAATTTGAATGCATTTTGAGGGCGATATAAAAGGTAGTGGCCGTGCAGTACGTACCTACTCTTTTTGATCAAAGAGATTTTTTTAAATTAAAAAACAATAAATTGAATGAAAACAAAAATTCACTTTCTCACACGTATGCCCCAAAGTTTAATTCAACATTATGCAAAGATTTAATATCAGTTATAACATGCCATCAGTATTTAGAGTTGTTTGTTGCTGGCATCGTTTAAATCCGCTTAGGACCTAAGGATACTGTAATAATTAATTTAATCTTACATCACTTCTTTTTATACTTATAATTACAATATTTATTTTAAGGTGATATTGTCGTGTTGAAGACCCTGAGATGATCAACATGACGCTCGCTAAATTGTCATTTTGAGACATTTGAAATTATAAATTTAAAAAAGGAAGTTTCCTCCCCAAAGTAATTCAGGATAGGTATATTGATGTTTTTATTAAACGAGGAAAAGCAGAAATTTTTGCAACTACGTTGCGCATCTTCTTTGGACCACGGAATGATTTTTAAGCCTTTGTGCTCATTTTGGTTTCACTTTACTTTCTATATATTTTAATTTCCGAAATCATCTTAAAAATGAAATTAATGTCCCCCATTTCTGCTTTTTATGCAAACGTAGAAAAAGTTAATGTAGACCGAAGAGAGAATTTTCCCAAATTTCGCTTTCTTAAAAGGCTTCGGTTACTCGGCCCTTAATAAATGTCTAATAATAAATTTTAAATTTCTAAAAGCACTGTTAAGACTTTTTAAATGTCGGATTTTCGAGCTCGAGCTTTAAAAGTTGAAGAAAATAATAAATTTGAATTTGAATCACGTGTTAGATATTGATGCGGAATCATTTTAAACTTGAGATGTTTTGTTACTGAATTTCTGTCCTGTTCGTCAGTGACTAGATTAAAATTTTTCAATTGGATTCCTTATTGAAATAATTATTTTTTTTATCTATCAGTTCAGATGTCGAGTTTTTTGATGCTTAATTTTGATTAGGGAGTATTATACGGATGGACATTAAAATAACAAAAATAATTTTAGTGCCTTTTTGTAGTGGTATTTTAAACTGCAAAATCTATGCATAATGTTAAATAATGGGAAGAAAATGTGAGCGCAAACAAAATAAACATTGAATTTCTTTTGACACTTCTCCTTTCCTCACTCTCTTCCCCGAAAAAGTATATTATAATTACTATTTTGAAATGGGCAAATTTGAATTTCAAACTTGAAGAAAATGTCCTTATTAGCGATATTAAAAATCAAAATATTATGAACGCAGCGGCAGCAAAGTCGCTCATAATAATACTATTAATAATGATCCATGTTAACGTGTTTAATACTGATGAGAAATAAATATTTTAAATTTCATTCCTAAATCCACTTCATTTATAATTCCATCTGTTCGAAATTTGAACGTTTTGAAGTTGAAAATTAAATTATACATTACATCTGAATTTTGACGTTACCCCCTTCTTATTTCTTTTTATACTTTAAGGTTGTTGAACATGGACATAGTACCTCGACATAGCAGAGACATAGCACCTCGATAACACTTTTCTTTTAATAAAGTCCAAAACAAAATAAAAATTTTAAAGATTGATTTAATGAAGTCACATTTATTTCATATACCTCATGTCATAGATATGTTATCATATATTTCAATTGAAATGCGCTGAGAGGATGTGATATGAAAGTGAAATTTTTAGTTGGAATTCTTATAGGCCTATTGATTGCCCAATTTGAAAATGAAAATGTACAAAAACAAAGAGATTGAGAGTGAATTTCGTTGTGGTTACTCTACAAATTTTTGGTATGCTTAATGTATGTATAGTTTAATATGTACTATAATTACTTAACGGTCGATCTACTAATTACATAATATCGAAATATATATACACATTTATTGTAAAGATTTAAATAGGGCCTAGGAACACACCACGTGGAAATTAATATCTAGGATAATCTTGATAATAAGGAGGCGATGTCTTAAATGATGGATGAGAACGAAATGCCAATTGACAACTTGGATTATTTGAATTTGAATTAAGACCCGACGTGTTTTGAGGATGTGACAATAGTCTTTGAGATTCAAACATGTCTCTGACACTTGAAAAAGTCACATTGGAGGTAGATGGACTGGCACTGTCCATCATATGACTGTGGTCAGTTGGAAGGGTATACCATGTTGGAACGGTGCAAGGATTCCTTCCGGGACTTGGTACATTGTTTGTTCCTCCTCCTGCACTGCCGCCGTTGCCGCTACCACCGCCGGCACCTTGAGGGACCCCATTGATCACACCTGGACTATTCACATGTGCACTCGCTGAACACGTATAAGATGTCTGAGATGATGGTTGATGGGATATTTGATGAGAATTTGGAGATGGGGATGGTTGAACTGTTTGAACCACGGCCGTACTCAAGCTCAATAATGTTGTTTGTCCATTTAAATTTAAAGCACCGATTCCGTGATCGTCAACAGACGATGCGATGCTCATGTGAAGTCCTCCTGCTGAGCGGTCAGAAGCAGTCGTTGTCGAATGATACAAAAGACCTTGTCCGTTAGTCATACCATTGATAGTATGACCATCAATACCACTGGTAGTTGTTCCATTACCTCCTCCACTGCCACCGTTATTCACACTGCTACCGCCAGCCCCACTTCCGCCGCCTCTGCAGTGGTAATTTAATGTCGGAGACGTGGATGGAGATGAGGAAGTGGACGGCGGAGGTGGTGGAGGGAGTGTTGGACATGCCGGTTGGCTGCATGGATATAAACTATTTTGTCTAGTAGAATATGCTAAAGCAGGACTTACCAGAGATGAGCCCACACTGCCTCCACATCCTGCCAGTCTCGATACGGAATTGTTAGATGTGGCTGTCATGTGCATGTGGGTGGCAGACACCATATTGACCGAAATGGTGGTGGGTGATGGGTCACGCGAAGTCATCAAACTGTCCACTGTAAAACTGGTTCCACCCACTTGAGCATCAATCAAGTTAGCATCGCAGACATCGGCCAAAGATGCAATCACTCCACCTGTCAGTGCACCAGTCAAATGTTGATGATGAGGATGGTGGTGATGATGATGAGCGTGATGGTGATGATGGTGATGATGATGATGAGAATTGGGATGCTGAGACAGGTGGCCATTGTTTCCTACTTCAGGGCCACTACCAACACCACAACCACTGTTATTATTGTTGTTATTGCAGTTACCACTATGACAAGAGTTGGACTTGAGGTCAAGTCTTGTATTTACACCACTTTTCATACAAGAATTTAATTTCGTATTGTCCACTGGTTCTGATTTCGGCGAACTTTTACACATCATACTGGTACCAGTACTCATTCCACCACCACCAGTTCCGGATGTAGTAGTAGAAGTAGTAGTGGTATTAGTAGTAGTACCAATGCCCAGATTGTTGCTCCCTGGATGAGTGTTATTACTGTTTGTATTGGACATAGTGTGAACAACTGCTGATGTTGACGAGGAGGACGACGTATTTGAGAGGCCGCCGGAATTTTGGCATGAATTATGTTTATTTTTCAAAGATGACGAATCTTCTTTGTCCTTCATCACGTCTTTCTTTTTAAACCGACGTCTTCGTCTTAAGAAACTACCGTTGTCAAACATGGTCAAACTATCAGGGTCTAATGTCCAATAGCTACCTTTACCAGGTTTCTTGTCGTCTCTGGGGACTTTAACAAAACACTCGTTTAAACTGAGATTATGTCTGATACTGTTTTGCCATCCTTGTTTATTTTCTCTGTAATAAGGAAACCTTTCCATAATGAACTGGTAGATGCCATTTAAAGTGATCTTATGTTCTGGGGCACTCTGGATGGCCATTGCGATGAGAGCGATGTAACTAAATGGTGGTTTCACCATGTCCTTACCTGGTACATGATGGTGATGATGATGCGGAGAGGGATAAGGTGCATAGGGATGATCCGATCGGTTCATAGTACCGTATTGGTCATGGGCACTATACATTGACATCATATTACCACCATTTGGGACCGCTGACATGGATTGCAACGCACTACCGTAACTTCCCGGGTGCCTATAATAAGCATTTTGATCGCTAAATAAAGTATGCATTTTCTTGAATATTTTCTCTTTTTGAAAGCACGATCATTCCACTTTACACTTCACTGTTATTGTTGTGATTCGAACAAAGTTCATTGTCGAAGATCATCATCCTGTGGTCATTTTCACATGCTGCTGCATCACCGCATTACCCTTGTCATCATTTTAGCATCACTTTGACTAATTCAAACTCAATTCATTTCTAGCCGATAACGATGATTCTGTTTTATATGTATCTTAGATACTAGATTCATGGTGCCGATATTGGATGCCTGAAGTTTATTTTTGCTTCATTTGAGCAGGATTTCCAAAATTTTCAGCGGTAAAGATGCTGCAGACGCACAAATACTCTTCTTCGCGATTAGTAATGTCTTCTCTCTCAAATTTTTTTTCCTCTGTTATAGCTTTACAAGATGACACTCATTCTGATTTCAATAACATCTTCTTCGATAACCAAATAAACATTTATTGGTCAGGTTTTAAAAATTAATTTGTCCATCATCCTAATGTGCAATGATGTAAAAAGATGATTTGTCGAGTCTCATATCATGGCAGTGTGGTGTACACCAGCAGGCAGCAGCTGGCTCAGAATCTTGTACACAGGCTAACGTAGGTTGAGGCAAAACAGTTTAACCTTGTTATTTCCATTGTAGGCATTGAAAAATGGCGTGGCTTCTACCAACCAAAATGCCCATTTTGCTTACGGTATTCGTCAAAACATGTCTACTCTTATTTTAACATTGTTCACCCTAAGCACCCCCTCATGGCCATATAGACCTTGTTTGCTCCGCCTTCTGCATGGCACCCAATAGAAAAGGGCGGTAGCAGACGGTTTTGCAGCATAAAAGCTTGTTGTAAACGACGATGGACGGATGAGTGGTTGTTGGCAAATGCTTGTTTCTTGCTATGATGTTACTTGCATGATTTTTCTGTGCCAAGGCATCACCACCACGAGGAGGAGAAGTACTTATTACTTCAATGGAAAAATTCAGAACTTCCTTTTCTTCAAGATGACAGGAAATAGGAAAATCTTGAAGAGGCACATTGTCTGGCGCAATTAAATGAATTATATGATGGCTTTTTTTATGAACTTTTGCAGATTTGGAAATCATTTTGCTAAAAGTGTATTGATATCATTTGGACCTAGAACTTCATCACAACCTAATGACAATAGTAATCAAGCCATCACTGGCTGACTACTGGCTAGTAATGGGCAGTAATCAGCGATTTTTAAGAACCCTAAGGTTTCTTGGCTAGTAAACTACTAAGGTTATTTTTTATTCAGTGATTTCCTACATATCTTCTGACTTGACACTACTTAACGCCGAGGTCTTTAAATCCACTGAGATCCCAGTACAGTAGGATTACAAGCAGGACTGGCTCCGACATTAGGACAATTAATCTGACCCGACTTCGTAATATACTTAATTTTAGGCGATCAGTATAATTGTAGACAGTTCTCAGATCTGAGTGCATTTTCCCATCTGACGGGTAAATTTACATGGACCGCGTAGATTAGCGTGAAAAAAGCAAATTGTGGGAAGATGTCCGAGCCCCCATGAATTCCAGGCCCGAAGAATTGTACTCCGTTATCGTCCCTCCTCGTCAACGGCCATGATTTACGTCGCTTATATTGAAGAGAGTCAGGGCCCGCTCTAGGGGAGGTGCAACACGGGCATTAGTCCTGGACGCCATTTTGGCTGTGTGAGAAAAACTGCTGCTTGAACTTGCATTATATTCTTAAGGGGCGACAATTTGTCTTTTTGTCCTGGGCGACGTAAGCGCTAGAGCGGACCCTGAGAGAGTCTTTTGAGTCATCGGGAGTCTTAAAGTAATTACTGAAATTTCTGATTGTTCAATTCTCGAGCCATGGGCAGTCCGTTTTCTACTTCTGTTATAATGTCTGAGAGGGTATCTAGAATTTATAGAGGCTTAGCGTTGCGCATCCATAAATTCCATCGACAGAAAACGGATGAGACGTAGCACTAATATGCCTATTGTCATTGGACATCTACTGGGGCCGTTGTCTATTTTATTTGACATCTCATTATTTAAATGCCTTCGATACGTTGATTTTAATCAAAATTAAATTTTCAACTTATGCTGATAGAAGGTTGGTGGCTGTTGCAGAGTTAGAAAGCATCAGAAACTGAAGCGAATGGTGATTACCGTTTGAGGATTTCCCAAATATGGTTTCGTTTTCAATAGCATACGAACATTCATTTATTTGTCGACGTCTGTCATGTCACGTGCTATTGCCAAATTGCTTTGAATTTTAGGTCCTATGATGATTCCTTCTTTGGGCTTTCTTTCTCCAGTTTCATGTTTTTCATCCATTCTACAGTTCTGATCATAAACTCCTACTTAAAACGTAATGTACTTTTGCACTGTGTGGTGGCCTGTTTGACAAAAGAGGATGTGACTATAGGATCGATCCTGACTAGATTCGATTTCCTTCTTAGACTTGAGTGGGAATCCAAAGGTTTACTTTCCATTGGAACAGTTGGCCCCGTTCCGGCTTATGTCGCTCCTCGGCGACTACCACTTTCATCATTGTACCCTTATCCGCCTTTGGCAGGGTCGGGTCTGCGGGCTGTGTTGCGGGTTTATTTTGAGTCTGCAGGTTGGCAACTCATTTAAACCCGTTGTTTCTTATGGGACGTAAAAGTGGTGACCACTTGTCCTGCCTAGGATGTCATTTACACCTAAAACGACCCTCCTTAAGAGACTAGCGCTAAATAACCACAACTTAACCAACCAACTGTATGATTGTAACTTAATCTGAAATATACAAAGTAAACGCATATTTACAGACCTACATATATAGCCTACACTTCTGTTAGACTCCGCCTTGACCTATTCACGTGTTGTTGTTTGAAGGTTGGGATGTCCCAACAGATTGTTCCTACCGGGGAAATATTTACCGTTGTGGGGAGGGAAAATGTCATTAAAAGTTTATGGATACGCATTTGTCGGCTTTCAAATGTGGTGGTCAGTTTATTATTATTTCATTATACCTTTTACCTGCTACCGTCTTTGAATGTGATCTCAAATGTTTCTCCGCCCAAACTGGCCTTACCTTTGTTACCTTTTGCGCACATTTTATTTCCTCCAACGTTTGGGTTTTGTAGTTTAAAGATTTCCGTCCCTTCACCTTGAAGTTTCTCACTTTCTGTTTTTGATTAAAACTGTTAATTTTAGTCTGCATAAAATGTTAAGATTGATTCCTTTCATTTCTTAAATTTTTATTGCGTAACAAATAGTCACTTGCAGTTAATCATTTTGCATCTATCCTAGGTTTAGTATGGACCTTCCGTTTTTTTAAAAAAATTAGATTCTTGCTCAGGTTGCTCTTAAGGCTCTTGCCCTTCACGTCTCGGAATGCAGCAGTCCTCATGTTCATTTATGTATTTGTAATTCAAGTGTAGGTTCAAGCTAAATTGATCTAAATGCTAAAAATACGGATGAATGCGCGTGTAATTTTGCTGCAAATTTAGGATTTAGTTAGCGTGAAATTGTTTTGTTTTCTAATAATAATCATTGTTGCTTGCAGATTTGAATTATTACAGATTTTTAACATTCGTAGATTTGTAAATTTTGATAGTAAATGATTTATTTGGCTTTCGTTTTTCCATTAAAGGTTTAAACGGAAAGGGTTAATGCGTGATTAAAATGGAGAGGTTGTAGCGCGCTGTTGATTGAGTCTGCACCTATTTAAGGCAGTTGACGACTTGTCTTCAGAATCATATTATTTTTAGGGCAGATTTAAGAAGTGTCTTATAATGAAGGGTTATTTCTCGTCCATAAGTCTGTTTTTAGTAAAGGAAGGTCGCCTTCGTTATCGTATTTAAATAATTATGTGTATGACCCGCTTCGGTGGCGCAGTGAGTAGTACGCTCGGTAACTGCTTCAGTACTTCGATACTAGACCGAGGTGGTTGGCTTCTTTCTGGCGAGAGAGAGGCCCCGAGTGAGCCTTCTTTCGGATAAGAAGTAAAACCCAGGTCCCGTATGGTGTACGATGGCATTTGCACTTAAAAGAACCCTCTCTACTATGCAACGGGTAGATGATGCAAAATTTTCAGGTGTAGGAGCTCCTTTTTCAGCCTATATCGCCCTTGTGTCCATTCAGAGAGACAAAATGGGTACCCGACCTTGCCATAGGCGGGAAAAGGATAGGAATTGCTTGCTACTGTCTAAATATGCTGAATGGTGCACTCATCTGCATACGTTTATACATATACAGTATATCTAGAGAGGGATAGAGAGAAAAAGAGAGGGAGATGTCGGTTTTGTTAATATCATTTTCAATGTGATAATAAATATTAATGAAACATAAATAAATAATATTCATTGTGTCATTGTTACGCGTCTTAATGTCTTCTCCGAGTGATGAGTGATATTGTTGGAGTGGTGAATGGCCTTAAAGAAATGAGCATAAAGATTGCCATTGAAAAACAAGAACTGAACCTAAAACTAATTTATATGACCTATAAAAAAAACGAAAAAGAAACTCCTATCCGTTAAAATAATAAACTTTTAATGAATATATATTTTATAATGTCTGTAGTAAATGATATTTTGTAAACGTAGAAAGTAGTTGTTAAACATTAAATACCTTCTGTTGTCTGAAATGTGAACACCACGGTCAAAATTTGACTTTGAAACAAATCAGGCAATTAATCATGTGTATTTTTCATTCATTATTGATATAAGTTAGGTCTAGTTCAAATGTAACTTGTGCACTTTATTACCTGAAAATTTATAAGCAATTAACAAAGATTGAGAGAGGCATCTTAAACCCCATCGCGAACTTATCTGAATTAATGTTCCCCGTTTGCTGACAGAAAATCAACGACCTCGACGCGAACCTGAAGCATAAACGAGCTAGCCCTCTACCATTTGAGCACTGAGTTCGACCGTGAATTTACTATTAGAATACAACGTATCTGACAGGACGGTAGATTGGACGTTACCCGACCAAATTCAATTCTTGATTTGTAGAAACAGGTATGATGATGACCAGGATTTAAGATTGATATAGAACAATTATAACCGTATAACCGACGCTAATGCCTTCTTTTGGGCGAGAGGGACCTCCCCACTTCTTCACTTTGGCCTCGTGTGGTGTCTACAACGTCACCTGCATGCATAGGAACCCTTTCTAAATATAATAAAATTTACGTGTAGTTCGCAAACTTTCCAGGTGCTGAAGCTTGTTAGCTGGCATCGTTAAACGAAAAATTGGCCACACGCCCTAAATAGACCGACGTTAAACAAGCAAGAGGTTGCAGCATCTGGTGGACATCCGGCAGCATTTAAATGCTGCCCAATAATTAGCCCGTGTGCTTCCAGTTCCAAAAAGTCAAATAGGTTCCCGATCTTGACATAGGAAAGAAAGAGTTTCGAAATGGTGATGATGGCAGTGGACTCTTTGAGGGGCTGTTGTGCTCAAAAGGGCCTAAGTTACATGACGCAGTAAATGAATTAAAGAGAGAAGTCTTTTACGGAGCCAGAGACCGGCCTAATTTGACCCAAAGAGTAGTTTTTCGTTATCTTTGTATTAGTTATTGACCCTGCCACTAACAATAGCCAAGACATCATTAAGGACCTCATTTAGGGTAGTTTGGGCATTGGTGCATTTCTTTATTAAATGTAAAGTAAGAAATTTACTGTTGGCAGTGAAATATTTGACTATATTTTTCATTTGGGCTGACATTGATTAAGGAGTATGAATTTCAACCCTGTTAAAAACAGTTAACCAATTTCTAATGTATTTAAAGGCGCTTAGTCACCATGCATTGTCAAGGTATCCATTATTTTTTGATACAATGGTGTAGTGTTCCTGCTGAGTTATGCATCTCCCCACCCAGAAAATCCACATCTTGAAAGTATGTGGAAAAAATTCTGTCAGCAAGGTTCAAATATCCGGTTGTATAGTAAGATCGGTTAAAAAATATCGAACTTGGTGATTTTATTGCAAAAAGAAATCAATTTTTAGATTAAAATTATTTCATTTTTGACTCATGGGGTTCATTTTGTTAAAACGGGCTATGTTAGGGGTTAGCTTAGGAGAATATGTTAGGTGACTAGCCTATATCAGAGGTAGTTTGAAGAGCGGCGAGTTGCGTTGGACACACCAGTTCTCGTCTGATCACTGAAGTTAAGCAACGCACGCCCAGTTAGTACTGATATGGGTGGTCGCTCGGGAAAGCTGGGTACTGCTAATACCCAATAATCGTCGCATTAGTGTAGTGTCTGTGCAGTATATGCATTAGAACTATACAGTGGACGGGTCTCTAATGACCTCGTAGTTGACGGGACCTTAAACTCCAACCAACAACAAACAAAAAGGTAGTTTGAATAGTACAACGTAGGAGCAAGGTGTTCGAAGCGATATCATAGTGTGTAAGTGGATGGGGACCTATGGGAGGTACGCCGAAGTGGACAGTCAAAATACTCAGATCAGACGCTGCTACAAGCGGGGTAAGGGTGTGATGATAATAGAACTGAGCAGGTTATAAGGCGGAACATGGCACTGTGCGCAATAAATAGGACCTAGTGAAAGGCCAGATGTCGAATACTCGACCCTGCCCTAACCGGAATAATCGTCCGTCCCCACTCCACTTTGTTTTATTTTTCCTTACTGCTATCTCGACGTTTTTCACTACTAGGTACCAGACCTTGCCATAGGCAGGCCTAGTGCCAATTTTGAAAACGGGTTGTTGTTGTTTGTTGGAGTTTAAGGTCCCGTCAACTACTAGGTGATTAGAGACCCGTCCATTGCATAGTTCAAATGCATATACTGCACAGACACTACACTAATGCGACGATTATTGGGTATTAGCAGTACCCAGCTTTCCTGAGCGACCACCCATGTCAGTACTAACTGGGCTTGCGTTGCTTAACTTCAGTGATCAGACGAGAACTGGTGTGTCCAACGCAACTCGCCGCTCACCTTGAAAACGGGGGAGGGGTCTGAATTGAGACTGTGAATTGTACTCTTGTGATGATAATGAAATTAAATCTTAAGATCTGAGATTTTTAACCTGAAATTTGTATTATTTTGAAAAAAGGAGGGGCGATATTGTTTGGTCCAACATAATATAAATCTATCTATATGCCTTGTGAAATTATCTATCCTATTCTATTGCAAGTTTTTTTAAAAGATCTAAAATAAATATGGTTGGTGTTGTACAAATACTTGAAGGACATTCGTCTCCAATGTAAATGTTTGAAAATTAAGCCTTGACAAACTAGGTATGTTGTGCCTTTGCTTGTTATATAAATATATCTCTAGTCTTTCTCTCTCTGTGTGTAGCTCTCTCTCTCTCCTTTTCTATTGGATGTATGAATTTAGAGCTGTACGTCGACTTTGTATATCTTTTTATGAATGCCAATATGAAGTCCTATCTATTCTACTGTGTAAACGGATTAGGTTATGGTAAGATCTAATGAAAACTACCACTCTCTCTTTGAACAAACAAATTAAAGTAGGAACTGAAAATAAATCTACAATATGGGAGTAATGCTTTAGACCAAAGAGCACCCAAATCTTAAACATGGTGTATTTATATTGAAAACAGTTCACACCCTGGGTCTTACTATGTAGTATAAACTCCTGTCAAAGTTTAAATCTGCAAGAAAGATAGTCTTCTTCTGCTGTTGCTCCTTGCTGCTACTGCTATTACTACAACTACTGTTATTTTGTCAGAGATATTCACGTGGGATTGTGTGTGTAGTAGGTTCAGTTCCTCTTGCTTGCTCTGTTTCATGATGCTGCTTGCTACTGCTACATTTTGGATTCATGGACAATCTGTTTGAGCTCTGCTTCAGTAAACAAGGCGTCTGAAAAGAGTTTTGCTGCCAGATTTTTCACGTTGTCCCAGGCACACCTTTGACAAATTGATAAGGACGTTTGTTTGGGGCTCTACTTTCTTCGCTGGAAAATATTTTTTAATGGTTGCATTTTTGATCTGTGGATTTATTGAACTGTGATATATTGTCAAATCCATACTGTGTGGTTTTTATCTTAATGGATATGGCCCTAGACTTGGGGTTCAGTGAGTATTAATATGACTAATCGATTGGGTGACGTAAGTTGCATGTAGAAATGTTTTATTGCTTCTTTTTCTATGCTTGCCGAGTTTATTATTTTGAAGTTCGGCGATTTTGATTTTTAAATGTGTTCAATTTCCGCTTTATAGTTCTGCTTATTAATAACAAGATGACGTATTAAGATTTTGAAAGAAAAAACTATTTAATATCGTTATTTTAGATTGCATTATACTGTATACCGTATTGAGCGGCTGAAATATAGTGTAAGACTAACTTAAGCCTAATTATAGTTATAGGTAAACATCCTATCATTTTTGCTAGGACTTTATGAATTAAAAAATGCCTATTATATAAGTGTTTTGACTTCAGAAAATAACGCATCGTAATACAGTAGTTAATCAATTTTCAGACATAAATATTAATTTCATAATTTTTTTACGAAAAAGATATGGCTATCTTTGAATATTCCTTAAGTGAAAGAAGTGCAAAATCTCAAAATTGCCGTCATTAGAATCAGTTGTTTTTCTATCTCTGCCTGCTTTAAAGTAAAACTTTTCTCTTCATATGTACATCGTCAAGTTTTCACCAGGTTATCTGGTTTTTAAATTTATTTTAGCATCGCCAAATAGCTTTGAAAAATAATTTGATTGCCATCTGGAAAGTTGCATTCACTCGTATAGTAAAATGATCCAAGTTACCTTCTTGTAGTGGAGTTATGTGTGCTCTTATAGTCAAAGTCAGACTTTCTTGCACTTCTTTCTTCCTTTCCACCCTCGCACATTTTTTCTCTCTCTTCTCGCCAAACGTGACCTTAAGTTTTTTTTTTCTTGGCAAACTCAACCTACCCCGAAAAAATTTCTGCAATTTCTTCCTCTATAAATTGTGAAGAAAATAATCAAGAACTGAGAAGGGGCTGGCTATTACAAATTAATATTATTAAATCCTACATCCTCATATCGTATGTAATTCAATCCCTTTCTGTTCCAAATTCCAGACATAGTATCATAATTTCAGATTATGACGACGGAAAGACTGAGTCATCCTTTAGATAAACTCTACTGTCATTTGAAACTAAATTTTAGAAACAGATTTCCTGGAAAATTAACTATTTACTAATTTCACTTGGAAATGTACAGTTGTTACCACATTAATACACTCACAGCTAATCCCTTCCCCGCCTATGGCAATGTAAGGTACATTTGTCCTAGTGAGACGCATGAGCGATCTGTTGGATGGTATTTTTATGTAGCCGGCTGCCAACCTAACCGTTATACTTATTCATCGTCTGCCTTATTTTCCTATGTCCGGGCATGTATTCTCTACCGACGTAAGAGGGAGGGGCGACCTCTTGTACCTGGAAATTTTGCAGAATTAAATTATGTTTCACCCCATTTTGTAAGGGCGAGAGAGAGAGGCTGAAAGAAGCTACCAATGGCCATATTTATGCTCTTCGATTCGACTCCAGCATGGTAATCAAGATACTTTATTTGTGTTCAAGGTTTCTTTACTAACTATCTGCTGGGCGATATGTGACAATTATGAATGCTGACGTTTGAATGAACTCATTCCCTGTCTGTGTTAAGTCTGTAAAGTTTCAGTTTCAGGTGTCAGATTGCCTCAGGGACGGAGGGTCCGTCATTACATAACCAGTTACAGAGGATCATTTGGAGTTTACCAAATACTAGACTCACACTAGCTACTGAATTGCTGACTAAAAGCAGTTTTCAAACTATGGTGGTACTCGTTTCCCTTTTCTGTTCATCATAACTATCAGCACATACTGAATGATACCACATTATCTTATCGTGCAGGTTCTTTACTAGCTCAGGACAGTAGAGAAGAGGAATGGTTAGGATCTAAAACTCCGCTATCCGGACTGCATTATGATGCGCCCAATGTCATTTAATAGATGAACCCCTTCTGGACTACATTACATTATTATTCCCTCATCAAGGCCCTGGATACCTTGCAGACGTTCGTCATTCTGTTGCAAATTTAAAATGTAACGCGGCCAAAAAAAGCATTTTGTATATCTCCAGCGGTTATGTACCGTACCGTGACTAAGAGGGATTCAAAAGTCATATTTTCCTCTGGATCATAGATTTAACTTTCGGGGCATTAGATGATGGAGTCAATCCACTGAAAGAATGCATCTTCCACAGGCACAGTATCCAGTCTGGAAACGTGTTTTTATTTCCATAAGCATATCAGTTCGATACAGCCACATCATATTTTACAAAATTCAAACTATTGTACAATCTCCTGATATCGATTTTTCCCCCATACATAGTCCAAATTTGGGCAGCATATAAAAAAGTAATTTTGTTCTAACAAATACTCCACACTGTCATTTGTTTTATTATCCTTTTCTGCCTCTAAGTCAGGACCATATAAAGATATTTAGAGGTCAGGAGACATCTTTTAGCTTCAAATTTCGTGACCTTCAAACAAAATCCCTAGATCTGGGACCCTAATGTTGTGCATATCCTCCCCGTTTGCATGGCCCTGCTGTAAATGGTTAAGCTTTCCTCGTAGAAAGGTGTTTGCTGTAAAGGTGACGTTGCCCATACAGGCATGGTAGGGAAAGTTGCGTTAGTGCGGCCAAGTTGCGTTGGGCACACCAGTTCTCATGAGATCCCTGAAGTTAAGCAACGCAAACCCACGTTAGTACCAACACGGGTGGTTAGTAGTGGTCGTTTCCCCTCGTCTACATCTTCTACACCTACCACCTCCTCACCTGCGAGCAGCCTCCTAAGAGTTCGGCCTGTTATGGCTGCTTGGCTTACTCCCGTAGTAACGTAGTAATTTGGGGAGTAGTGTCCGTTAAATGCACTAGTGCATTTAAAAATGCTTCAAGATTTACATCCGCTTGGCCTCAATAATTATTGAGGGCGCCTTTTGACGTCGTTTTTGTCCCCAAAACATTACTTAGTCAAAATGCATTACTTGCAGTTGAATGCACAATGTCACTTGTGTCATATTTGACATTGAACGCCCGATCCTGGTGTTCGGGGTTTGTGGACCGGCAGGTGTTGTCACACCCACCCACACAAGGTGCTACGCCTTTGACTTCCTTTCTCTCTCAAGGCGAGTGAACTTCCGATTTCCCATTGATCAGAAAGATCCTCGACCTTGGACACCGATCCTTCAGAGTTGACACGCAGGGTATTGGAACAGAATTTTTATTCATATAGGAGCAAGTAGTTCCGACTGTCCTACGTGGGAATCCAATACTTAAAAATTAAATTCGGTAAATAACTTCTTAATATATTTAACTAGATAAATGACAGTGATGTTGTTTTAGACTGATAATCTTTAGAAAAATTGTTAAGGTTCTCATATGTCAGATAGGATTTTTTTTCTCAATTAAATTTGCCAACGAAAACATCTTTTTGTCAGCTGAGATGGTTTTTTTCCCTCTTCAAATTGCTTAGTGGAAAGAAAAAAGATGCAACTATACCAATTGTTAGCATATGATCACCAACTAAGCAGTAATTTCAAGTATTTTAGCCTCTATATAAATATTGAATAGTAGTGTATGAGAAAGCTATGCATATTTTGGACATTCAACTTCGAAAATAAAACCGTGAAGAAAATTGGAGCAAATTAAGTCGTCCTTTTTGTAGTAGCATTACAGAATGATACAATAGCATTGATGCCCCATTATGCATTTTCCTTTCTGTGTTTCATTTTTATCTTTTCACTTCATTTTTTTCTTTTTCAAGTCTTAAAATTGGATTTTTGAAAAGCATATACCGGTATACAGTTCGCTACTTGTCACATGTTTTATTTTGACTACATCAACAACCAACACTATAACCATTACTAAATCAGTGAGCTTTTGTAACATATATGTAGTGCAGACTTGTATAGTTATCTACATTCATCATTTTGCAACTTCTTTTCTTTTCACCCTTGGGCATCTCAGATTGTGGTCAACCACAGAAGCAGTGTTCAAGTTCAATACTATAGAAGAGAATATATAAGTTGCTTTTATTGAATAAAGGGAGTGGGGCTAGAAAGGGGGATGGGGTAGGAGGAGAATGAGGAGGAGGCGACTGACAAGAAACTACTCGGGAGGTCTTTAATGAGATTGTGACTTGTTACTTATTGTAATATGGACTAGATATTGTAATGGAAAGATTTCCCTCCCCCGTTCGTGAGCAGTCTATCACATGCCATCATCAACCCAATACACTTCTTCTTATGTAGTTTTGTTAGCATTTTCTGCTTTTTCCCTTCTGTGTATTTATACTTTTTTTTTTACCACAAAAGAAGTGGAAAAAGAGAGTAAGAGAGAGAAGGAAGGGGGAAATTTTTTGGGGGTCCATTGTGGACATTGTAGGTTTTAGATACATACCTGAATTGTTGTCATAAATACCCTAAATTATTTCATTCCTTAGTTGCCTTAGTCCATGGTTTAGCTGACATACAAATTTACTCCATTACTTCATTTTGACGTTTTGTTGAAAATATTTGGGAAGGTGAGGATTGTTTTTCGTCTTTTTCTAAGCAACGGGTTGTACATGGACAGTAGAGACGCTGCCTCTTCTCGTTTTTGGGATTTCTGACCCGTTCCCTACCCATAGCAGCTCGCTTTGGTATCGCACCATTATTTGCATGATCCAAGTTATTTGACCCAGGTGGTTTACTTGACCCAAGATCTCAAGGTGCACAGAATCAGTCCTGAATGAGGCGAGAGGTTTCTTTTTTTTCGGACAAAAAATGAGTATATAAGTCACAAGAAGCCCAAAATGACAGCACGCAAGAAGCCCAAAATGATCTTTAGCAGAATTGGGTCCTTATGACATTTGCCTGTCCAGGAGGGAAGAGACAGAAGGAACAGCAATAGTAAGATTGGGAAATGGTAGAAATAAAGATGGGAACTAACTACCTGAGGTACATAGAAAGCAAGAGGAGGGAGAGGCGAACGTGATTATCGGGACTTCGCAGATGAGTTGAATTTGAATGTACCTGACTGGCCATAATATGGCGTTTAGCGAACAGTGGGCCCTCTTATTGTTACCTCAAAATCTACCCAGGGCGTCTCTTTCAGAGGCATACAGGAATTAAACTAGATGTAAGTCTGAAAAGAACGCTGAATATGAGCATCAGGCCCCAAAAATTTAGCATTTTCTGGCACCTTGCCCGTACTGTGAGGAAATCTCAGTGAAAAACTTGAAATCCATGTTTTATGAGTTGCTTTCGTCAGGCGACCTGAAATGTCCACACTAATTGAAGATTTTATTCCTAAAGGTGACGTTTATATCCATTGCAATTCATGAGCTTGACTGAATCTCTATTTACATTTGCCCACCCCCAAGTGATTTTTGGCCAACCGTCAGAAATCATTTTCCGGTACCATTTCTGGTTTCTTTGTGTAGGACTGGTGTAGTTCAAGGCATTTTTCACCTGTCGTAAATCTGAAATGTTCTGGATTAGTTTGTGGGTTGGGGTGTAAGCCAGGCAGCCATAACAGGTCAACCCCTTAGGAGGCTGCCCGCGGGAGATGAGGAGGTAGGTGAAAGGACGAGGAAGAGGGTTAATTTGCAGCACCCAACGTTCTTTACCAACCACCCAAGTTGGTATTGACGGGGGTGTGCGCTGCTTAACTTCAGTGATCTAACGGGAACTGGTGTGTCCAACGCAACTTGGCCGCACCTAGTGTAGTCATTTCTTCTTGATGCAAAAGCAAAGCAATTACTAACCCCTTTTCCGCCAATGGCAGGGTCAGGTACTCATCTGGGTTCTTCTGGATGGACACACGGGCGATGTGTTAGACGGTAGTTTTACGCAGCCGACTGCCGATCTGAGCTGCAACTCGTATGATTATTTGTCATTGGTCTACTGTTCGTTTGGGCACTCCACCGACCCCAGGGGGCGAGCTCTTACACCTGGGAATTTTGTCTGATCTACATGTTAGATAGTAGAGAGGGTTCGTTTACGTCACACAGGGTCATGTCTTAACCTTCTCGTCAGAAAAGAAAGCCAACCTGGAAACACTGACGAGAAGTCAAGCACGCTACCTGTGCACCACTGGAACGGGTTCATCTCTTCTTGATGATGTCATTTAATTAAAAACTGTGACTGTGATGTCACTTTGTTTCTCTCCCCTCACAAATATATACAAAGTGTCTGTATGGATAATTGTAGCTTTATTGAAAATCTATACAACGTTATTCGAGCGTGTTATTTGATATCAGTGATGTGAACCAATATTTGTCACCAATATGTGCACACGTACATACGTGCTATCAAATAGCGAGATTAAATAGTGGGTTTTAGAAGAGGGTGATGGATGTTGTTGAGGTTTTGGATGTATTTGCTTGAGGGTTATGAAACATTCGTGTGGTTAGTTACAATTTTAAGCACTTTACACAAATTGTTGATGTCGATATCATCCTTCAACCATCAGTCTCGGATTGAATAACATCCATCATATCAGAAAATACCATTCCTCTGAAAAACTTTTAATCTAGTTCGGCTTAAAAGCGGCTTATGACAGCCGATCTTCATCTTTAATTGTTATGCAGCTATTTGTATCAAATCGCTGTCTTTGCAGAAGAAGGGGAAGAGGATTGGGGGAAGGAGAGGAAGAAGGAAAAGCTTTGTACCCTTATTTAGAAGTTTAATTAAGTTGAGCCAAGATTTAGCTCCACATGCAAATATCGATTAGTATCGATGAGCTCTTCAATAGAAGCTATCATCAGCCCATTGCTGTATTTGTCTGTTAATTAATTTTGACATTTTTTAAAACATTTCTGTGTTTATCAAAATAGTTGTTGTTCGAAGACATTTCATATTGTTACAGTCAGTGCCTCTAGACACTTTCAAAAATTAATTTTCAATTGTTATTGTAATGATTAAGTCATCGTAGGTCAAAACGTGATTATGCCAAATGGTCCTTAGAAATTGTAGATGTTTCAGTCTGTCTTAGTAGCTGATTTAACTTGCATCTGTCGCTGCAGTAAAGTAAATGTCAGGGAGGAGAAGGTCTCTTTCTTTATCTTTCATAATAATTCTTTCAGCTTGAAGTTGTCATGGAAAAAATGCCATAATCATAGATTGCAGCTGGAAAAAGTTGAGAAAAAAAGATTAATCCTTCTTTGTCAGTTTGGTTCAAAAATAACAGTTTATTGTACATTTCTTACCAGCTGTTTTATACAAAAGTGTAAGGGAAAAATAATTTCCAATATACCGGTATAATATTTGCAAAGTGTGGTGGGGATGTTGTCGTCTGATTCGATTAACCCTTTCTACAGTAGAACTTCGGTATATCGAACTCGCTTATATCGAAATTCTGCTTATATCGAAGTTTAAGCGCCGGCCCCGCCAGACGCAATGTTAATCAATACGAAAGATGCCCTGATATATCGAAACCCCTATGGGATATATCGAAGTATCATAAACACAGGCCTGCATAAATATAGTATTTGACTTTGGCTGACAGGGACTATAGAGCGGGTCTCACTCCATCTAGACAAGGTCTTCAAACTTTGTCGACTCACGAAACCCTTAGAACTAAAAGGTTTTTATTTCGCCACTGCAATTGAATTGGCAGCCCACACATGAAGGCTCTGATGTACAAATGTACCCCTCTGTTTGGAAGTTTGTCCCTGGCTGAGTATTAGGTGAAAAAGGATCATACGTATAAATTGAGGGAGATAAGGGCACAGAGAGACTCATACTACTGGTCTTTTTTGACAAGGATCATTTGGCAATGGAATACCTTTCGAGAGGATAAAGTGGAGGGCTTCCTGAAAGGTAAGGCCGCCATTGCAAGTATTGTAGGGGGACACAACAATTATAGTTTAGGGTTTTAGGAGTTTTACCGAATCATTTGTAGGAATGAGAGTTAGTCTCTCCACTGCCAAATAAGGCTGCTTGCAGTGTAGTGAGTTAGAATAGAACTTCTTTATGTTGTGATCTTATTGTTTTTTAACATTGTTGATCTTAACAATGTTAAAAAACTGTGCCTGCCACAGGCATGATAAGGGTATGGTGATGAGGATGATCTTAATATTTTATCCTAAAATTGAAATTGTAGGAAGTATAATAGCGGGACATATACATTTGTGAAAATGTAAATTTGGACTATATAATTTCCGGAATTGGATATATCGAAACTCGGATATATCGAAGTATTTTTCACGGTCCCCTGAGGTTCGATATAACGAGATTCTACTGTATATAGAAAAGAAATTTGTAGATTAGTAGCGTTTCCAAATGCAAGAATTTGTATCCTGAAGTTGGTATTAGATCTTCAGACCTGGGAATTTCATGTTATGTAACAGAATGAGCAAAGACAAAGCCTACCGCTTATGCGTTCTAGCCCACGAGGTGCCTATGAATACGTTTTCCGACTGAAATGTCAGTCGTTAACAAGACGTCCAGGTTCCTTTTAACTTGCATGTGAAAACAGGTCGTTACCATCTCGGTGGCGTACAGGATCGTGATCAGCGGTACCAGGTTGGATCCTGGACCGAGGAGGTTTGGCTTCTGTCTGGTGAGAGTGACCTCCATTATGCCTTCCGTTGATGGAAATCAAAGCCCTGGTCCCATGTGGTGAGTCCGATGTCATTTACATTTAAAATAACCCTTACTATATATCATCATCATACCCTTATCCCGCTTGGGGTAGGGTCGGGTCTGCGGGTTCTAGCCCTCCACTCTTTCCTACCTCCCACCAGGTCCCCGTCCAACCCACACAATACCATATCCTTACGGACAACCTGCTCCCACGACTGCTTTTGTCTCCCCCTGCCCCAGGTGCTTCCAACCACCTGCACCTGTAATGGCCCTAACAAGCTCTTCCTCTTCTCTTCTCATTACGTGGCCATACGTGCCCAACACTCTGATCCATATAGCATAGCTGGCCTAACTACTGCCCTGTAAAACTTTCCTTTCAACTCTATTGGGACCCTCCTATCACACAGGACTCCGCTTGCCTGTCTCCACTTCAATCATCTCCCATTGAGTCATTAAATTTCCTGGGAGCAGCTTATTGCGTTGGACACACCAGGTCTCGTCTGATCATTGAAGTTAAGCAACGAAACTCCAGCTAGTCCTAACATGAGTGGACGCTAGGGAAAACTGGGTACCGCTATTACCCAAAAATCGTCGCATTAGTGTAGTGTGTGCAATCTCTGCATTAGAACTACGCAGTGGAGGGGGTTCTAATGACCTTGTAGTTGACGGGCCCTAAAACGCCGCATCGAGCGAACGAAGTAAGTTTCCTGACATCATCTGCAAATACTATGCACTGAGTGGCCCATTCTCCTACTCCCATCATCAGCTCGTCCCAGTGGCGTACCGAGGGTATTCTGCGCCCGGGGACAAAGACCGAAATCTGCGCCCTCTGGCACCCGCTAAAGCGCATTTTTGCTGTACATTTTTGCGCCCCCTGCCTTCTGCGCCCGGGGACATCTGTCCCCCCTCGCCCCCCCCCTAGTTACGCCTCTGGCTCGTCCATAACAAGAATGAAAAGGTATGCAGTTAGTGCTGAATCTTGGTGTACTCCAACCTGCACTGTTAAGCATCCAGTATTTCCCCAACGGAGTCCTTATCCTGGCTATGGAGCCATCACACATATCCTGTACTATCCTAATAAACCCTTCTTCTATCCTCTTTTTTTGAAATACCTCCCAAAAAAAACTACATGCCACGGAACACTGTCGTAGGCCTTCTCCAAATCAATGCAGATTGAATGGAGATCTTTCTTTGCATCCCTATGTTTTTCTGTCATCTGCCTCAGAATGAAAATTGGTTTCATTGTGAAACTATTTGGCATGAACTCGAACTGATTTCCCCTTACAGTAGTTCTATTTCGGAGGCGGCAATCCATTGCACTCTCCCAGAGCTTCATAGGATGGCTCGTAAGCTTGATACCTCTGTGGTTACCACAGTCTCGGACATCACCTTTCCCCGTGAAGAGTGGTACTATCCAACTCTCACGCCGTGCAGAGGGCATATTATCTCCACTAGCTATCCTATTGAAAAGTTTCCCTAGCCACCTGATACCTAAGCTGGGTTACACTTCAATGGGAACTCTGTCTGGTCCTTTCATCTTCTTAAGAGCCCTGACTACTTCCTCCTTCATTACGCTGTCCACCACCCCAGAAGTAGTAGGATTGGTGTCATTGTCGCCATTTCGCCCTGCAGGATTCAAGAGGCAGTGGAAATACTCTTCTCACCTCTTCTAAAAGAACTCTTACTACATGGAATAAAATAAGCGTCTAGGATAGTTCTTCAAAATTCCCAAATGTAAATTGTCGGTGAAGGAAAAGTGGCACAACGAATGAAAATTGTCCGACGATAAATAAGCGTACGGATTGCAGCATTAGTTGGCAGCCGGCTTACGTAAAATACTGTCCAACAAATCTCTTTTGCGTCTCAATGGAAAAAATGTGCACCCTTACCCTGTAATAGGCCGGAAAGGGTTAGTTGTGATGTTTTAACGACATGTCGTTGAGGGACAGGGGCACAACAGCCTCTAGCCCGCCCAGAGTAGCAGCTCTAGTATTTACCTCCAATCCACGTGTCTGAACCATTTTATGGGCTATTTTGAAGATAAACGATTATACAGTTTAGCTCAACTGAGGTAGTTTGACAAAGTTACTTTTTTTCCCCTTGTGTAATTGATCGATATAAAGTCACATATTGGTACTAAATGGATTTATCCATGGTTTAGAGGGGGGGGGGGGGACTTTGTTTAAATTCTGCATTTTGTAACCCGTGAAACATCCCACAGGCAAAATCCATGTTAGGTAGGTAACCGTAAAAATCTAAACATTGGCAAGCTGAAGAATGCCATTTCTGTCTTGTTTTCATTTCCGAGTAATCTACTCACTCACGGCTCTTAAGAAAATATTTTCATTACATTTATTGAGTCTCGTATTGAAGGAAACTATGGCAATGTACCTTTGAGTTGTTGGTACATGGCTTTTGGTACGAAATAAAATAAGTAGGAGACTTTTGTTCAATAAAAGAACCTAGGTTTTTTGACTCTCGCCATACTATAAGAGTCTTATGACTACGTCTACTATTAACTGCCGTATATTGTATTCACATGAATCGTAACAGTTCGAACGCACCAAAGTAAAATATATACACTAGTGTTCAGAATTGAGAGAATAAAGGCACTTATTAAAATTTCTCAAAAATACTGAACTCAAAACTGGAAATTATGTCTTCAGGTATCGAATTTGTAATTGTGCTCTTATGTGGGAGTGACACTGTGACAGTGGTAAGCTGAAATCGTGTCCATAGATCTGGAATAATATAGGCCTACCCATAATGTATTTTGTAAAATTATGTCATATTTCATAGCGTCACCTTTCTTTCAAAAGCACATAAGTTCAAAAAAAGCAAATTTTACAAGAGAGAAGAAAAACTGCTTATAACTGATACTGTTGTCAATAGGTGGGAATAACAAAAATTACCCTGAAGAGGGGCACAGGTTGCTGACAGACTTACAAGGTCTGTGAATTCATATTCCTCAGATTGTTTCACTAAGACTTCTTAATTAATATGAAACCCAAGGAAAATGGGACTTACGTGGTTTTTAAAGAAAGGTGACGATAAGCTGTAGGGTAGAATGACTAATCTCCGTCATTTAGATCATGATTGTTCAACCTTTCTGGTATTGTAGGCCACTCGGCTGTTCCAAGAACAGATTGAGGGCCACTGGACATCATAACAAAAACGGGAGAAGGTAATATTAGGTGTGACATAGCAAGTATAATACATCATTAAGGATATAAAAAACACACTGGTGCTGATGAGGTTATGTCAGATAATTGTTTTCCTTTGTTATAGACCAACCACGGGCCGCATTACAACCCTCTGTGGGCCGTAGGTTGGACAGCCCAGGTTTAGTGATGGAATAAGGTGGAGAATGGTTGGTGTACTAGAAGCAGGACAATCCCAAGTGCAGGTTGTAACCTGCAGGAACAGTTATAGGAAACTAGATCCATAGCCAGAAGGCCTGGACAAGAGCATCCAAGAGCCACAACAACCAATGAGGATCGGTGCTTGGCACCTTCAACCAGTCGTCAGAGGACTGTTACAGTCTCACAGCTCTCTCGTTAGCTCTCTTATGCCACTGGAGCTGCTGTTCGCATCCCATCCACTCCCTCACACAGAACACGTCTATCATGATACAGAGAACATCAGCTTTGGACCCATATTCAGTGGAGCCACGTTCTCTTCAGTGACGATTCAAGTTTCAGCTTAGACACAAATTCTAGACGAACCTTGATCTGGAGAGAACCTGGGACCCGCTATCATCCGTTCAACATCAAGGAAAGGGACCATTATGGTGGAGGAGGTGTCATGATGTGTGCAGGGATCATGTTGGATGGCCGCTCAGAGATCTAGAGAGAAGATCTTAGAGTCTTATCTGCGACTTTTCAAGAGTGCATTTGGCTCTCAGTTCCATGTTATGGATGACAGTGCCTGTCCACATATGACCCAAATGTTGGATGGATATCTTCAAAGTGAGGATATTCAGTGGATTGATTCGCAAGCCATATCTCCAGATATGAATCCTGTTGAACATGCGCTTGGGAGGGTAATTGCAATTCGCCGATCATCTCAAAGAACCATCCAGGAACTCTGAACTGCTTTGGTGCAGGAGTGGGTCCAGCTGCCTCAGGAACTCATCAACTGTCTCATGGCCATTATGATGATTCGATGTGCAACCTGCGTTTCTGCTAGCACCCTAGTAGTCTCATTGACAGTGTCATCTTGCAATGGGTTTTTTAGCATTCCCTGCTCTCATGTGAATTACTCTGTCTCCATACCAAATTTTGCTAAATTCTGTTCAGTAGTTTTTGAGAAATTTAAATAAATGTGTTTATTTTCTTTGAACTTAAGTATATATAATAAATAATTTATATCATATAGAAATTTATTTTTAAAATCTTTGTAAGGTTTATAAGGAATTATTTTACAGACGAGGATGTTTGAAAGCTATTTCAAATAAATGTTGGTGAACTGCTTATTTCAAGATTTTTAAATATACTGTACCTAGCTTCATCCTTTGATCAAGAGAGAGCTATAAATGGATGTTTTAAGAAATGGACATCATCTGATTAAGAATTGAATACAGAACTTACTCAGATTTTTATAAGAGTTGCCATTGCAGAATCTGCACGACAAGAATCAGACTACGCTTGACTAAATAAGGCTAGGGTTTGAATTGTTTTTTTTAATTTATTCAGCCAGAAATGAAATGAAATTAAAATTCTATTATTCAAACTTGTTTTTATAAAATCTCTGAGAATTCCATATGTGCACTACTCGTTTATTTGAAACGATTCTTATGACATTCAATTTAATATTGTTGCTGCTTGTGGCAATTCTTACATGATTAAAATTGAAAATCTTCTTCATATATAATTCATATAGGCCTCATACAATATTCCGTCTTCTCGGATGTTGCTCAAAAGACTTTCTCTGAATTTTATTGTGGCAGTAAACTATTGCTATAGTATAGATTGACAGCTTGGGACATTTTCATTTATTGGTGGAGATAGAGGTCTTTAGAAGGTCGATAGAAGTCCTTTTGCATTAACGTAGGGCCGCAGTGCAGGCAGTTGTGCTAAAACACTGCGTTAACTGATTGAAACAACCCTGACAAATAGAAATGCAGCTCCGTAGTTGCTACCTACATAGTCGTCCCATCTGTTGTTCACTAATGTGCTGTGGACGGGGCTCTAATGACCTTTGTAGTTGAAGGGCCCTAAAACACCAACAAACAACAACAACAACTGCGTAGTTCTAATGCCGAGTCTGCATAGATATTTCGCTGTTACGCCGATTTTGGGTATCAGCAGTATCCAGTGTTCCCAAGCGGTCACCTATGTTAGTTCTATCTGGGGTTGCATTGATCAAATGAGAACTGGTGTGTCCAACGCAATACAGCCCCTCTGCTTTGATTGGAACTTTGTGGTAGCAGGAATAAGCAGCCCTGAGAATGACACCTAGCTTTACGTGTTTTTCTCATAGCTTACATGCGGTATTGAAACTCCTTAATTTTTTTTAATATTCTGCTTCTGACTCATTTTTCCCAGTTCTGTTGTATGTTTGGAGGGAAATGGTAATATTATAGGGCTCCTACATCTGAGAACATTACCAAATTGTACATCTTCATGTTGAAAGAGCACTTCTACGTGCAGATGACACTAGGTAAATTCCCATCCGATGGAAGACGTGCTTTGGACTTTCTTATGAACTGTCACTTCAGGATTTCAAGCAAGTTATTAATTCAGTAACGTGAAGGAAAATCAAAGTTTAAATGGGATTGGTAGGGCATACTGCTGTAGAGAATTTGGAACAGTTGATAGGGATGAACATGGTGGCCTGCGACTTGGAACTCCTAGGAATTCCTGGGAATCTTATTATGGATTCCTACTTTTCTACTTTTCTCTGCATTTTAAAGTAAAAAACAGCCATATAATTTATAGCATGCACGAAGGCGTTATTTTATAGTTCTTACATTGACCTGTTTATAAAATGGTTCAAATAAAAAAAGTTTTTCGGTTTTACTCGTAAATATTCCCTCAGTAATTGGTATATGGGTGGCATCCTATGTCATAATTTTTAGTAGTGATGATGATTTAACTCTTCAGAAGTTATATTTCTTTATGGGTAGAATTTTAAGTCAAAATACTGACGAAACCGGACACAGTTGTCATCAGTGTCTATAGTAAAAAACACTTCTGTTACAGCAAGCAGAAGGTGGTTCGTTAACATGAAACAGATCTTTGTAAGGAGTGCATTATGAAATTTCACCAAGAGAAATATTTTATCACTTGACAGTCTTGTAATCAGACTTCCGGTTAAAGTTAATTTCTTTTGCAAAAATTAAAAATTTATAGTTCGGTATTGTTCATCATATAGTCATGGAGTTGTATACATGAGATGTACTGTATCTTCAATCTATCTTACATCCTGTTGCTGATTGTATTACACATATTATGATGAAGATGAGAAATTTATAGTTGAAAGCTTAATATCATTATTGTATATTAATATCTGAATTATGCTTTTCGCAAACTTTTGGTCATACATTTAAAAATAATTAAGACGATAAAGGTGGACTAGCCATGTAGAGGATGTTGAAATTTCCTCATAGACCGCCAGCACTTTTTTTCAACAAAAAGCACAATATACAGTGAAACCTCTCTATCGCTCCAACTCCCACAAAGGTCCACTTTTTTAAGGAACGGAAAATTTTCTGGTGCATTTATAGGAATGAATATCATGGATCAGTTTTGTGGGTTGGGGAGTAAGCCAGGCAGCCATACAGGATGAACCCTTAGGAGGCTGCCCATGGGAAACGAGGAGGAAGGTGAAAGGACAAAGGAGAGGGTTAATGTGCAACACCCAACCACCACCCTTGTTGGTATTGACGTGGGCTTGCGCTGCTTAACTTCAGTGATCTCACGGGAACTGGTGTGTCCAACGCAACTTGTCTGCACTGTACTGTGTATTTTGGTTAACCCTCCTAATCTCTCCACCCCTCTGATGGGTCACTTTTGTAGATCCCAAGGGTGGACCGATTAGAGAAGTTTTACTGTAAAGCATATGACCAGAAAATGTTGGCGGTCCAAGGAACAAGTTCTACATGAAGCTGAAGGTTATGTACCGCAGGTGTGTGGTGGTCTCAGACGCAGGTGTAGTGGCAGAGATGAATATGAGGTATACCACTGCAATCAAAATGTACCCGGCTGATCCAATAAAGCACAAACTATGTCATTTCACCAGAGGGGATGGATAGGAGAAGTATCTTTTTTTGACCAGAAAATTAGCGAGAAAGAAGAGAAGTCTGAGCTGAGCTGGTGCAAAATTCCATCACACCACAGCTCTGATCGTTTTTTAACGGACTGATTAACGGAAACGATGCAAAGCGCTCAAATAATATACTTATTGGCAGTTTAACCATTTGGAATTACACAAGGCACGACTTTTTGCCCTGTGTACAAGTGCTAACTCATATGGCGTGAAACGAAATTTAAAGTTTGCAACTATCATTGACCTCAACTTCATGATCTACCATTTCATTCCTAGTAATGGTTACTAGGAAGACGGCTTTACTGGTGTTGTTCTATTGAGTAATAGTCTGATGGATGTGGACAGAAAGTTTCCTAATTTGTGAGTTCGATCCTGACCGAGGCGGGTGGCTTCTTCGGGTATGCACCTTCTGTCAGATGGAAAGTAAAGCCGTGGCCCCTTGAGATGGGTTGATGTCATGGAATAAAACAAGCTGCCCTAATTGTTATCAATTACATGTTTGACCCCACTATATGTGTTGTAATTTGTTCCTGAAAAGATATGAAAAATATTGCAATTGACCAGTTAGAATTAATTATGTCATTTCGATAATTAAGATTATCAGCAACTATCCTCACTTGGCAGTATTTAATGAAGGTTTTGTGAGCAAAAAAGTGGTTTAACTGCAAGTGACTGCTGATGTCATAAGTGGAGTATGACTCAGACATGGGATCAAATAAGTATATTAATGAAGAGCCACCATTTTTATCTTTAAAAATTCAGACACTTAAACGGATTTATGATCAACTTCCGAATTAAATTATAAATTGCAATTCAAAGTACAACTAGGATGGGGTGAGTTGACAAAATTATCCGCTGCAATGCCCTTGTCGTTCCCACTTTTTTTCGGAATCCCTATACCTCCTCTCTCGCACATAGTCGTCCCACATATATTTTGTCAAATAAGGGGTTTGACCCCTTTTTTTCTTCGTTTAAAAATGACAGAATATTAACAAACAAGTACAGCTGCAGACTACTTTTTAAAACTGCTTAAAAATCGTATTTTTCTCATTTTTTTCGTTACAGGTCAGTAGGTTAGCAGCTGGTCAAAAAATTTTTCTTTTGGATGTTTATAGGTATATAATACGGCTGGATGGAGTAGATATAGCTTGCTTGATTCGTGCATCCGTCATTTCAGGTTCAATCTTGGCCGAGGCAGGTTCAATCCTGCCCGAACGAGGCCCCCAGTATGCCTTCTGCCGAATAGAAAGTGAAGTTGTGGTCCCATGCATGCATGTACGACGTCACCTGCGCGTAAACGGCCCCTTATACAAAAGAAGGCCTTTTTCTGTACTTGTAGATCGGTAAAATTTCCAGGTGTAGGAGCTCGCCCCTGGCGTCGGTGTAGGGAATATGCCCTAAAGAAGAAAAAACAGACGTTAATTATGCATAGGATCACAGTATTTGGTCGACACCCAGTTCGTTCATGTGTACCTAGTTCCGATGGGACAGTTGGATGGCTAACCTTCCCATGGACGGGAAAATGGGCTGGAATGGTAGGATATCTCTGATCATGTTTATAAAAAGCTACATACTAAAAGGGTTGTGACGGCAGCCACTGCCCCACTTTTCTCTATTAGTTTGAACAAGAATCCTTTCTACACGGAGATTTGTACCAGTATCTAAGAATCATCATCATCATCATCATACCCTTATCCCGCCCGTGGCAGGGTCGGGTCTGCGGGTCCACTAAACATGATCTTGACTGGGGGCACCCCAGCCAGGTGTCTGGAACCTGCAGGAATATTGGCTGGGTTGTCTGTGGGGGGATGCCGGCCTACCCACTTGTTCAAACATCGCATTATTCAACCAAAATAGAAACTTTGGCAGGCAAATTAATGCTTGGGTAATATTGCGTGGTGTCTGACCGTGGTCCAGACCGCATGCAGGGTACTAGTAATTAAGAATAACACCTCAAATTTTCCGCCAGCAGTCATTCAGAGTCAGAAAAGTCAGCACGTCCATGTTGTGTTCATATTTTTTGTTTACTGTTATTAAAAGATGAAATAGCTCCTTGGCGCACTACACATTAACAGAATTGTTAAAAATTTCATAAAAGCATTAAAAACATTTAAGTAGCCTACTATAAACTTTCTTTAACCACTTAGAAAAATAAGGAGCCCATTGTATCATTGTTTCTTCAGTTTATTTATCAATTTTGGTTATTGGAGATTAGGAAGGGAGAACTACTATGACTTTTAATAGTTTATAGACACAAATCTTTATATATTGTCTTTTTTCAGCTCTTAAGATCCTTAATTACTTAAGAAAAAACCTAATTAAAAATGATTAATTGAAAAATTAAATATGCTGTTTATAAAAGTAGCGAAAAGCCATTCATCAACCTCGCGTTTCGTATTAATATTTGTTTAGCTTATCGCCAAAAATTAATTATAATTTGTAATTTTGTTTACGTCCCACTGATTTGTAATGGTCGGTCTCTCTAATTCAAGTGATAGGGAAACTGATATCTTGTACTCTTGACGCTCAGGTTCGTGCCTCACCGATTTTGGTGGTTTCATTCTGCTATGCAATTTACAGCATTTCAATATGTTGTTATAGTTTATCATCATCATACATTTTGCCCCAATGGGAGGGTCGGGTACCCAATTTTACCTCACCGGGACACATGAGCGATCTGTTGGACGGCATTTTTAAACAACCGACTGTCACCCTAATACTGTACTTCAAACACTATGCTTATTTGTCATTGGCATATTTCAAGCTCTGTCTACACCTAGAAATTTTGCCGAACTGCACTTATGTTTTATTCCATGCAGTGCCGGATTTAGATATTGAGAGGCCCTAGGCTAGTTCAATTTTGGGGCAGTTTTCAAGACTTTTTGAGGCCCTTTTCTTAGGGTTTGAAGCTCGCTAAATGTTGAGGCCCTAGGCTTCAGCCTACTTGCCTAGTGGTAAATCCGGCTCTGATTCCATGTAATAAAGGATACTTTAGGTGCAGATGAATTGTACCTACACACACCGGATCACTACTTTACTTTCCATCCGACGGAAGGCAAACTGTAAGCCTCTCTTGCCCGAAAGCAAGAAGTTATCAGCTTCGGTCCAGAATCGACTCTGGAAACACTTACGTACACAGCCTCTATCCCACGGAGGCGGGTACACCACCCACTTTCTACATCGATAAAAATTTCTATTTGCATAAGTTTGCCGCCTGGGAGTCCCCCGCCTCGGTAGAGTAGTCGGTTAGTGCGCTTTGAAATGCGCCAGTAGTTCTAGGTTCGATACTGGACCGTGGTGGGTAGGCTTCTTTCGGGCGAGAGAGAAGCCGCGAGTGTGCCTTCTTTCGGATGAGAAGTAAAACCGAGGTCCCGTGTGGGTGTACGATGTCATTCGCACGTAAAAGAACCCCCTCTCTACTACGCAACGGGTAGATGAGGCAAAATTTCCAGCTGTAGGAGCTCGCCCCCTGGCGTCGGTGGAATTCCCCAAATAATGAATAGTAGACTGACGATAAATAAGCATAGGAGTTGCAGCTTTGGTCAGCAACCGGCTGCGGAAAAGCAATGATCAATCTATCGCCCGACCCTGAGTTGAGTGCCCGACCCTGCTATAGGCGGGAAAAGGGCTAGGAGTTGCTTTAAGTTTGCCACCTGGCGTCACGTCGGTAGCATAACACATACAAACGGGTGTTGTGTTTCTCTGATTCTGCCAGAGGTTTGAAAACGGTTTATAATGATGGCCCCTGCTGATTCTGTTAAAATCAGCTTGACATGAGTTCCAGGTACGTAGGTTCCTAACCAATGGAAGGTGTGCAGGGAGTCTGACTCCTCTGATGCAGTAGTCCATGCTCCCTCTGCGCCACTGGGTAGAGCAAACGAGTATGAATGAGTTTGAATCAGTGGCATAATTATTTAGGAGCAGCCATTTAGGTACAGCCAGCCTGCGTTAGTACCAACAATGGGTGGTTGGTAAAGAACGTTTGGTGCTGCAAATTTCTTCTCTCCTACGTCCTCTACACCTACCTCCTCATCTTCCGCGAGCAGCCTCCTAAGGGTTCGTCCTGTTATGGCTGCTTGGCTTACTCCCAACCCGTTATTGTAGCATAACATAACAAATCACTTTTCTCTTTCAATCACTTTCCACACGTAATTTTCGACAGCTCCTTTGTAAAAAATTTTGATTAGAATTTGCATGTTGTTCTTGTATACTTGAATTACTTTAATACTCAATTCTCTAATATCCTTTTTAATGATATAAGAATCTCGTAATGTCGATTAAGATCATGCGACCGAAAAACAAAGAAGCAAATTGCAGGACATGGATATCAAATATCAGCAAAACATTTGAGAGTGCAGAAAGGTATCTGTATATTTAAAACTGATTTATGAGGTGGGGTACAGCTGGACTTTTACAATTATAATGTTCTTTAACGTTGATTCCTCCTCCCCCCATATAAATACTGTAGTAGGACAAAAATTTTGTTTGTTTAACTTCAAGATGGGCCCCTTTGTTCTTGGGTCAAAAAATGCAATTGTATAATGTTACAGTTTCTTGATGAAACTTTTATTGGGAAAGGAGTTGGATAATAGTATTACTCTACCCCAGCGATTTTCGAACCTTTTTGGGCTACCTCCCCTCTTATCAATTTATACCAACAGACTCCAACCCTTTGAAGTCCTTTGACCCTTTATTCTAATAGCTACTGATATGTCCTGGATATGTGCTTTCTGACCTATAGGAGGCATTGTTATGTAAGGCATTCGACTAAGTCTCCTACACTCTTTCTGATCCTTCCACCTGTAGTCATTGTCCCCAACTTGTGGCGGAATTGACTGCAAAATTTGCCTGGTGTGCGGGCGGATTATTTCAATTCCGACTTTTGTCATCACCAAAGAATTGGAGGAGCCTAGCGTGAAGTAATGTGACAAATGGTTCCAGGCTAGTGCTCAGGAGATGGCAAAACGAACCTTTAATCATTGTGTTCCAGAGTCATCTAGTGCCTAAAGGTCTTGTCTTCCAGAGTCATCCAAATGCTCAAGGGTCCATTGGCAACCCAGTGTAACAATTGAGTGTCTGATATTTGTTTAGGTCAGCCCTGGTATATGCTGCATCTAGTTAGTCGCTGGTACCAAACCAAAGACAATTCATTATTCTGTGGGTAGGTTTACTTTTCATTCTAGACCCTCCGATGTTAACCCCTTTAGTGTATTGTTTCATCATTAACTCATTTCCCACCTACGGCAGGGTCAGATGTCCGTTTTTGTCCCGCTGGGACATAAACGATCTGCTGGACGGTAATTTTACACAGTAATTTTATGCCCTCCTGTGTCAAGGCTCGAACTTGAAACCATGAACACAGCACGCGCATATTGTAAAATGAAGAAAATAAATTATAATGAAAATTGAATATAACTCTAGCTTCTTTAACAATGTCCGTGCTTTCGTTGACCGCATTCCAACCCCTTTTAGCTGACTTGTGCAGTAAATAGGGAAAGAGGGAGTAAGCATTTCTTTTTCACTACCGACATTCTCACTAGAGTAGTAAATTGTTGCATGGTATGCAACCCCCAGAGGGCCAGCTTATAATGGTCAAGATAATTGCACTGGTAACAGTGGGGTCGGAAGTGAAATCTCACTGAGCCTGCCATCGAATAGGAAGACAATGTGCCGGGAAAATCGGTGTCAGTGATGACGTTAATTAAAGCAATATCACTGTTGCAGCATGCACCTCATTATTTTGCCACTAACCCATTTCCCGCCTGTGGCAGGATTAGATACCTGTTACTCACCCCTTCCCAAATATAGTGATGCATTGGGTCTGTTCCTCCCTGAACTATCAAATCTTAATAAACATTTATAGACTTAAAATTGTCTTTATTGATTTGACCAAGTGGGTAAATTATAATTTGGACTGGCAATACAGTAATAAAACTGAAGCGGTAAAGATTTTCGTCTCAGGCGTAGGCCTACATCGTTTTGGTAAACTGAGATAGAGTTCGTTTCGTTTCAACTGTCAGCAGCCTATTAATTTCCCACGTGACGTCATTGTTGTCATGGCAACACAGCAGGATTCTGCGTGGAGATGAATGTTGTTCTCTGGGATACGTCAATTTTAGTAGTAGGCTGACGTTGAGGTTCCAAGTGAATTTGTTTTTAGAGTTTGCGGATCAAATCTTCATGTTACAGAATTATTTTAATTCCGCATGATAATTTCAGATTTCTTGTTTTTTTTTTCAAATATCTTATTATCTGCATTTAGGTCCAAATGACAGTTGACACCGTAAGACTGATGTAAGGACCCGTTGTCACTTTGTGGCCCTTGTTAGCATGTATGGAATACTACTGGGTTGGGGAGTTGGCCAAGCAGTCATAACGCGTTTGTTTGTTGGTGTTTTAGGGCCCTTTAACTACAAAGTCATTAGAGCCCCGTCCACAGTGTAGTTCTTATGCAGAGTCGGACACTATACTAATGCGATGATTTTTGCGTATTAACAGTACCCCGTTTTCCCAAACGGCCACCCATGTCAATACTAACTGGGGTTGCGTTGCTTAACTTCAGTGATCGGACGAGAACTGGTGTGTCCAACGCAATTCGCCGCTCCCCGCCATAACGGACCGAAACTTGTGGAAGCTGCTCGCGGGTGAGAGGGAGGTAGGAATATGTCTAGTTTATACTAAGGAAGTCAAGTTTAAAATTTTCTAATGTGACTACCCTTACTTTGTATCAATTTCCGGGTCATCCCTAGTTTCTAAATCTGATGAAAGTTAGGCAGTAAAAAAAGTGCAGTTAGATCGGATAATTTTAGGATTAGATTATAGACACAAACAAAAGACATTTACAATTTTAAAGGACTGGTTATTAGGTCACTCTGAGTAACTCTGAGCCAAGAATGAATTTTGAAGATTGAAGTTTCTTCTGGAGGTAATTTACCGACTGCCGATCTATGCGTTTATTTAACTCCATGTGGAAAGGTTTTTTCTACCGCAGGTGGCATCTTACATGCCGCAAGGCGCCAAAGGTTGGCTTCCAGAACCAGAGGTTTTAGCCCGAAAAAAATCACCCGTCTCGGCCAGCATCAGGAAACGGATAATCTTGAGCTGGTCTCCGATAGCCTCTGGGGAAGGGAAGAGACAAGAACAGTAATTAACCAGGACCTTTACCTTGTTGCCGTTTGTACATGCTAAAAAGGACTAAAGACTAGGACACTTGAAATTTGTATCTGCACATCCGAATAACGATGGCGAAGGAATGATGCCTTAGAAAACATTAAAATTTCAGAGTCTTTAGACTGGGTATTATCATCTCATGGCAGGTTGGCATAATAACTCCATAACTGACAGTAGAGTTCAGGTTTCAAGAGAAAAGTTAAAGTGCTATAACGAATAGATATCTGCGGTATTCCCACACCTGTGCGGTCAGTTTAAAGGTAAATATTGGTTCTTTTGTTGCAATTGTTGTTGATGGGGACGACGATGATAATGTGATGTACGTATAAGAATTAATTATCATGTTAAACCATCCGATGATAAGACTGATTTTCATGAATACAAATTTGATTCTCTATCCCACAGCGTGCCTTCAAAAAAATATGAAGATAATAGGAGTTAATGGATTATCTATCACGAATAGCTGGTTTGGAAGTTTGATAAGAAGACATACTGTGATAAGAAATACCAAAGTTGTATTTGTGTCATTGTTTGTGATGGTTAGGAGACCTGTAACTCCCAGGGTTAGTTAGCAGTACGTCATCTGGAATCCTTGACATACATTCAACACTGAAATTTTGAGCAAAACAATAAATGAATATGCCATTAGAATGTTCCTTAGATAAGTCCATTGTAGGTTGTATGGCTAACCGGTCTAGTATACCGAGGGTGACTAGTTGACATCTCTCCATAGTATGGATTAATAATATTGGTTCACTTGTTTTGACGATAATTTTTGAAATTGTTAGCAGTTCAATTGCTCGAAGCTTCATATTCAACGGAGAGAAAATATGCTTCATGTCAAATGCTTGACGTGCAGTGGTACCATCTCTTTCCTCCTCCTCCTCTGAATACCTACCATGTGTTTGGCATTTAGAAAAGCAAAATCCCATCTAATACTGTGGGAATGCAATTCACTGGGCTTTGTTCAAGTGGATTAGTACACCATTGGGAAGCTTTTTAAAACACGTTTAACTTAATCCTATGGTCATGATGATATGTTCAATGTTCATCCTACCCCCATCAAAGTTAGGTTGTCAAGTCTGTCAATATCTCTATACGCCTTGCATGCCTACTCAGATATTCAACCTACAGACAAGTGCAGTATTGAAGATAAGAAATCGCTGCTAACTGGCCCTCTGATAAGTACCATCCTATGGCCTCTTGAGAAGAGAATCATGGAAATACACTAAGAGAATTTTTTTTGGTCATTGCATTTTTGGGGATGTGGTCGCTGCCGAGAGCATGGTGACTGTGTACATAGTTAAGAAATTTTTTTTAGATTGTTGTTATAACTCACCCCCCGCATTCTTACGCAGAACTCCCATGGTGCAGGACACGTGCGCAACCAATAAACTACGCCTTTGAGTCACAGCATCTCACACCTGAAACAAATTGAAGGATTTTTCGACTTGGTGGCCTAAGGAACAACAGTGTGAAAAGCAGATTCCTCTCTAGCTGTTGTGATTATCATATCGTTTTGCAGTTGTCACATTTATTACAATGTAGCATTTATTTTTGACTTAATTTATTAAGTACTGGAAATAGAAAACGATGAGGCATTTTCAAAATAAGTTTTTAAGTAATATCTCGTTTATCAGACAGACAGCGTGCTGAATTCCAGCAAAATTCCAGGTTCATTATGGGTCGAGCTGTTTTATCTTTTTTTCGGTAAGAGAAAGAGGCCTCCAGTGCGCCTTCCGTCACAAAGCCGTCGCCCCGTGTGTTGTACGATGTCACTCGCTTATAAAAGACCCCTTTCTACAAGGAACGAGTGAACCAGGGAACCAGGTGTCACCAGGTGTTTCCGTGTGTACCAGCTCGCTTTCTGGCGTCGCTTAAGTGAAGGAAAAAGTGCTCCAGCGAAGAAAAATAGGCTGACGATCAGTAAGCATGGGGGTTGCAGCATTAGGTTGGCAGCCGGCTGCTTAAAAACAAATTCAACAGATCGTTTATATGTTCTAATAGGTACCCGACCCTGTCATAGGCGAGAAAAGAGTTAGGGATATTGATGACGGTCTCGTTTATCAGCGCTGTTGTGTAACTCTTGGGCTTGGTGCTATTTACCGCATTATCTCGTGTATAATACGCACCCCAAGTTTTAAGTCTTAGTTAAAGAAAAATATTAATGCATGTATAATACGCAGGTTAAGTTTGCCAGTTCCCAATTATTTCAGATGACGATTGTGAAGAACTTTTAGGCATTTAATATCGGTATTGTTGGACATAACTGGACTTAGAATATTCATTTTTATTACAGGACTTGTTAATTTTTCATAGTAGTACGCTAGTATTATTACATCTATGGTTACACTTGTATTAATATACAAGCACTTGTATCTATGGTATGTAGGTAAATAAAGTGTAGGTAGCTAAATATTATATTTATAAAACTAACTCAAAACAGCATCTAATAGAAGAATGAGGTTAATTAATAAGCAAACATGTCTCTTCTTGCTTTCAATGGATGATCCAGTATTCTTTATGTGTGTTTAGTGTTCTCTGATAATGGCTGAAATTTTTACACCTATGTATAATACGCACCCAAACTTTGCATCCAATTTTTCGGGAAAAAAAGTGCGTATTATACACGAGATAATACGGTATGTTATTTTCATAGTGGGAAAGTAGGGAAAGTTAGACCTAAATTTATTCTGAAATTTGACAACCCCAATACTTTCGGATCAGGGTATACTCCTCAAATTCTGTCTTAATTGACATATTGACTCCCTGTGCCTGTCAGCACTTTAGGAGTTTTCAAGAACTACTATACGGACATCAACTTTTATCCGTTAAAAGTTAAATCATTTTAATTGTACTAGAATAAAGTCTGAAATTATAGGAAAAAAAATTAAACTGCGGGAATAAATATGAATTTTTTTCTTTAGACGTAAGAAATAAACAGATTGAAAGAAAAGGATACGAAAATAATATTAGAAACCGTTCTGCATCGATAACTTAAGGTGTGAGACAAATGGACTACTGAAAAAATTGGGCAATTTGTCAGACTAAAATGTTGAAATTTTCTTCCTGCACATCTTGCTAGTGTTAGCAGTGCCAAATTACTTACCGACACGTGGCATTAGCAAAAACGTGAAATCACTTGAAGAACCGCAGAAGAAGGAAAAGAAGAATCTTAAAATATTCTTCAAGCTTTCACCTGCTTGAGTGACAGTTTCAGTTTTCAGCTATGTGCTAAGTAAAAAATAAAAAAGACCCTGTCTTGTAAAAATGTTTAAAAAAAGAAGAAAAAAATGCCTCGTAAAACAAAAAGAAAGGAGAGAAGAGAGAAAAGAAAGATGCCAAAGAGTAAAAAAAAATTGTGATGGAAAGTGTAGAAAACAACCGAACCGAAACTGGAGAGTAATGAATCATCGGCTTTTTGACAGCCCAAGGAACCAACATGCAGTTGAACGTCTTAGTCCATCAGAGACACTGTAGCTTTTCATAGACTAAGAAGCAGAAACAGCAGCAACAGCAGTACCTTTGAATTCAGTCCTCCTTTTTTATGTGGATGTCAGTTTTCTCTATGTTAATTGTATGAATATAAGGGGAAAATTGCAGATAGTTCGCGTGCCAGTATCACAAGTCTGGAGTTTAAATTACACGCTTGACAGCCTTACAAATCTATCAATTGTTCTTAAAAGCCTAAATTTGCCACATGGACAGGCGGAAAGCCCTTTCAAGCCGTTTGTACAAAGTGAATTAAGAGAAGCTTCAACAGTATTCTTAACTATTTTTTTTTTCATTTGTGCGTGTGTCGAAGTGTAATTTAGTTTTTGTCACCAAGAATCTTTTCATCGTCACAAGTATATTATAAGCTTTTGAAATGTTACTCTTGATGGCAATGTACCTGGGTAAATGAAAAAATTGATGTCGCAATTAAGAAACCGGGAGACTGCTTTTCAAGTTCTTTTAAGTCTCTTTTAAGATAGGTTTTCAATTCGTTACTAATTATCATCTTACTAGAAAACAACTTCTTTGGCATGTCTGAAGCCTTGATTATAAATTGGGATTTTTTTTATCAAGATATTTCAATTTTTGTGTCTTTGGGCGCAAAGATTTACTCACTGTATTTTAAATGCTGATCAATGTTTTCTTCCTGTTCTTAGTACAAAATGTCTTGGCTCAGATTCACACCTCACATTTTGCACCTGCTAGCCTAGAGTTAGGTCAATGATTCATAAATGTTAAAACAGTCGTTATCATTCATTCATCGCCAGAACCTGATTAGACCCAACTTCGGGTGTTCAGGATTCGTTTAAGGTGCAAGTGACATCATGCATCCAGATACAGACATGAATTTGCTTTTCCAATCGACAGAAGGTGCACTTTAGTTTTTCCTCTGCTTAGAAAAACTAACCGACCCGACCAGGTTTTATCTGATCGAGAATGCTGCGATTAAGTTACTAAAGGGTGTCATGGTTCAGGTTGGGTCCTGGCTGAAACCAACAGTTGCATTTAGACTAAAAAGAATAATAAGTAGACGAAACCGTGGCGCACGGTGAACCCTTACTATACAATAGCTAGTTGGTCAAAATTCTCTGTTGTAGGAGCTCGACCCCGGGCATCGGGGTTACAGCATTAGGTTGGCAGCCAGCCACTTAAAATACCGTCAAATAGATCGCTTATGTGTCCCAATGGCACAAAATGGGTACCCGACTATCATAGATGTGAAAAACGTTAAGTGAAGATGATATCATTTTGCACCTGAGCCTGCCATAGGCGAGGAAAGGATGCGGAAAAATTTGCGATGAGTGATTAATTGTAATCTCTGGAATAATCTGTTATCTTCATCCAGTAATTTCATCTTAGTACAGGTATTAAATTGTCAGAGCGGCTGTATTGCATTGGATACACCAGTTCTCGACTGATCACTGAAGTTAAGCAACGCAACCCCAGTTAATACTAACATAGGTGACCACTTGGGAGCACTGGGTACCGCCAGTACTCAAAAATCGTCGTAACAGCATAGTGTCTGTGCAGACTCTGCATTAGAACTATGCAGTGGACGGGATTCTAATGACCATTGTAGTTGAAAGACCATAAAACACCAACACATCAATCAATCAATTAAATTGCCATATGATTCTTGATGTATTGATACTGGGTTTGATCCTGATCGACGCTGGTAGTGATTAACGGGCATACCAGTGCCAGGTAAGGGATGCAAATCTGTAGTCTCTAACAGTATGGTGCATACGAGTTGTAGGTAGTCGTCTTTGGTGGAGGCTAATGACCACAGATGTACCAGATCGCCATCACATAGCCGAATGAGCAAATCCTTATCGAGAATATTTGAAATGCCTCTTTTAAATTTGAACATCGAGTGTATGGGACTTGGTGATCGATTCTGGTCGAAAATGAAGGCTTTTATTCAATAATGGAAAAGACCCTAAAGATGAGTAAACGATTTCTTCGTGTGGGGTACAATATTACAATAAGTGCAGCAAAGTTTCTACTTGTGGGAGGTCGCCCCCAGAGGCCTGTTTCTCAACAACAAGTTTATAGTGATAACAACGGTTTATCAAATAGATGCCACTCCTCAGACATTGCACCTTTATTTAAAATATGAATGAAAAACAATCGGATATCAAATACACTGTGTTTCTGCAACCGTAATTAAAGAAGAGCAGTACACGTTTTTCAGTAAGTTTCTTCTCCAACTTTATAAACTCCCATGTAAATATTTAAAAACCAAAAAAACTAAAACATGACTTTGTTCTGACAGCCGGCCTTGAAGACTTGAGCATCACCAGACTTAGCCAAGTGGAAAATACTAAACAAATTAAGTCAACACATTGTGAAGAAATATGTTGTAAGTTCCTTAGAAAAAGAACTATAATAATTTTTTTATAAACATTTTAATAATGAAAATTTATGTGAATATTTTTGACATTCCCACACCCCCCTCCTACTATAGCATTGCTTCTGCTCTTTACGACGCTGCAACAGACAGCACTGACAACATGGACTATAGACAGGGACGTCAAGAGACGTTGCGACGTCCCAGGGGAAAAGTATACCGTAGGACCATTCGACTTGCACAAAAATCGCATCCTGCGAAAAAAAAACACTGTCTTATAGATCACTCTTGTGTCCATTCAGAGTGGCAAGATGGGTACCCCACCCTGTCATAGGCGGAAAGGTTAGGAGTTACTTTGTATAAGATAGTGTTCAGGCTCGGGGAATTTTGTCCCATCGTCTCCACTCTCGTCGGTCCTTAACCATAAATTCCAGAGGGCCTAACGGGAACAGGTAACATGAAGGAGATAAACTTGCATTGGGGTTATTGCACATTGAACGGGACCGCGACTTAAGATACACTAAGATCCCGAAGATACACTAAGAACCGCCCACCTCGGATGCATAAGGTTATCACCGAACCACAAAGACAGGCAGGCTCAAGACAGGCTCACCCCCGAATCTCGCACGGTGACGTCTACTGCATGCTCGGTGAAAGGGCACCACATTCATGTCGTCTGTTTTGATATTGCGCTTTTGCCATTTGTGATAAGACAGGAAATTCTAGAAGGTACTGTCTCCACCCTCCCGCCACCATCCTATCGACTACACCTATGTAGAAATGCAATTCCACCGCCCTTCATAATATGCGTCCTGGTGCGCCCAACTTTATTTTATACAAGGAGGATAAAACAACTTCGGCACGCCCTTGTCAATCCCAAATCAGCTTGTTATCCAGTATCTTTCATACTTTAAGGCAGGAGTCCTAAACAGCGGCCCACGTCCAGATGTGGTCCTCAAAAGGTTTTGAATTGGCCCGCGAAACTCTAAATTTGCACTGAAACCTCAAAAATAATACTGGCTAGCATTTTGTGTCCAATTTTAAATCTATGAATATTTGTACACCTTGACCTGCAATATTTGAAATTCTTGTATATCACTGCATTTAAACGGTGATATTAGACTGCAGGGGTTAAGGGTTAACTAACAACTACTACTAACCCTTTTTAATATGTGGTTTGTTGAACATTGGGTGCTGCTAGTTTTCCCCCTCTTACATCCCGCACTCCTGCCTCCTCTCACCCGTGAGCAGCCTCCACAAGGCTCGGTCCGATATGGCTGCTTGGCCGACTCCCAACCCGTGAGTGTAACATACATACATATAATAATTCGGGTACCCACCCATTTTTGTTCCATTTTGACAATTTACCCAGCCAGCTACCAACCTAATACTGCAATTCCTATGATCATTTCTTGGGACACTCCACAGACTCCAGGGAACGAATTCCTACACCTGAAACTTTTTTCGGACTGCACGTGTATTTTACCCCGTGATGTAAGGGCTCCCTTATGTGCAGATGACATACTACACACCATATACTTCCCATCCAACGAGGAGCGGCGAATTGCGTTGGACACACCAGTTCTCGTCTTATCACTGAAGTTAAGCAACGCAACCCAAGTTAGTACTGACATGGGTGGCTGCTTGTGAAAACTGGGGAAAACATCGTCGCATTAGTGTAGTGTCTGTAAAGCCTCTGCATCAGAACTACACAGTGGACGGGGCTCTAATGACCTTGTAGTTGAAGGGCCCTAAAACACCAACAAACCCATCCAACGGATTTCGCCCGAATGAAACCAAACCATCTCGGTTCAATATCGAACTTGGAGCCACTGATGTAGCAGTCGATCACGATATCTTTGGACCTCCCCAGGTGGGTCAATTGATGACTAACAACAATTAATAAAATTATTTCTCTTTCGAATTTATACAGACAAGCCTCAAGTGTTTGAATAAATTTTATACTCGTACATCGAATTCTAGTTGGAGGTTTCCAGTTGTGTCTTAACATACTGCATAATATTGAACATGACGTCGCAATCTGGAGGTATCATTCAAGTTTTCATTCATTTTCAAATGTGAAGTGTGAATGGTATTCCTTAACGTTCTCACTTCAAAAATGGTGAAGAGTGGCGGAAGAGGGTACTCCCTTTCTCACCCTCTTCTGCTTTGTCTACTCTGTTTCTCACAGATGAGCACACCTGCGACTTTTCTGTTGCCACATGCAGTGTCCACGCTAAGACACTGCCTTTCAGCAACGTCTCTCTTTCTCTCTCAGCACTGATTGACCCCTCAGTGAAACATTGGTGCATCAACAGGGAACTTGTGAATGTTCATATCAAAGGGAGATTATTTTCAAAAGCTCAATTAGTAAATGGATTAACATTTGAAAAAAAAAATTTTTTTTGCTCTCTCTCTCTCTCCCTTTACAACATGACTGCCAAAAGACGATGGATGGATTTCAGTGTGATAAGGAAGGCTATTAAATGTGGATATTCGTAGAGGTTGAGGATGTAGGTGACCTTTTCTATGAGGTCTTGAAAGAGAGAGAAACGTTATCGGACCCTGAAATAAGTGAAAATTTGCTCCACCTATATCCTTTTCAATTTGTATAAAGTTATTGATTAGAGCCATGACCTGAACAATGATCAGGATGACTTTTTTCTCTTATCTAACAATACGGTGACATTGCCGTTTAATATACAAAGTCATTTTCAGTACTGTGATGTCATGCCTGGTTTTTTGGCACTGACTTTTTGACAGACTGCAACATGAAATACTGTAGTTGTAAAATTGATATAATTTTTGATTAAAAAATCATTTCAGGGGTTGAGGGCAAATGCGAACGCCAGTATAAAATCTTCAACTAGTGCGGACATTTAAGGTCATCTGATGAGAGCAATTCGACCCGCTTCGGTGACGCAGTGGGTAGCACGCTCGATAATTGCGTCAGTGGTCCTAGGTTCGATACTGGATCGAGGTGGGTTGGCCTCTTTCGGGCGAGAGAGAGGCCCCGAGTGCGCCTTCTTTCAGATGAGAAGTAAAACTGAGGCCCCATTTGGTATTTGCACGTAACAGAACCTTTTCTACTATGCAACTAGTAAATGAGACAGAATTTCCAGGTGTAGGAGCTCACCCCCTGGCGTCGGCGATGTGCCCCAAAGAACAGTAGACTGAAGATAAATAAGCATAGAGATTGCAGCTTTGGTCGGCAGCCGACTGTGGAAAAACACTGTCCAATCAGAAGGACAAGATGGATACCTGACCCTACCATAGGCGGAAAAAGGGTTAGCAGTTGCTTTGATGAGGGCACTTCAAACAATATGCAACTGTGTGCTTTCCGGCTGTTTGTATGGGTTAGGTTGGGCTTTTATTTGTCACAGTCTGCAACATTTTTGCAAGGCGTTAACATTTGGCATCTGTATTTAGACCTGTGCTTTTGATCGATTTCAATCTATGTATGACTCGAAAATTTGCGAGTTTGTTGCAGTGGTTGCCGCATTGAAAAAGTCTAAAAATTGTGGGTTGACACAGGTAGTTACTGACAGGTTCTACTCAGGGGACTCTATTCTTGCCTCGCATGTCATGTAAGACAGTTATTTGTTTAAATGTAAAGCTTTCTGTAATAAATTCTTCGTTTTTGCGTACTTTGTGACTGTCCTTCTGTAATTTCCCTAAAGGACCTCACTTCCTATTTATATTTGGCCTTTCCTTCTGAAATGACCTTAAGCCCTTTTTTCTTTAAATTTGTGTAAAAATGTTGAAGTTATTCTGTTTGTCAATTGTTTTTAGGGTTTAAAATTTGAACCACAAATTTGTTTTCTTCTAACGCCCTCCTCCTTTTTTCCTCTCCCTCATCTTCCATGCCTCACTCCCAGCAAGGATTTCCTAGGTTTCTAATGTGACTGCGGTTGAGACCACTTCCCAGTGGTTGGTCTTCCATTGTTTAACATACAGCTCGTCGTGAATGTTGTAGAGAAAGAGAGAGAAAATGCTACGGCATTTAACCCTAAAATAAGGCAGTCAGCTATCAAATGGCACATGGTTTCCATCTGTGTACATTTAGGTGATGCAAGGGAAAGAAAAGTTATATATACAAGGGAGAGGAAGATAGACGTGAAAAGAAAATTTTGTGAAACAAGTCTGGAAAATTTTTCAAATCTCACTCACTCACTCTTTGCCTCTGTCTTTTCTTGTATAAAATATCATAGGATGTCTTCAAGAGAACAATTTAGTTCATGACATTTTCTGCGAAAAATCCTCCGTTTATACTTTACAAAGATGACTTCCTGTATCAAGTGAAAAACAGGAAATATGTGAATGGGGAGGTGTTGATGGGAACCAAAAATCTTCGCTGTGTTTACAAATTTTTAACTATTTTTATACAATTACTTCTATTTAAATCCCAATGTTTGTCCAGTTTGTAAGAATAAGACAGTGACTTCTGTCAAATATTGAAAATCTTCGGTTTTTTTTTTTATTTCTAAATTAAGATGTTTCAATGTCAGCCATTTTTTCTTCTTTAGAAATGTAAATCCTATTAAAGCTAAACCCTAAGAAAATGATAAGCCACTACTTATTTTTGTTAAATACTTTGCAGATTTTGATCAATCCTCTTTCAAATATCTATTTAGTGTACATAACTGTGTCAAGTGGGAGTAAGTTTCTTGCTAAATCTTTTTTTTTTTTTGGTCATGAATGACCCCCACCTGGAAAACTTGTCTTTCCTTTTCTACAAGTTGACATTTCTTTCTCATAATTTTAACAAGGCATGTCGTTTCATTTCAGCTCTGGCATTAAAACCTGATGCTCGATTCTGGTGGTAATCAGGTGCATATCTAGATGAATCCACCACTAAGTGCACTGGTCCAGGGAGCGGCGAATTGCGCTGGACACACAAATTCTCGTCTGATCATTGAAGTTAAGCAACGCAACCCCAGCTAGTACTGACATGGGTGGTCGCTTGGAAAAACTGGGTACTGCTAGTACCCAAAAAATCGTCACATTTCTGTAGTGTCTGTGCAGTCTCTGCATTAGAACTACTCTGTGGACGGGGCTCTAATGACCTTGTCGTTGAAGGGCCCTAAAACACTAACAAACGAAACGAAATGCACTGGTCCACTGAGTGCAATGGAGCTTTCGCCTCGTTGGTGTTTTAGGGCCTTTCAGCTACAACGATCATTAGAGCCCCGTCCACTGTGTAGTTCTAATGCAACGTCTGCACAGACCCTACGCTGTTATGATTTTGAGTATTAGCAGTACTCAGTGTTCTCAAGCGGACACCCATGCTAGTACTAGCTGGGGTTGCGTTGGGTAACTGCAGTGATCAGACAAGAACTCGCTCCCAGTGCAACGGACATATTCCCTTCTGGATTTCTCATTTCCATAATTTCCGGAATTCTGAATGTTCCCGTTTACTTGGCCCATATCTAGTTGACTCACAAATCCACGATTACAGGTTCCACCACGGTCAAGGCGATGGTGTCATTACCGGACTAGAGGTCCCAAGTGTATTTTTCGGAAGCTGGAAATTAAAGCCGTGGTTCCGTGTATGTATAAGATGTATATACTTGCAAAATTCCCAGTATAGGAACTCGCTTCCTGATCTCCATTCGAAGAAGCCGACGGTAAATAAACAAGGGTTGTAACATTAGGTCGGCAGCCGGCTCCGCAAAGCAAAGCAAGCAACTCCTAACCCTTTTCCCGCCTATGGCAGGGTCGGGTACCCATTTGTACCTCTGAATGGACACAGGGTGATATATTGGACATAGTTTTTTCTGCAGCCGGTTGCCGGCCAAAGCTGCACCCCTACGCTTATTTATCGTCGGTCTAGTGTTCGTTGGGGAATGCTACCGACGCCAGGGGGCGAGCTCCTACACCTGGAAATTTTGCCTCATCTACCCGTTGCGTAGTAGAGAGGGTTCTTTTACGTGTTAGTGCCATCGTACACCCACACGGGACCTCGGTTTTACTTCTCCTCCGAAAGAAGGCACACTCGTGGCTTCTCTCTCGCCCGAAAGAAGCCGACCCACCACAGTCCAGTATCGAACCTAGAACTACTGGCGTAGTTGCCGAGTGCGCCAAGATACCTTTCAATATTCCGTCCATTTGTGCCTGGTACAAGCGAGATATGAGGGTGTCTGACTCTTCCATCGGCTGGAAAACTGTTAGGAATAATGATTCAATCTTGTGATGAATACAATGCCTTGTCAATAAAAAGAACCCTTTCAGTGCAGAATTAATTACATTCTAATTACATTTAATTTCAGAAATGAGGAGATCCAGGGGGTTTTGATCCTTGTTGCCAAAAGGCTACTAAGCTGGTTTTATTACTTTGTTTGTTTGTTGGTGTTTAAGGTCCCGTCAACTACAAGGTCATTAGAGACCCGTCCATTGCGTAGTTCTAATGCATAGACTTCACAGACACTACACTAATGCGACGATTATTGGGTATTAGCAGTACCCAGCTTTCCCGAGCGACCACCCATGTCAGTACTAACTGGGCTTGCGTTGGTTTTATTACATCAGATCTACCGTCAATCATATAAAGGCTACTGTCCAACTGCGATATTTGCATCCAGCAGAAAAATTCTGAATGAATACCGCAGGTTTAAATTTCAGAGCTCGTCAATCGCCAACACTATTTAAGGTAAAAATGAGTAAGTATTGATTAATTTATAATTATACTTGATATTTATAATGATATTGATTGAATTTGAATCATCTTAAAGCCGGTGATAAAAATAAAAAGTCTACTACTGACATTTGGTGGAATCATAGGTCTGAAATAAATCTGTGTGACTTTAGTGCTACACCTTCAGATCTCTCCCATCCCGAAAATATAAGAGTGTGTGACAAAATATGAAAAAAATAGGGTTGGGCGCGAGTGTAATGACGGTAGGAAACCAAGAGAAAATATTTTCTTTTCTGGATTGGTGCTACTTGAAACCAGTTGATTGTTAGTTAAACAGTGACGGAAACCTCCCAAATATTTCAATGAAATGACCACGTGGGCCCCACTTCAAACATGTGGAGACTTCACTCATCTTCAGTTTGACCACATCCATATAGTGGATGATTATATTGTTGAATTGTTCACTTCTGTAGGTCAGTTATCAAATCCTGCAGACGAGTCAAATGAAAAATAAACTTTTTCAGATTTATTTTAAATACAGCGTTTTTTTTCTTATTAACATACTTTTACAAACAAAAAGCAAGCAACTCCTAACCCTTTTCCCGCCTATGGCAGGGTCGGGTACCCATTTGTCCCTCTGAATGGACACAGGGCGATATATTGATCATAGTTTTTTCTTCAGCCGCTTGCCGGCCAAAGCTGCACCCCTACGCTTATTTATCGTCGGTCTAGTGTTCGTTGGGGAATGCTACCGACGCCAGGGGGGGGGCGAGCTCATACACCTGGAAATTTTGCCTCATCTACCCGTTGGGTAGTAGAGAGGGTTCTTTTACGTGCAAGTGTCATCGTACACCCACACGGGACCTCGGTTTTACTTCTCATCCGAAAGAAGGCACACTCGCGGCTTCTCTCTCGCCCGAAAGAAGCCGACCCACCACGGTCCAGTATCGAACCTAGAACTACTGGCGCAGTTGCCGAGTGTGCTAACCACCGCGACGACCACATACTTTTACAAACGTGTAATAATTATATTCTTGAAATTAATAAGTGTTTGTAATAGTGTACGTGTCATCAGTAAAAACCGATGTCGTTCTGATATCGACCTCGTGGTAGTCGCACACTGAGCAATAAAGCGACAAGCAACTAGCAATGTTGTCGCTCTAAACGACGAATGCGATAAATTGAATCTCTTGCTACAGTGCTGCAACATTTCCGGCTCATCTGGTGTCGTTAATTGGAATTTTAGGTCATTTTCTCAGCTAACCTCTTGGCCCTCCTGTAGCCCATCTTGGTGGCTCAGTGGTAGTTTGCTTGTATTGAGGTCCCTGGTTGTAAGTTCGCCTCTGACTGAGGCAGGAAAGAGAGCCCCCCCCCACTGCGCTTTCATCGAATGTGAAGTAACGCCGGGGGTCCCGTGTGGAGTCACCTCCACGTAATTCTCCATTCTTACACTACCGCATCATTACTAACAATTTCCCGCCTATGGCAGGGTGAGGTACCAAGTTGGACATATGAGCCATCTGTTGCATGGTATTTTTACACGGCCGGCTACCAACTGAATGCTACAACCACATGCTTATTTATAACCGGCCTATTCTTCTTCGTCTGAAAAGTTGAGTGTAATTAATTGTCCCACATAAGGGTTTGCAATGTTATCTGTCCATCTAAGAATCCTAAAAATCCGGATTGAATTTCATTTGAATTTTGTGATGCAGCTGGAGATGGTGTAACTTTCTGGAAAAATTATTAGTGAGGCCCAAAAAAGAATTTTTGTTAAAAAATGTTAGAAATGTGAAAGGGTGGACCTCTTCTCATCTCGGCCTGAGGTCCGAAAAATTGCCTGCTGAGCCTATCCTGCCACTTATCTGTAACAATAAATGAGACTAATATGTATATCGAATCAATTTCCCCCAAATCTGCCAAAAAGTTTAAACAAATATGAAAAGAAATGTCTCCTGCACACGCCAGACGGGAGTTCACCTATTATTATAGTGACCAAGAGCAATAATTAGTAAGGTGCAAGGCAGTTTAGCATAACAGAAAGTTCTTCAGGGTGGCAAAGAGATTGGGATTGGATCCAGCAGCCATATACTGTATTGCCCGATAACATTTGAACTTGGATCAGCTGCCTACAGACAAAAGCTCAGCCAGGTTTTTCTTCACAGACAATTTTGACGTCATTGTCTGCATGTGTAATATTGAACCACATTTTATTTCTCTTTATTCAGCTTAGATTAATTCATTGTAATTTCTATTTGAGACTTTAGCATATTTTTACAAAAAAGAATTTCTAAAGGAAAGAAATGATTGAGGAGAGAAGTTACAATATAAAGAAAGTATTCTTATCTTGACATGCATTTTGGTCCAGAATTTTCTGGATCAATGAGAGTGACACCTCCCTCATTGAATGTCATTGCCATTGCAGGACATGAATGGCAAAGGAAGGCCCCTTTTTGTTTGAGTTTAAGCCCTTTGATAAACACTTGAAATGTCCTCTTAAGACCTAATGTAAACATTATACCATAGCGTTGAGAAGACTACTGGAATCATTTCAATTATGGCTTTGAACATACACACAGTATGAAAGGGCAATGGGAACTGCGTCATGGTCTTCAACTTTTTCTCATCACTTTTCAAATGCAATTTCAGTGTGAAAGGTCCTCTGCAAAAGAGAGAAGAAACATCTTCCGAAATAAAATGCAGTTTCAATTAACTGGTCTTTGCAAATTACCTAATGGAAGAGATGGGTCAACAATCCATTGAACATTGCCTTTATCATGACTCAGGCTCATCATTTATCCAATGATTTAATTAGTTGTATAGGTTACTACTAACCTGTTTCTTACCCTGGCTGGGAACCTCCAAAGTCCAAACATCCAATGAACGAAAAACATAAAGCTATTAACAGAACCGGAAACCAGAATAACAGAAATCACAGAGCGGCTGTATTCCGTTGGACACACCAGTTTTCGTCTGATTACTGAAGTTTGGAACGCAATCCCAGCTAGTACTAACATGGCTTACCGCCTGGGAACACTGGGTACTGCTAATCATCATCATTATACCCCTATCCCCCCTGTGGCAGGGTCGGGTCTGCGGGTCCACTGAACATGCTCTGACTGGGGACACCCTGGAAATATTGGCTGAGTTGTCTGTGGGAGGATGCCGGCCTACCCCACTGTTCAAACACCGCATTACACAACCAAAATAGAAATTTTTGGCAGGTAAATTAATGCTTTGTTGGTTATAATGTTGCATGGTGTCTGACCTTTTGCACAATAACTACAATGCAACAGGAGTCAGGCTCATGCCAAACACTAGCTACTGCTAATTCCCCTCCCCACCCAAAAAATCGTCGTAACAGCCTAGTGTCTGTGCAGACTCTGCATTAGAACTATGCAGTGGACGGGGCTGCAATGACCATTGTAGTTGAAGGGCCCTAAAGCACCAACGAACTCACAAAGTGGAGACTGAAGGCAGTCATCGGAATAGCCTATCATAAACCAAAATGTTTAACAGTCGTGTAAAAGCCGGGACAGACTGCAAGGCCGACTGGATGTTAGAACCCTTTTAGTTACCTCACACAATCATACAAAGATATACTAGGTTTGAAACCGACTCTTCCTGTTTGTTTGTTTGAGTTTAAGGTCCCGTCAACTACAAGGTCATTAGAGGCCCGTCCACTGCATAGTTCTAATGCATATACTGCACAGACACTACACTAATGCAACGATTATTGGGGATTAGCAGTACCCAGCTTTCCCGAGCGACCACCCATGTCAGTACTAACTGGGCTTGCGTTGCTTAATTTCAATGATCGGACGAGAACTGGTGTGTCCAACGCAACTCGCCGCTCCCGACTCTTCCTGAACCCAAAACGATGATTAGACTACTAATATGTAATTTTCGCAACACAACACGGGTGACTGCTTGGGAACATTGGGTACTGCTAATACCCAAATCGTCGTAACAGTGTAGGGTCTGTGCAGACTCTGCCGTAGAACTACGCAGTGGACGGGGTTCTAATGACCATTGAAGTTGAATTGCCGTAAAACACCAACGAAACAGGGGGAGCGGCGAATTGCGTTGGACACACCAGTTCTCGTCTGATCACTGAAGTTAAGCAGCGCAACCCCAGCTAGTACTGACATGGGTGCCGCTTGGGAAAACTGGGTACTGCTAATACCCAAAAATCGTCGCATTAGTGTAGTGTCTGTGCAATCTCAGCATAAGAACTATGTTGTGGACGGGGCTCTAATGACCTTGTAGTTGAAGGGCCCTAAAACACCAACAAACAAACAACCAACGAAACAAAAATGTAATTTTCGCGTATGGCAGGGTTAGGTCTGTCTTGGTCGTTTAGTGGTTAACATACAGTATTTGAGTCCGGGAGTCCATGGTTGCATGAGTGATTCTAGTCAAGACTGATGGCTTCTTTCGGGGCTAGAGAGAGAAGACCCTAATGTGCCTTACGTCGGATTGGAAGTAAAGCCGTTACCTCGTGTGGTGTGTACAATGTCACTTGCACGTCAAAGAACCCTTTCTACAGTACCTGGAGCAAAATATGCGTGTATTCGGCAAATTTTCCTGGTTATGAGCTCACCCCTGGCGTCGACTTACAAGATTATCCCTATGAAGGCAATAGGCAGACGTTCAATAGTCGGCAGCCGGCTGAGTTTCTGCACTTCACCTGTGGACCCAGACATAGGAGGAAAAGGGTAAGAAATGATGATAAATGGCAAAATTAGATGCCAGGTAAGTTGTACAGAGATTCAGAAAGGGTAGCAAGGAGAAACAATACAGTACTTAACTATCACCCGGGGATATATTGAACCTGGCTGTTGTACTCCAGAGCCCACTAGTCCCGATCAACGCAAAGGGCAAATTGGTCCAGATCTAGGGCCTCCATTGTTTTGTACGTTATTTTAATTTTGGTGCCAAACTTGCTGTTAATTCAACCATCTTATGAAGGTTGCAACCTCAGTGTTTGGGGCCCATTTCATCGTTTCGGTCTAAGATCCATACACATCTTAATTGGGCACTGATGCAGATAACCTTTAGTATGTTTTTAAACTGATCTGACCAGTTTTTGTCTCTTTACAGAAGCACTGCTCTAGTTTAAGCTATACTATAGTTTCTCTTTTGTTTTCTAGTTTTTGCCTCAATGTTTGAAGCAACACAGCTGAGTTTCCTGGCGATTTGTTTAGATTTTTAGGCCAGTGTGAAATTGGATGGGAGTTGACGGAGAAATGAGTCTTAAACACCACAAAATGAAATTTGAAATGTGAAATATTTTTGACCTCATTTATTAAAATTTTACTGCATTTTGGATTTCAACTAGGCTTTGGTGTTTGGAGCATCAAAAAATGCTCCCACAAAAAAGATTTTGAACAATAGTTTTCAAGTAGAAAACGAAGGGTATTCTTGTCGAAATGATTTAAAGTCACGTTTATGTTTTCAATTTATTCGTCATGATCATTTTCAAAATAATACGTTTTTCTGCCATCTCATTATTTTCATTCATGTGTGAAGTATTTAACCTGAACGAACAATGCACATATTTCTACAAACATATTTTTAAAAAAATTGAAATTTTTTTTTGACAGAGTTGACTTCTTTCTAATGTCATTTTTTCCAGCTGGACAATATGAAGTTAATTTCATTTTAAAAATGCACTTGATTGTTTACATAATGACTTGCCATAACTCACATTTTTGACAGATTTGATGAAATTGTTAGCGGAATATTTTAATTTTTGGCTGCGTAAGGCCATGGGTCGAAATGTTTTGTTGTGAAATAGTTGCATAACCCCAAGCCTAAATTAGCCATTTAAAGATTTAGAGAAGTTCAGAAAGTCTTGTCGAGAGTCCAAACCCTGATGTTATCTATTAGCAAATTTCAATTGGCAAAATTTGTTATTCGTTTAGCGATTGGCTATTCCGATTTTATAAATTATCTGCAATAATCTATTTCCGGCTGGCAATGGAAAGAAGAAAACCGAATTGAAGAGAAAGACCGAACTTTTCGACTGACCATCGCGATAATAGTTCGACACAAATCCACAGTAGGGCGCCACAAACCACTAAACTTCGCTCTCTAGTTTCAGCGATAGTCGGCAGAGGGCAGGAAGTAATGGATCTCAAGAATCGTGAGTATCTTATAACCAATGGAAGTTTAGGCGGTTTCTTTTCAAATTATGCCTGGTTGTTTTATTTTATATTCACAGTAGGTGTGGTAAGGTGTGCAAATTCTTTATGTGTAATGCTTAACTACAGGTATGTCTTCTTTCAGTAAGTTATTTCTACTGATTCGAGCACAATTAGCACGGAGTACTTCAGGGTTCAGTAGAAACCTGTTAATTCGATCGCATTACTTATGAAGTCGTTTACCTACCTGTACTTCCTTCCATTCAGGGACCAAAGTGAGCACCAACCTCTACCAAGTACCTGAGCCTATGTGCCTGCGTATTTTAAAATCAAGAGATAAATGCGTGACCAGCTCGACTCCGGATACCTATGGAAGCCTATGACGGTCGGGTCGCGTTGGACACACCAGTTCTCGTCTGATCACTGAAGTTAAGCAACGCAAGCCCAGTTAGTACTGACATGGGTGGTCGCTCGGGAAAGCTGGGTACTGCTAATACCCAATAATTGTCGCATTGGTGTAGTGTCTGTGCAGTCTATGCATTAGAACTATGCAGTGGACGGGTCTCTAATGACCTTGTAATTGACGGGACCTTAAACAACAACAATCACAGACGGTCGGGTCTTTAAAGTTTTAACTTTTACCTGCTTCCTGCAGCCAAGTCCAGGGGCGGATCCAGGGACAGATCAAGAAGGGAGCACTTCAAAAAAAATGGTGCGCCCCAAATATTTTTAAATATTCAGAATCCCTTAGTATAATTCTAACTAGCAGTAATAATAGGTCCTCTACTGCCCCTTAGACCAGTGTTTTTCAACCAGGGTTCCGTGAGGTCTGCCCAAGGGTTCCACCAATGGCAAGGTGAAATATAAAAATAACAATGAAAACACAAGAAACGAGAACGACTATTGTCTGTCGAAGATGAACTTCAGGTGTCTCTTTCAAACATTTGGCCACGAATTCAACTTCTTATGCTAACACACACACAACTATATCAATTAATGTTTTTTGTCACTGTATGGTGCTCCACGAGAGGTCTAAATGTTCCAAAGGGTGGGATTCCAATAAAAAGGTTGAAAAACACTGCCTTAGACAATGTCCCATCTTCAGTGGTTTAGCCAACTGCAGATTGGACTGGCAGTAGTCTAGAAATGAGGATAGCAATGCAAAAGTGTCTCATTAGTTGCAAAGTTGAATCATGCATCAGTTGAAATATGCGCCCCATTGGTGCACTGAGGGCCTATGGGTGGCTGAGGGGCTTGAGGTGGTATGGGCATGTGATGAGAGAGGAGGAGGAGTTTATTAGGTCCATTATGGGTCTACATGTGATTGGGGGCACCAGGGGTAGGGAAGACCAAAACGGACGTGGGAGCCGGTGGTGCAGAGGGACATGGAGACGTGCTGGGTGGAGAGGGATTTGGTGGGGGATAGGCGAGAGTGGATTAGTTTCGTGGGTTGGGGAGTAAGCCAGGCAGCCATAACAGGACGAACCCTTAGGAGGATGAACGCGGGAGATGAGGAGGTAGGTGAAAAGACGAAGGAGAGGGTTAATTTGCCGCACCCAACGTTCTTTACCAGTCACCCATGTTGGTATTGACGTGGGCTTGCGCTGCTCAACTTCAGTGATCTCACGGGAACTGGTGTGTCCAACGCAACTTGGCTGCACATGGAGGATAACAACCGGCAGGCGGGAGGAGTGTAAAATGATGATGATGACATTGAATTCCAAGGTATCATCCTTGTAAGACACCTCAAGACCCTCCCGCTGTTATGACATTGCGCCCTTGTGAAAACATCGTCCCGTCTTTAGATACCCCCTACTTTACCATAATGTCAACTCAAAAATACTAGTGGTTTTATTTTTTGCAACTGGACCTGCTTTCAATGAGTAACTTGGTCAGTAATGAGGTGAAAATCACATCACTTCACTGTCTTAACAGCAAGATCAGAGTCTGCCATGACTCATGGATGCCCTGTCACACGAATGGTACTTTTCACTTTACCTTTTTCAAGGTACCAGATATATTTCCTCTTGCGCCTATTTCTTTAACTGTCCCTATCCCAACATTATCTTTACTATTCCTAAACGAAAAGTTCTTCATCATACTTCCCCTGTTTTCTAATGCTTCCCATCTCCTGCCATTTGCGAATGCCTTTTGCTCCTTCGATTGCTATACGTTTCTTTGCCCGAAACAGAACTTTAAAGTTCTGAAATAAGGCTCCAAAGAATACTCCGAAAGGCAGGAGATCCTAGTGCAATATGATTTTCAATCGAGATAGTACATCAACACACGGTACCACAACTGTCAATTCCGTTCTAATGGAAGATACACTTAAGGGTCACCCCCCAGTGTCAGACAGAAGGTCGCTGCAGTTCTTTTCTAGGAGCGAACCCACCCCACGTACTTGCACAACAAGATGCAAGAACACAAAATTTAGTACCACTAAATCCAATTCAACCAGGCATATTGCCATCTGGTTATTTATATAATTACTGCATTTCTATATGACGGAGTGATCTTCATGGATATTGACCCAGGGAAAGAAGGAGTTGAAAAGCTTCGTACATTTGTTTTCTTTTGAAAAACTGAGAGCTTAACAAAAATAGCACAATGTTTTTCAAGCCGGGTTCACTCTAAATGGCAAAGTTATACAAATTTGTAGTTAAATAGAAAAATAAATGTTATATAACTTTTTTTTTTGCTACGCAGCAAGTTATATATCATCCATAATGTGTCGGTAAAGATCAAAAGGAGTTTCTATATACAAAGTTAACAAGTTTTGTTATATAATGTGGACCCAGAATAAGACAGGACCCTTGTGTTTAGTGATAGTAGTCGCCATTGACTCACTAAATCGCTTCAGTCAGTCTCTTTCCAGTCATGTCCTGCTATTGTTACAAATTCTTTGAAACCACGAATTTCCCGCCTTGATACTTTGTCTTAAAATGAGCGGGAATTGGCCTCGATTAACCTCTGGCCCTCGAGAGGAATTGCCTTCGATTTTTCTAGTCACATACAGGCTTCCTGTTCTAAGATTTCAGACAGCAACATGCGCCATGTTATGTCCAAAATCTGAACTTGCAGTTAGAATTGGCTTTGAACATCATCCCGGATCGATCCCTACTTATTTGAGATGTAGCCTTTTAAGAAATAGGTAGAATGTTTCCCACCCTCATGAAGTAGTTTTGGGAAACAACACTTCTGGGCGGAGGCGTCGCTAGGGTTGGCGTCACCCGATGCGGTGACGCCATGATGACACCCCCCCCTCTTCCGAAAAAAGCCGCTCTTTTTCTTCTGTTTTGGTGTCACCCCATTTGTCATGGTGCGAGTGGTGTCGCCCCTGTGCGGCCCGCACCCCCTAGTGACGCCACTGCTTCTGGGTATTTCTGAGCGTATTTTCTTCTTGAGCACAAAAGTCATTCAGTTTGTGCTTGCTTGCTTGACTGTTGAGCTCATTGACTGTAGGTTCGATCCTGGTCGAGATTTCTCTTAGGCGAAACGGAAACTGCATGCTCATTCTGTTAGGCGAAATTGGCAGTGGAGAATAACTCATTCCTAAGTTTAAATCATTGAAAACCCCAAGGAACTGAAGCATAGCACCCATTCTGCTATCCATTACCTACCTGCTATAATGACTGACGCCTCCTTTCAGAAAGCTCGCCATGTTATCCTCCCCAAGAGCATCCCATTGCCGAATGGTCCTTGTGGGAAAAAAACTAGTATTATGAGTCTGCCTTTGTCCTGATCTTCAATTTAAATGGATGATCATTCTCCCCTTATACACTGCCAGGGATAAACTGCCAACCGGAGGACTGTCATACCCCGTTTTCAATAGTCTGTTAAAAAGACTAATGCTCTGAGATACCCGCCTCTGACTGTGGGATGGCAATTAAAATCGTGGTGTAACATAATAGGTATGATGACCTCTGAACGATAAACAACACTTCCTTCATTCACCTATAGAGCAGCAGAAGGTGAAAGGGCTGTGAGAGAATCATCGTCAAATCAGAGGAGTAAAAGATTGGGTTACCACCTTGAGGTTTTCGTGGCTGCCAATTAGCCAACCTCTCCAATGCTCTGAATTTCACTGACTGCTGTAGCTAGAGATGACCAATAAGAATATTTAACAATCTGCTGCACCAGTCTCGGATTCTACGCCCTATCTTCATTTCACTCAGGAGGTAAATTGCTGCTCTCACTAGGTAGTTGCATCTTAAGGGGGTACATGATTGCTATCAGGTAGATACGCTGTAGGTGAAGCGGTATGTCAGGACATCCATAAATATTTCACTTTTAAAGCATGTGATAAGTAGATCAAAAATACTAATGAATACCCCTAGTCTCTACCAATACATAAAGTTGAGTACGTAAATAGATAGACGAAATTAAGGAGAACACCATGCCATTTCTATAAAGGTGACAATGGACATATGCACAGGGCTGGGTTCCATGTTCTATTTTGGACTGAGGTGGTTTGGCTTCTTTCGGAATAAGACAGCACTCCAGTGCGCCTTCCGTCTGATGGGAAGTAAAGGTATGGCCCCATATGGTGTGTACGGTATCACCTGCACGTAAATGAACTCTTGCTACATGGAGTGAATTAAATATGCATGTTGTTAGGCAGATTTTCCAGATATAGGACCTCACTCCCCCTCCCAGCGTCAGTGAAGGAAATGTGCCCCAGCAAAGACAAAAGAGCCAACAATAGGTACAGAGGTGGTAGCATGAAATTGACAGCCAACTGCGTAAACTACCGTCCCACAGACAAAAGTGGGCAACCAACCCTTCCATAAATGGGAAAGCGATTGGTAAGGCTTTCCACGGTAGATCGTCATCCGTTGAGCGCTATGGCAAAAAGTTTTGTGCTATCTCTCTCCTCTCTCTCTCTCCTCTCTCTCTCCTCTCTCTCTCCTCTCTCTCTCCTCTCTC
>JAAFCE010009126.1:14895249-15028563 GCA_013389805.1 Trigoniulus corallinus | reverse complement strand
AGTTAAGCAGCGCAACCCCAGCTAGTACTGACATGGGTGGCCGCTTGGGAAAACTGGGTACTGCTAATACCCCAAAATCGTCGCATTAGTGTAGTGTCAGTGCAGTCTCTGCATAAGAACTATGCTGTGGACGGGGCACTAATGACCTTGTAGTTGAAGGGCCCTAAAACACCAATAAGCCAAATCTCTCCTCTCCCTCTCTCCTCCCTCTCTCTCTCCTCCATCTCTCTCCCCTCCCTCTCTCTCTCCTCCCTCTCTCTCTCTCTCTCTCTTCTCTCTCTCTTCTCTCTCTCTCTCTCCTCTCTCTCCTCTGGCTTCTTGAGAAAACTGGGTACTGCTACTACCCAAAAATCATCGCATTAATGTAGTGTCTGTGCAGTCTCTGCATTAGAACTACACAGTGGATGGGGCTCTAATGACCTTGTGTTGAAGGGCCCTAAAACACCAACAAACAACAATCCGCCATTTTGTGGTGAATCGTGAAGCAAATGGACCCAAGTTGAGTTTTCCTTTTTGAATATTTCGTTGTTTATTGCCGAAATGAATGGACGTTGGACGTTTAGGAAACAGAAAACAATAGAAACACTCAACAAAACTTTGTACACAGATGTGGTAAGTATGATGGTGACAGGTTCTTCAAAAGACCTTTGATAAATGATAATTTTGACCTGGTTGGTGACCCGCCTGTCAAGCCATAAAAGTTAGAGGGTTTCTTCATGTCAAGTCAACCCATTAGGGTCATCCATCAATCTGATTTTTATAAGAGGGGGATCTGTTAAATATCTGCGTTTGGAAGTCCGTGTGGTCAACTGGTCTGAAAATTTGGTTAAAATTTCAAAGGCCACCAACAATACGGAAATGAAAATTCAAGTTCAACACCATAATTTATAACATCGAATGTTTACCTCTGTGACGTGGTTTGAGATTTTGTATACTGATATCAAAATTGAAGTTTATCATGAAATTATATTAATATTTACTAGCATTAAGATTTCAGTAGCATGTTTGATGCAGTGGCGCATCCACAGGCGAATCAGGGGAGGAGCACTTCAAAAAAAGTGCGCCCCAAAAACGCCTCATCATTTGCGCCCCATTTAGGCACTGAGGGGGGGAGCAATTGCTGAATTGCTCCCCCTCTGGATCCGCCCCTGGTTTTATGGCACTATATTTTGTGATGAACGCAGTAAACATATTGTTACATTTCGTTCGCATTCAGACAAGATTGGATTGGCCCATTAGGACCGGGTTTCTTTAATAGGGCCGTCGTCTTTCGAGAGCCAACAGGTCATCCATCCTTAATTACATGACAAATCACTGTTTATGAATTTAACATTACTTTTGTGAAAATAATTTCATAATCATTTCTTGCTTGCTGTAGCTTTGATTTAATAGTTGTAGTGCATTTTTTGTCATCTTCTCCCTCGATTTTGGCCTCAGCAGGTGGCCTTTCGTCAAATATGGTCCCGTGTGGTGTTTACAACGTGGTCTGCACATAAAGGAGTAAGCATGCTCTGTAACTGCGTCAGTGGTTCTAGGTTCGATACTGAAACGAGACATGTTGGCGTCTTTCGAGCGACAGAGAAGCCCCGAGTGCGCCTTCGGATGAGAATGGTGCGGCAAATTGCGTTGGACACACCAGTTCTCGTCTGCTCACTGAAGTTAAGCAACGCAACCCCAGCTAGTACTGACATGGGTGGCTGCTTGGGAAAACTGGGTACCGCTAGTATCCAAAAATCGTCACATTAGTGTAGTGCCTGGGCAGCCTCTGCATCAGAAATAAGAGAGTGAACGTGGCTCTAATGACCTTGTAGTTGAAGGGCCCTAAAACACCAACAAACAAACAATCGGATGAGAAGTTAAACCGAGGTCCCATTCGGTGCACGATGGCATTTGCACGTAAACGAATCCTCTCTACTATGCAACGGGTAGATGAGGCAGAATATAAAGGTGTAGGAGCTCACCCCCCTGGCACCGGTGGAATTCCCCAACGAATAAGCGTAGAGGTTGCAGCTGTGGTCGGCAACCGACTGAGAAAAAAACGCTGCCCAATAGATCACCCTTGCGTCCATTCAGAAGGAGAAGGTGGATCAAGAGAGATATTTGCGTATTTTGGCTCTTCTCCCAGAACTTTTGTTAGGAATTTTGGTATCACTATTCGCACTTCTCGAGGGACTGATGGTTTGTCCGAACGCAACTGACAGGAAGTTGAGATGAAAACTATTGGTTTAGGGCCCCCTTTTGTTTTTGGAGGGTATCTTGTAGGCCTGCAGTATAAGAGATAAGCCATTATGATACTCCTTTCGTTCCATCATCATACCCTAATCCTGCCTGTGGCAAGGTCAGGTCTGCGGGTTCTGGGCCTCCATTGCCGCCTATCACCGACCAGGTTCCCATCCACCCCATGCACTATCATATCCATTCGTACTACCTGCTCCTGCGTTTGCTCAGGTCTTCCCGAGCTCCGGGTGCTTCCAATAACCTGCCTCCCTGTGATGGACCTAACCAGCTCCTCCTCCCTTCTTCTGGTCGCATGCCAATGCCACCTCAATTTATTCTGTCGTCTTTTCCACGATATTCCCCACCCCCAATCTACTCCTAATGTAGGCTTCCTCATTCCTAATTTTGTCTACTGTCGACACTTCACCCAAGTACTGCAATATTCGCATTTCAGTGATACTCATTTCGTGTAATTACCGTAAAATCTCACGTAAAGTCCGCATCTCAAATATAGTCCGCATTAGAGATGGGTATGTTTCAAATATAGTCCGCACTTTCAAATTCCTACTGTAGCCAGTGGCGCAACTTGTAGGGACAATGGGATCAAATGAATATGAACATGAAATGTCAGATTGCCCTGACGATGAAATTGAAATGTGAAAGATTTTACATTGCATTATCATATAAATAAGAACGTACTGTGTAAAAGTGTGTTGTTAAGTGTAATAAAATGTTCAGAAAATGAGGAGCAGTTTTCATTGAGAACCGTTGGTTTCATTTACAGTCCGCACTCATATAATCCGCCCTCACATATAGTCCGCACTAAATGACCCTATGTTTCGCGTATAATCCGCGGGCACTACGTGAGATTTTACGGTACTTCGTATCATATATGGATCTGGCCCACTACTTGTTTGATCCGGCTCGCTGATCCAAGCAATGTTCTCGCCCGAAAGAATCCTTTAAACTTTGCCAGGAAAGGTCCTGCAACCATGGGCTCACGAAATCAAGTAAGGCCTACGCTAACCACTGAGTTACCTGCTATTTATGGAATGACTTTGACTGCCCCAAAATTTGGTTATCTCATGACCTTCCGGACTTATTGCCTCAACACAAGCCTACTAAAAGATTTAGTAGTATAGCTAGATGTTCCCAGAAAGTAATAAATTCTTGTAGTTTCTGGCTCAAGAAGTGCAAAGAATGGGTACTACTTGACCCAAGTTAGTCATGATATACTGTATTTTGCACTTCAGAATTGGGGTAACCGGTCAGGAAATTGATTCCTGACCTACTGAAGAACTTGCTCTAAGCAATTGCCGGAGGAGTTGAATAAAGAAGCAAAAATATATTTCCCTAGTAACAGACTTTTGAGGACATGTTTATTAATTAAGGTTAAGTATTTAAAATTTGTCATTAATAATTACTTATCAGAAGTTGTAGTTAGATGGATGTGCCAACTGTTGGAATGAGAGAGTTTTGGTAAATGTTTGATTGTACTTTTGTAGGCCTAGTTCAAAGCCATCGTCTTATAAGAATCCAATCACACCGAAAATGTAGAGAAAAATTAACTCACGGTCGTCATATATTCGCTCCGCCCTATGGTAGGGTGGTGGTTCACGAGTAGTTCTTGTTCTTTACGCCCCGTCAATAGGTCCCTATTGCCCCCCGCCTTATCACCTGCTCTCAAGTTTACCCGCGTCATATTCTATAACAGGTATATCAATTTCCCTTTATCTTGTACTGACGCAAGAAAAGGGCCTGACTCAGTGTTGACTTGACATGGTACTTGACTCTTAAACTCATGGTTTGCAAGTTCGATTCTGGTCGAAGTTTCTTTTGGGAGATATTCCTTCGGGTGGTTAATACTTAACCTCAAGAAGGATACAGATGATGAAGCTTATCATGTTCGGATGCAAAATAGGGCAAATCACCCCTAACCATACAGCCATTATGTGCCTTTTGGTATAACCAGGGCCGGCTGGAGGTTTTCTAGGGCCTAGAGAAGAAGTCATTATGGGGTCTCCCAAATAACTTTATAAAAGGATTTTTTTGCATTGAATAATCATAAAAATATGAAAGTGCGGAGCCTCTCTCCGTCTATGGACCGGAAAATCGACGTCTGAATAGGCAGTGGATTACGTATCCAGTTATTGTTCCACTGGGATACATAAGCGATCTCTTGAGGCAATTCAAATTCCTATTTTTCTTCATTAGGGCATTTTTCCTCTAGTGACACCAGGCGGCGAGTATCTACACCTGGGAATTTTGCCCATCTATAAGTTCTATGTACTGTAGCAGGAGTTTTACTTCCCATCCGACGGGGGAGCGGCGAGTTACGTTGGACACACCAGTTCTCGTCTGATCACTGAAGTTAAGCAACGCAACCTCAGCTAGTACTGACACGGGTGATCGCTCGGGAAAACTGGGTGCCGCTAATACCCAAAAATCGTCGCATTAGTGTAGTGTCTGTGCAGTCTATGCATTAGAACTATGCAGTGGACGGGTCTCTAATGACCTTGTAGATGATGGGACCTAAAACACCAACAAACAATGGACCCTAATGACCTTTGTTGTCGACGGGCCCTAAAACACTAACAAACAACAACAACCAACAAACAACAGCCCATCCGACGGAAGGCGCACTGGGGTCTTCTCTCTCGCTCGAAAGAAGTCAGCCCACCTCCATCCAGTATCAAACCTGGAAACACTGACGCAGTAATCGCCAGGGTGAAGCAAAATGGTAGAACCTCTTTTCCCCAATGCTGCATGTACATTCCGAACCCCTCCAAGGAGCAACATATTGGCTTGTCTATCAATGCGCTCGCTGGGTAAGGTATCCTGATGTATTTCTTTCTCCACTCATCTTTCTCCAGCCCGTTTAGAAACCTTTTGTCCTTTCTTTCAGGAGACAGTGGATCAATTCTGCACCTGGTCTATTTGAGTTCAAGAGCATGTCATTGTTTCGAGATGTTGCACTCACGTGCTGGATGGTGCAATACTGTGTATTTGATTTAACTGATCGTCAGAATGAACTCAAAGTGCAAGGTAACAACCTGACAGTTTTGAATGTTGAGATTAGATGCTTTTGTAGTGGCACATAAGAAGATAAGAGAAATAGAACAACTTAACCGGGCAAAACTTTTTTTGGGCGACAAAAAGCATTACAGTAGACCCTCGTATTCTGGACAAGGGGTGGATAATGAATGGTTCATATTGGTGCGCATTTACATATGTAATAGAGAAAAGTTTGTCAAAGATGCAGTGGTGTTCCCCCAGAATTATGCTCATGGGGGCCACTGATAGGTGCCCCCGCCCTCAGAAATTATGAAGATTGACGTCTATTCAAATGAGTATATGTACAAAAAAGTAATTCCAACCCCTTTTCCCGCCTATGGCAAGGTCAGGTACCCATCTCGTCCCTCTGAATGTACACAAGGGTGATATATTGGACAGTGTTTTTCCGCAGCCGGTTGCCGACCAAAGTTACAACCCCTATACTTATTTATCGTCGGTCTACTGTTCGTAGTTTGTTTTGTTTGTTGGTGTTTTAGGGCCCTTCAACTACAAAGGTCATTAAAGCTCCGTCCACAGCATAGTTCTTATGCAGAAACTGCACAGACACTACCCTAATGCGACGATTTTGGGTACTGTATTAGCAGTTCCCAGTTTTCCCAAGCGGCCACCCATGTCAGTACTAGCTGGAGTTGCTCTGCTTAAGTTCAGTGATCAGACAAGAACTGGTGTGTCCAACGCAATTCGCCGCTCCCCTACTGCTCGTTGGAGCACTCCACCGACCCCAGGGTGCGAGCTCCCACACCTGGAAATTTAGCCTCATCTACCTGTTGCATAGTAGAAAGGGTTCTTTTACGTGCAAATGCCATGGTACACCACGCGGGACCTCGGTTTCACTTCTCACGCGAAAGAAGGCGCACTCGGAGATCATCTCTCGCCCGAAAGAAGCCAAACCACCTCGATTCAGTATTGAACCTGGAATCACTGACGCAGTACAGTAGTCGAGTACGTTATCTTCGTGACGGGTTTGTAATTCACGAGTCCCGTAAGACATTAATTTTGTGGGGTAAAAAGAATATGTTGTTCAATATGCCATACCCTCTTCTGAATATTCCTTTAAGGTTATTTTCGTTCTTGGTGCCTGTCGTCAAAGATGGACCATATGGAGTGGTTGCGGTAGGGTACATGGGTTGTAAAATGGCATGATAGACAATAGTATAGCATTTCAGTCCAGACTTGGGTACCTAGATCTGGTTGTTAAAGTTGTTAGTCATAAATGGGCCAATAGCCTATTTTTTTCTTACTCCTCAAGTTCCCCTCATCTAGGTTGTTGTGCCAGGCCGACATTTTGGGAGATTATGAGGGAGTTGAGAGCACCAGTCGTCTCTGAATTTAGGGGTAAGATTTTAGATTGTAGAAAGTCAAAGAATTTCACCACCACCCGCGTTGAATTTGGCTTTGTCCAATTTGTAGAACAACTCTTGAATTGCCAGGCATCCAAGTTTTTCACACAACCATTAGTCGGTGACCTAAGAGCAGAGGGTGGAAATCTGGCTAAGGAGTTAGGCATGTTGGGAACCCCTGCAACGTTTGACCCACAGTCAAAACATGATCACAAAACAGAGACTCAACTACGAGGGTGGAGACATAGTTGACGAGGAGGAAGGGTGATTTTAACGGAGTCTGTGTGGCCACGTGCAGCTTAGAGCACGTGTCCATTGTGAGGGAGGGGTCATCCTGGGACCTTCAACCTTGGTGAGTTACTGAGCACCGTTTTTTTTAATTGGTTGAGTGTCATATTTTAAATCCAGATTTTTTTTTCCTGCTATTTGGTGGCACAACTGATTTTATCAGTTCACAGTTTATTGTAAAAAGGTTTCTTTTCTCTGAAACTTAAAATGGAATGAGATGGACCTAAGCGGCTCTTTAGGAATGATTATAGGGCCATAAATAACGGTAAATTGACCGTATTATTCAACTAAAATATAGCTCCAAAATTTCAGCTCGCATACATCTGGTTTACAAGCATTTGTAATAAGATCAGTTGACATATTAAGGTTAGAATTAATAATGTCATTGACAAGGTGGTGTAATAATAAAATATAATGAGAATGTACTTTATGTGGCTTATAAGCAAGTAATTTTTAAACGCTTATGATGAGGATCTGCAATAAGGAGGCTTGAAGGTTGGTGGAGGCATTGACTCCGTAGCCTCTGGAGTGAAGGCGGACTGGGTTCAATTCCCAGCCGAGGAGACCATGCTACCGCTGCTCTTCTCTTCTCGGCACCGTGAAAACCATGAACCTGTTGTGTCCAATGTACAAAAGTGCTGTTAATTTAATATGTTAATCCACTTCCAGCCTATGGCAGATTTTGCCACCCAGGAGGCACCCAGAAAAGCATGTTTTTGTTTCGTTGGCGTTTTAGAGCCCTTCATCTATAAGGTCATTAGAGCCCTGTCCACTGTGTCGTTCTAAGAGACACTACGCTAATGCGACGATTTTTGGGTATTAGCCGTACCCAGTTTTCCCAAGTGGCTACCCATGTTAGTAATTTCTGGGGTTGCGTGCTTAACTTCAGTGATCAAACGAGAAGTGGCGTGTCCAACGTAATAAGCCGCTCACTCCCAGAAAAGGAACACAAGCTACAGAATTCGGAAGGAGAGGATGAGGATGAACATTAGAGGGAGAGGATGAACATTAAGAATTCCTGGGTGAAAATTTGCACATTACTTTGTATGTAACTGACTGGTTGCTGACGTGATGCTGCATTCATTTTAGTAGCCTCTCACGGTCAGGGAGGATTGTGAAGACCCTTTTATTACCATTCTGGAATCCACATAGGGAGAATAAAAATCTTATAGGGTATACAGATTTTTGTGAACTCTTAGACTAAGGTTTATTAAACTGAAGTATTGATTGTGGAGATTTCAAATGCTATGCTTGACTCTAATCATCATTGGCCTGGTTTACTGAACTCTTTTAAACTTGAGATTAACCCAGAATGTAAAGTAATGACAGATATTGACTGTTCGAATACGAAAACATTATGCGCCAATTAACGCAGGAGATATATTTTTGCAATGAAACTTCTGCACTTCTGGTTTATATTTGATCGTTTTTCGGACAGTGGCCCAACATACAGTGAGCCAACGATGAGGAAACATAGGGGTTTTAGCTTAGGTCGGCAGCCGGCTGAGCCTTTTTCGTTTGTTTCGTTGGGGTTTTATGGCCCTTCAACTACAAAGGTCATTAGAGCCCCGTCTATTCCATAATTCTAATACATACTCTGTACCCAATGTACCTAAACGGCCACCCATGCTAGTACTATATGGGTTGCATGGCTTAGCTTCAGTGATCAGACGTGAACTGGTGTGTACAACCCAATACAACCGCTCCAACAGATCCCCCATGTATCCATCCAGAAGGAGTTTGCTGTTTGTTTGTTGGTGTTTTAGGGCCCTTCAACTACAAGGTCATTAGAGCTCCGTCCACTGTGAAGTTCTGATGCAGAAGCTGCACGGACACTACACTAATGCAATGATTTTTGGATACTAGCGGTACCCAGTTTTCCTAAGCGGCCATCCATGTCAGTACTAGCTTGGGTTGCGCTGCTTAGCTTCAATGATCAGACGAGAACTGGTGTGTCCAACGCAATTCGCCGCTCCCCCATCCAGAAGGACAAAGATGAGTACCCGACCCTACCATAAACATTTTTACCATAAACAGCTAGAAAAGCTCTTTATTTCCAATTTTTCGGAGTCCCTACCCTGGCTATGGAACCATCATACATATCCTGCACTATTCGAATAAACGCATAATGCATAATGCCTCCCAAACTATCTGTCGCAGAACGCGTCATAGGCCTTCTCCAAGTCGATAAAGATGGCATGGGGATCTTTCTTTGCTGCTATATACTTTTCTATCATCTGCCTCAGAATGAAAATTGGTTCCATTGTGGACCTACTTGGCATGAACCCAAACTGATTTCCACGGACACTAGTTCTATTTCGGAGTCGACATTCTATCACTCTCTCCCAGAGCTTCATAGAATAGTTCATTAGCTGAATACCTCTATAGTTACCACGGTCTTGGACATCACCTCTCCTCTTGAGGAGTGGTACTATCCAACTCGTGCACCATGCAGAAGGCATTTATCTCTGCTAGCTAACCTTTTGACAAGTTTTCTTAGCCACCTGATTCCTGTGCTCCGCCACAATTCATTAGGAACTCTGACTGGGCCTAAAGCATTGCAACGTTTCATCTTCCTAAGGGCCATGACTATTTTCTCCTCCTCAATCCTGTCTACCAACCCTGAAGTGGTAGGATGGGTGTCCGCATCGTCCTCTCCTCCTGCAGCATATAAAAGGCTGTGAAAATCCTCTTCCCACCTCCTCTTTACCTCAGAACTGGGGAAAAGAACCCTACCTTTGTTATCTTTCACTGTTATGGCTTGGGGGTATATCTTTGCTCATCCTACCTCTAGCCTAGGCTAGTGTAAAAACCTCTCTCTCCCCTTCCTTTGGCTCTAACTGATCATAGAGGGCATCATAGTTCTGGCGTCGCCAAGGCAATGTTCTTTGGAGCTGTGGTCTTGGCCTGCCTATAATGTATTTTAGACTCCTGGTCTCCTGTCTCCATCCACCTTTGGAAAGCAGTCTTCTTGTGCTTGATGGCTGCCTCGACCTCATCATCCTCATCATTCCACCACCAAGGTTGCCTGCCATGGAATGTTCCTCCTACTCTACCGTGGCCTAATATGACTTTCCTTCATTCTCTGATTTTTCTGGCGACCCTGTCCCACATAGCATCAGCTATCCCTTCCCAATCCCAGTCTACCTGTGTGTGGACTTTCCGTGTGAATTCCCCTGTTTTGGTGGGCAATTTCCATCACCTAATAACCTGTTCGCCTTTCCATGAATTTGCCTTGCCTGCCACTTTCACTGTGGTTTCTAACATAAGTAACCTATGGCCATATTCTTTTTGAAACCTTTCACTATGGAGCTACCCTTGTTCTAGCATCCCTTTTAATTTGAACTCCTTTGTGTTGCTCTATTTCAGAGCAGACGACCATACAAATAATCTAACCTCAACTTTTGGCACAATTGAACTCAAAGTTCAATATATCCGCCTTGCTGGCACAGTAGGTAGCATGCTCGGTAACTGTATCAGCAGCTCTAGGTTCAATATTAGACCAAGGTGGGATGGCCTCTTTCGAGCAAGACAATTGAAACCGAGGTCCCCTTGTGTTGTACGATGACATTTGCACGTAAAAGGACTCCTTCTACTGTGCAAAATCCCAGGTGTAGGGAACGGTTGTATTGCGTTGGACACACCAGTTAGCGTCTAATCACTGAAGTTAAGCAACGCAACCCCAGCTAGTACTAGCATAAGTCACACCTTTGGAACATTGGATACTGCTAACAGCAGAGTGTCTGAGCAGGCTCTTCATTAGAACTACGCAGTGCTTAACTCTGCCATAGGCGGGAAGATGGTTAGGCGTTGCTAGTTGCTTCTCTTTGAACTCAAGGTTCAATATCTACTGCATGTACTTTATTAAGAAACTGAGAGCGGCTGTATTGCGTTGGACACACTAGTATTCGTCTGATCACTGAAGTTAAGCTATGCAACCCTAACTAGTACTATCATGGATGGCCGCTTGGGAAAACTGGGTACCGCTAATACACAAAAATCGTCGCATCAGCATAATATCTGTCAGACTCTGCATTAGAACTACTCAGTGGACGGGGCTCTAACGACCTTTGTAGTTGAAGGGCCCTAAAACACCAACCAAACAATATAAAGTAATAGACAGAAGCATAAATGAATTGGTTAATGCTCAGGGCCTCTCAGATCTGCACTGCGGCCGGCCCATTAACACATGGAACCTCCATTCAATTTTGCGTTCCAAACGTCCCTTTCTTGCCCCTGGTGCGACATGCAAAGGTGGATACCCACCGGTCGCAAGTAGAAGGTAATGATGATTTTGTGTGAAGATGTGAAATTATTACTGACTTCCACCACTGCAACAGAAGCGTTATAAAAATGCATGCAGTGCCGGATTTCGTTTCGACCAAGAACCGGATTTAGGACCTCAGAGACCTGCTGTTAAATTCAGACGTGATTTTAATCATAAATGTGGGCCCGAAATTTCCGTATATATCAATATTACCATATCTATTCTTGAATTATCGCTTATCAGACTATCTTATCGTCCTCTGATGTATAAAAGTTAAGATTTTGGCGTTTGGAGCAAATTCTTTAGGAGCTTATTTTATCCTTACAGCTTCGGGCCCATAATGACCTCAATCCGGCACTGGATGCATATGCCTTCTGTCACTTATAATTTTTCCAGAAACGTTGTTTTCGTCTTTTTGTGATGTTAATGTTGTTAGTATTGGTTAACCTCAAGGGGAGTCCCTATAATAGGGCCCTACCTCATATGTTTGCCATTACCTTGCCATAACTAATTATTCATTTACTTTATGATAGTTGTGAAGTGTATATTTCCAGTAGTTATGGTGGCCCTTTGTTTCAGCACACTGACGAAGCTTTCATTACTCAATAGTTCCTAGGGCTAGCCATTCCTAGTTACGAAAGTCGTCAGTCTACTGTTTGTTGGGGCAATCCACCGACGCCAGGGAGGGAGTTGTTACATCCGGAAATTTTGCCTCCTCTACTCGTTGCGTAGGAGAGAGGGTTCTTTGACGTGCAAATGGCATCGTACACCACACTGGTCCTCGGTTTTACTTCTCATCAGGAAGGTGCACTCTGGGCCTCTCTCTCAACCCACCTCGACCCAGGATGAAATCTGGAACCACTGACGCAGTAAATTGAGCACACTAATTGCACCACCGAGGCGGGTCAATTTAGTTTACCTGTGAAAATCGTAGTAAAATAGAAATGTTTAAAATTAAATGAAGCATCCTTTTATCAGAATTTCAGTTTTATTTGGAGGAGGCAAGGGTCCTTGTCGATTTGTAAGTGGACTTGATAATTGGAATTAACTCTTCCTCTTCAGCTAAAATTGAATTTTCCCTACCTGTATTTTGAGTGTAAGGTTTCATGTTACCAGAACAGTGTAGTCCAGTGGTTTTAGAGCACCTCTGCCAATATGATGTTCCTAGTAAGCATCATAATACCCTTCTCTGCCCTGTTGCACGTGCGAATCTATATGTTCTAGCTTTCCACTGTTTCCCAGAGTCCCATCCATCCACCCTAGATGTTGCTATACCTCCCCACTATTGCTTTTCCCCGACGTTTGCTTCGGACTTCACATTTTAAAATTACCTAAGACTAAATTCCCTGAATTTCTTCCTCATGTATCCTAGTCTGTTATGTGCACCTGATTTTGGTAATAGAAGTACATGATACGATGTGGTAGAAGGGTTAGAAGAAGACTGAAACAAATCCACAAACACAATTGAACATCTGTGAAGGGGAAATGGAAAGCTAGAATTCACAGGCCAAAAATTTGGCCTGGCATGATTATAAGCGACACAACTGTGTAAAATAATTGTCTTCTAGCTTCTCTCTGACGCGGTCTGCAATGTTTCAAACTTTTAAGGAGATTCTCCAATGAAATAATTGTTACTATCCTGTTATAGACATTTTTGTGAAAACGGTAAATGTATTAGTTGAAATTTTCTCAAATTTCTCGACAAGAATAGATGAAATGTTTACTCGGATGAATGCTTTGTTATGAGCCACCCTTCATTCCACCACATCAACCCTTACATAAAGATATCTTTTCTACCCCCTTCGTAATGAAGACGACCGACTCCCATCAAGAAGATGCCACTTTGAAGGGAAAAAACATCTTTTTACATAATTTCCTTCTCAAAAGAATTTCCGCCATCATCACTCCTATTTATCGTAAAATTGTAGGTGAAGATAGATTTTGAGAGTTAACCAGGCTGATTTCAGGAGAAAATGTCGGGATTTGTGTCGGTAAAAACTGTTAAATACTCTTGTCATTATGTGTTATTCAACTATTGGCATGTTAACTAAATGGTGTGTTTTCTTCTCGTAACCTTCGTAAATTTTGCCACATGTCAGCTTTTTTTCCTCCAAGAAGGCCGGCATCCTTAAGAAGTAGATGGGCGAAAAAAATTAGGATATCCTCTTGTGATTGGTTCAAAATTACCAATCGTCTGGTAAGGGTGGAGTTCATACCCATGCTTGAAACGAAATTAAGTATGTGTGGGGCGAAGAAAATGTTTTCCAAGAAGGAACCAGAAAGGTTTCTTTAAGTTTTACAGTTGGTATTCCATGTCCTATGCCACTTATACTAATTTTAGCTATTGAAGGCCCTTTTAGGTAGTTTCGTTACTAGAGTCACCACGACCATCATCATCATCATCACCCTCATTGTCATCTTCGTTCATCATTATCATCACAAGAAGATGAGGACCGCATAATAGCAAACTATGGTTTGGCACTTTTGATTACTGTACACTTGATGTCAACGGTCATGCAGCATTTTGGTCTCGTCTCATTTCTGAAATCCTTAATGTTACCTTCAAGTCTCAAGGTATGATTTTTGTTTTCGGCATCTGTCTTAAGTGTTTGTGCAGCACATGGTGACATCTTAACCGTTTAAGATCGACTTCTACTCATTGAGCTCATCCTAACTTGAAATTAACGAATAGAAATTGGAGAGGAATTGCTGCGTACTGTCTATTTAACTGAAGATTTCAGTGCTTTTCGGTGAAATTCATCATAAAAAAATTCTGGTCAATCATCATGTGCCGCATAAACATCAGTGTGAAGCGCGTAAAGTAATGAAGAGTAAACACCATCAACACGATATCATGACGACAGATCCTTCAGTGCCATCCATGGAGCATTCTACCAACCCAACTGGACCCAATTCTGGTGAGCCAACTAGTGTTGTCATTGGTGTCGGTAATGGTGATCCAGTTGATAGAGGTGGTAGTAATAACAGTACCTTAAATAAGAAGGGTAGTCCTGGAGTTAGAAGACAAGAGAAACCACCATACTCTTATATAGCCCTCATAGTCATGGCAATCCAGAGTTCGCCCAGCAAAAGGTTGACCCTCAGTGAAATCTATCAGTTTCTTCAACAGCGATTTCCGTTTTTTCGAGGCTCTTATCAAGGTTGGAAAAATTCTGTGCGTCATAATCTCTCTCTGAACGAATGTTTTATCAAACTTCCGAAAGGACTAGGACGACCTGGTAAAGGTCATTATTGGACTATTGACCCCGCCAGTGAGTTCATGTTTGAAGAAGGCTCATTTCGACGAAGACCTAGAGGATTCCGTCGTAAGTGCCAGGCTCTAAAGCCCTATGGATTTTTTCCGAATGGCAGTGGAACTGGATGCTCAATGTTGGCTTCACAGTACGAAATGATGCAAGTTCAAGCTCAGCTACAGCATGGTGGACACGGTAGCTCGATGCCCACATCAGGAACGCCTGCAGGTTTTCATTGTTCTGGTCCCAGTTCTTCTGGTTCTGCCTTAAGTTTAGGTCCAGTGAGTATGTCATGCTCTAATGGCTCGTCAGCCATTAGTCATGGACAATACGATCATCATCAGTCGTTGGTTGTCGGTGGTGGTGGAGGAGGAATCGTAAGTGGGGGCGGTGGAGGAAATGTAAGTGGAAGTAACAGTAGTCAAGCAGGTACATGTGGATATGGCTCTCCACAACCTGGTTCCACGGCCGCCGTGGCCACAATGAATTTAGGAAATGTTAACGGCGGTAGCGCACCTTCGTCTGGAATGATTGGATTTGGCAATGGACATTACCTACCAAGTTGTTCTTTGGCCAATATTAATGTCACTTCAACCGTGAGTATGACTGCTGGAACTCCAAGTGTTGCTGACCAATATGGTCAGTTTGTGGCTGCAGCAGCAGCTGCAGCTTCTGTAGCTGCGGCCAGCTCCAATTCATCTCCATCTCAAGTCGGGATGTCAATGTATTCGGGATCTCCGTCACCAGGCATGAATTGTGGACAGAATGGAGTATCATCCAGTATGGATCTCTCTTCGATGAATCCTTGGGTATCTTCAGTGTCAATGGCAGCTTCTCAGTGTCATCCTTACATCAAACAACCACCTCTCAGCCCTACTGGAAGTACAGGGTCAGTTCAGAGTTTGTCACCTACAAATAGTGACCCAGGGCTCTATCCTTTGAATACTTCTTCTCCGTGCAATCAAATGGTCCCACCTCCACCTCATCATCATCACCATCATCATCATCATCATTTGCAGAACGGAGAAGCTCTGGACATTTCTAGTATTGCTGGTGAGCATTTTTGACTTTTAAATTCTAGAGATAAAGCTGTCTTCTTTTCATTAACTACAGAATTTAGGTAGAGTTTGAATTTTTATTGAAAATGTGATTAACCAAAGGAGAACGACTGTCTGTGAATGTATTGCCGTCGGTAACTAGCTTTTTAAAATGGTTAAGGTCATTGCAACTATGTGCAACCCACTTAACTGCTAGCCCACAATTTATTTATGAAAAAAGTCTAGAAATGTTATAAGATTATCAAGTTCTTACGGGCTCATGTCACATGACTGTCATTTAGGCCTATTCCCATTTGTGACAAGGCTATATCATTCTGTGTCACTGCCTGACATCTGAAGTGTCTATGGTTAAGCTGCAAAATGCACATTTTTGAAGTTTTATTTCGGATGACTCTGAAAGCCCCTTGAAATGCAACGTGTACCTTGCAACATTTTGCCCTTTGAAAACTCTTGTAAGTTTAATTTGGTCCTTCATAAAATTAATTAAGCTTACCTTCATCATGTCCCTGCCAGAAAACAAGCATGCAGGAGACTAATCCCGAAATGTTCTCCCATCCATTTTTGTGGTGTCTTAGTTATACGTACCGCGTTGTAGGCAATATTCTTGAAGAGGACCATATCGGTGACTTCTTTGTTGTTTGGGTTTAGAAGTTCTCAAGGCAAACGCCTGTCTGCCTGCGTGTTTCTTTGAGACCTCTTGAGCCTATTTTGTGATGACAAACCGAACTCGCACTCGTTTCCTTGTCTCCTGGTTAATACTAGAGTGCTCTAATTCTATTCCGGATCCATACGCGATGTCTTAAAAAGCCGTTTAGGTTTCTGGAAGTTTTTTTTCTCAAAAAATTTGAAAATAATGGGACGTTTGTGATGGGGTCCGTAGTAGTAGTGCCTAGGTTTAAGAGGTTTGAAGTCTAGATTTCAGTATCAATTTTCTTGATAATGCTCTCGAGCACTTTCAATTCAATGCGTTAGTTGTGATGTAGACGGAACACAGACGCGATACAATCAATCGGGTTGGGTTTCATGATAATTTTGACTGATGTTATAAAGCCCCATTTAGGATGTAGATCAATATGCCTTTGGACCTTGCTCCACTTGAAATGATATTTAAAATGTTAAAATATATCCCGTCAGCTTTTTTTGCTCGTAGATGGGACTCTTAAGCTCATGATCTTGTATAGAAATATTTTTGTTAGTAATCCGTCCAACGAAAACTGACTTTAGAACGTCCATGTTTTTATAATTTACAGTAATTCGTTATCAGGACTAATTAAAGTAGGGTTCTCCCGGGCTCACAGTTCATCAAAGTTGTCGTTGTGGAAGGCGGTAGGGCATAGCTACTTTAGACCCACAAGCAAATGTACGCTTCCCCGCCGCTCCACGTGGGTTCCCGGAGTGAAATAGAGGGTCTGCTATATTCCTTATGTCATTAGAGGTAACCAAAACTGTTGTAGCTTTCGGTCGGTAGACAGTCATTTGAGACCATTCTTCATCAGTTCACCATTTTGCCCCTAACCTTTAATCTTATTCTTAATCCAGGACTTCCTGTGTGTTATCAGGTTAGTAACCCCTTTTTCTTCTGTTCCTGCTTGGTACTCCTGTGCTCAGACTCTGCCGTAAACGCGAAATGAATTTGTAAAAGATTCTTGCGATGCTATGCAGGGCTCGATCCTAGTTAAGATGGATCAAACGAGACAAAAAAACTCCAAATAGTTCTCCATCCGTCGGGATGAAAATTAAAGTTGTGGTCCTGAGTACTGCGTAGTAGGTGATCTGCATATAAGAGAACTGTTTCTACCCGGAGGAGATTTACGTGTAGGTAGGGCAACATTCCCACCCCTCTCCGTCTGTAAACACCCTCCAGGAAGAACTTGTGGAGATCTTGCAGGGACATATTCAACTGATGCCACACCCCGTTCAGGAGACAGTTATCCCGGGACCCACACAGAGTGATAATATTTTCACTCTGCGTTCCTTAGATACTCTTGGATTTTAAATTTAAAAGTTGCAAAATGAAAGATATTATTCATAGATCAATCAAAAATGGCAAATCGGAACAAACATTATTCTCTAAAGCAACTCCTAACCCTTTTTCCCGCCTATGGCAAGGTCGGGTACCCATCTCATCCCTCTGAATGGACCCAAGAGCGATATTGTCATTGTTTTTCTGTCATTTTCCAATGCCGCTCCCTGTATAACTATAGACTTGTTAATAGACATGTTATGCTAATGGGTTGGGGAGTAAGCCAAGCAGTCGTAACAGGCCAAACCCTTAGGAGGCTGCTCGCGGGTGAGGACGTGGTAGGTGTAGAGGATGTAGGAGAGGGGAAATATGCAGCACCAAACGTTTCCTACATAGTCTTGCAATTTCTGTTAACCAGTAGCTTCTTGGAAATAACTAGATTTATCGTAGCAGTCCTTTAATATCACGATTTTATGTTTCATTCGTAATCTGCCGCCCTACTTCAGTAGGATTCTTTATTGTCCATTTACCCTGGTATATCTCGTACATTAAACTCTTGTTTTCTTCCCGGAAATTCCGAATATAGTGGTGTCAAACCTTGCCCTAGACAGGGACCAGTGTAGCAGAAGCTGTATTGATAAAATCTCACAGTAATTACAACAAATATGGGTTTCACTGGATCTGTTTAAGTTCATTTCTCAGGACTCGGTGTCTGTCTTGGTGTGCAGTCAGACACTGCCGTTCGCCTCCCTTTACTGGCCCTTTTCCCAAGGGTCATTTGGCAATGGAATGCTCTTGATGAGTTTGTTGTTGTTTGTTTGTTGGTGTTTAAGGTCCCATCAACTACAAGGTCATTAGAGACCCGTCCACTGCATAGTTCTAGTGCATAGACTGCACAGACACTACACCAATGCGACGATTATTGGGTATTAGCAGTACCCAGCTTTCCCGAGCGACCACCCATGTCAGTACTAACTGGGATTGCGTTGCTTAACTTCAGTGATGAGACGAGAAGCTCTTGATGAGGATAAGGTGAAGAACTTTCTAGAAGAAGGTGCCATTATAGAGGGCAGGCTATGTATAAAAGAATAGATACTATGCTTCAGGTTCCTTGGGGTTTTTGAATGAGTCAATTGTTAGGAATTCTCTCCACTGCCAATTTGGCCTATCACGGCTGCTTGCAGTGTATTCAACTAGAACTAATGGCACCTTGTAGAACATCAATCCATAAAATAGTGTAGTATTTGTATTAAGCGATGAATGTGATCGATAAGTCTTGAGGTCCTTTTACTATTCAGTCAGGTGTTCGTTTGTGGGTAAGGTTGTATTGAATTCAGTAGGGAAAAATGAGTGAATACTACTGTGCATCTCACATACCGTTAACAGATAATGCTTTCTATCTCTCAAGTTCATTGGTGTTAAACACACTTAAATGTAATATAGGGTTCTACTAGGTATCAAATATTGAGTTTAGTGTTTGAAAATATAAACTACAAACAACAAAACATAGTATTAACACATCCTTGAGTTTATATTTCTATGAAAACGTGTACACTTCATTCATACATGAATAAGATCCTCCACCCCGTTGCTATAAGCAAAACAGTTTACACTAAGCTATATAACAGTTTATTTGAATTGCCTTATTGCTGGATAAGTTAACAAATTTGCTGAAGTATATATTTGTATACTTAATATTGTTCAATCACGTGGTCGTCTACACAATGTTTGTAAACAAAAGACCACACGAAGACATATAGCCAATTATAGCTTCATACGTAACACTTACTTTTAAATAGATAGTGTTTTTATTATATGATTGAATACTTAGATTTCCTGTTTGCACCTGTTCTACTTTCACATTTATGCTTTAACAAAAATCAATATTTCGTGCAATAGAAACAAGAAAACTACTAAAATAACTCAAAACTAGCGAGTACAGTATAGTTACAGACACATTGGACAGTCATTTTGGAACAAACGTTCACCTTTGATTAATAAATGACTACTACCGTTGTGAAACACCTTACAGTACTTTATTGCTTCCACGCAAACTGTAAGTCCTGCAAGGTTTTGTAATAATTTGATTATTCACAAGAAATTTGATGCTTTAATACTGCTTTCTTGTGACTATTTCTCAACTCTAAAGTTTGGAGCGGCTGTATTGCGTTGGGCACACCAGTTCTCGTCTGATCAATGAAGTTCTATTAAGTAACCCAACCCCAGACATTGACGTAGCAACGCATTGGCATTGGGACAATTGTTAAGGGCGCAAGATTAAGGGGCACTCACAAATGCATGGAGTGTATTGTTGCACCAAGGGCTCAATAGTAGATATTTGCCAAGGGCGCCAAAATCTTTGCTACCTCTCTGACCCCAGATAGTACTGGCATGGGTGACCGCTTGGGAACGCGGAGTACTGCTAATACCCAAATTGACCTAACAGCGTAGTGGCTATGCAGACTCTGCAGTAGAACTGCGCTCTAATGACCATTGTAGTTGAAGGGCCCTAAAACACCAACGAAAGTTTTTCAGTCTACGTTGAGTATTGTCAAAGTGACGACCAAACACATGTGACATCATCGGCTTCCGTGGAAAGAATTTCAAAGGGAGGAGGACAAAAAGACAATGCTATCTGATGGAATGAATTTTCCTACTTCATTTTTATTTTACGCCTTTTTATACAAGTCTATACATTGCTACCAAATGAGACCTACGATTGTACCATTCTACCATTACCAATATAACTTTGGCATTCACTAGCTTCGAATGGGGTAAGAGAGCCAAATCGCCCCTTACCTTGTAGAAAATGAGCCAGGGTGTTCAGAGCTTTTGAATTTTTACAATTTCAAGTTGCAAGACATCCGAAATGCGATGATAAAGTTGTAATTCCATGATAACAATTTACCCAGATCTTAAAATTTAGTATTTAGGTAGAAAGGTTGGCAAGTCTGCAAAATACCTCGTAATCTTTTTATATCTGTTACCCTTATCCTGCTTATGGTAAAGTCAGGACTGTGAGCTAGGTTCTCTATTTTGTTTTACTTTAAAAGAGCTCCCCATTCATCCTGTCCTGACTCATGTTCCATTGCACATCCTCATTCCATGTGAGCTTTAGCCTACCTCCACTTTACCTACCATCCAAATAACCATGGCAACTTTCTTCCCCTTTTTCCTCAGAACATCCCATAGAAACTGTGTGGGGCTCTATCATAAGCTTTCTCCAAATTAACGAAAATAGCATGAAGAGCGTTCTTTGCTACCACCTAACTCTTACTGGAAACAGACTCCATTCCTTATCTGCCTGGTATGAATGAAGGCTGATTTTCCTTGGTGATTTTTCCATACGAAGCGAAAAATCAAACTTAGTTTTCTTAGAACGTATATAAGCTCTCCTTGCATGCCTAACCCTGCGTCAGTAGTTCTAGGTTCGATACTGGTGGGTGAGAAGTAAAACCGAGGTCTCGTGTGGTGTACGATGGCATTTGCACGCAAAAAGAACCATTTGACATGTTTACTAATTATTTTAGCCTAACGATCTGAGATGGCAAAGGAGCCTGGCACTGAAGTGGAGACTGTGAATTTGGGTTCCAAATGATTAGAGAGTACTAAAGAAGTGCAAGAGGGGTTCTACAAGACAGGCTTAGAACTGTGCGTAGGATATACAGAAATGAATGTCAGGTGATATGAGTATGTAAAGAGGAGCGGATTAGGTCCATCACAAGGTGCAGGTATCAGAACACAAAGGGATTAAGTAGCCCAAAACGAAGGGGAGGGGGAAATAGGAGCATTAAGAGAAATAGGACAGGAATAGAATATCAGACCACACTGACTTGACCGACCCTGATATAGGCGGGATAAGGGAATGATTATGTTTTCCATTTAAAACACAAAATTCCAAAATTTCACACATTTTTGGCGAATGCACTTATTAACTGGTAGTATGTTAGACCACAAACTCTCAAAACTAAATAAATAATAAATATAAAATGGAGTTATTCCACGGACCCATTTAAATAAACAAAATAAGATCTTAAATTTTTCAGGACCCTCAGGAATAGGGAAGTTAGTGGCTCCCAAATTTTCACTAAAATTGAGTAGTCCGTCAGACTACCCGCCACAGTATAAGGTTTAATGAAGGACCGTACCTCAAGGTGATTCAATTAACTCAATTCAATGAGAGAACTCTTAGAGGTTCTGGTTCTTGATTGTCCTGGGGCTTTGGATCCTGGGCCTCAGCCTTGTGACTTAAGTTTTCTGGATGACAGTAACTTACTATTTTTAAACTTTTTTGAATGAGCAATTGATTATGACGGATCTGCCTGGGTGGCGCAATAGGTAGAGTGCTCGATTTACTGCACCATTGGTTCCAGGTTCGATACAGGATCGAGGTGGGTTGACTTCTTTCGGGCAAGAGAGAAGGCTCGAATGCGCCTTCCTTCGGATGAGAAGTTAAAACCGAGGTCCTGTGCTGTGTACGATGGCGTTTGCACATAAAAGAACCCTCTCTATTGTGCAACGGGTAGATAAGACAAAATTTCCAGGTGTAGGAGCTCGCCCCTGGCGTCGGTGGAGTGCCCCAACAAACAGTAGATGGACGATAAATAAGCATAGGAGTTGCAGGTTGGTCGGCAGCCGGCTGCGGAAAAACACCGTCTAATATATCACCCCTGTGTCCATTCCGAGAGACGACATGGTACACTGCTCGGTCATAGACGGGAAAAGGGTTATCTGTTGCTTTTTTGAAATAATTATGATGTAACTATATACAGTACTATTCTATTTTATTATAGGGCGCATATTTAACACTTATTATTATGTCCGCATCTTCTTATAAATCTATCAATTATGAATTTATGAAATGTCGCCCAAATGAGAAAAAGGGTTTCTTACTTCAGAGACAATGAGTACATTGTAATTGGACAATGGGTCTAGAGTATATACAGTAGAACTTCGGTATATCGAACACGCTTATATCGAAATCCTGCTTATTCCCGCTTATATCGAAGCATGAGCGCCGGTCCCGCCCGATGTAAATTTTAGCTTTACATATAATTCCGGATTTGGATATATCGAATCTCGGATACATCGAACTATTTTTCACGGTCCCCTGAGGTTCGATATAACGAGATTCTACTGTAATGGACAGTTTCATTTTTCAGTAATCATTGAATAGGATTCTGACAAAAAAATCTTCCAGGTTGGCTTTGAAAGTAGATGTTTTTCAGAGTATGGGCCAAGCTGGCAGAGGCCTGAGAGAAAAAAAAGAAAAAAAGAGATGCACGTTTTGTACAATGTACATCCTGTTATAATTCATATATGTTTACATGTATGTCATGCCAGAACATCTTTTATTCTTCAACATCTTTATTCTGTAGGATTACTAAGATTTACACTGAAGACTGATTTTTCCCAAGTGTAATGAACTTGGAAGAATATATATGTATATACTTCCTGCGGTGGAGGGAGGGCTGAAGGAGGACTCTCACTAATGGGCCCAACTTGAAAGTGTCTAAGGGGCTATAAATCCTGTAGCTGATTGTTCATTTGGGCAGCCATGATGGTTCTTTAAGATCTTCAGAGCGAAATCTGAGCTACTTCCCCATTTTGTTCTTGTTATTCATTTTCAGCTTACGGCAACAGTCAGATGTTCATGGTTTTTACTGTAAATGTCCTCTCAGAAATTAGGTCAGAAAGAGAGCAACAGAAAGTGATAAAGGGTGAGAACGAATGGTGATTGTACGAAAGTCGCATGTTTTACCTGACTGATTGCTGACTAGGGCCAGAATATCCTTTGGAGTCGCTATCAATTACTGCCAACGAAATTCGTTGCTACTGAACAACGAACAGCGTTCGGGTCCTTTAAAGATTCTTCACTGTGGATACTACAGTAAAAGATGGTGGGCATTACGAGATTTACTGTGACCAACTTGATGGTACCTCATAATCATTTCCTTAAATTTCGCCAAATAACTCCGACTTGTAGAGTAATGACTAGGTCGTCTGTCTAGTTAAGTTCGTAGATGACCAAAGATCTATTCCCATCTTTGGATGTTTGTTTAGCTACTCAACCTCATCCTCTCTTTACTGCTGGAGGTAACTTGTCAACGTCAAGGGGCAAGCTCCTTCATATTGAAATTCCCGTCTTTGAAGACATGCGAGCATGCAATGCTGTTCCTTCAAATAAATTGTAAATGTGGAACGAAATTATTTTCAAGTTTTCTATATCATGTTAATTGTATTAAACTCAAGCTGTCAGGTGCATGGTTGAGGAAACCAGTCGTGGAATTTTGTTTGTGTCGTTGGTGTTTTAGGGCCCATCAACTTCAATGGTCATTAGAGCCCCGTCCACTGTGGAGTTCTAATGCAGAGACTGCACAGACACTACACTATTGCGACGATTGTTGTTGTTTGTTGCCCGTCAACTACAAGGTCATTAGAGCCCCGTCAACTGCGTAGTTCTAATGCAGAGACTGCACAGACACTACACTATTGCGACGATTTTTTGGTTATTAGCTGTACCTAATTTCTCCAAGCGGCCACCCATGTCAGTACTAGCCAGGGTTGCGTTGCTTAACTTCAGTGATCAGACAAGAACTGGTGTGTCCAGCGCCATAATCGGCTCCCGTTACGACGATTTTTGGGTATTAGCAGTACCCAGTGTTCTCAACCGGCCACCTATGTCAGTAGTAGCTAGGGCTGCGTTGCTTAACTTCAGTGATCAGGCGAGAACTGGTGTGTTCAACGCAATACAGCAGCCATTCCTCCAGGCGTGGGAGTCGTGGCCCGGCCGCAGGATATCGTCACTTACAAAGCGCCTCCATCTTCTTCCTACTCGTCTTCTTTGTAAAAGTGAAATGCCTGTATTTCGTTTTAATTTTTTAAAATAATATTGAAAAATATTTAGTAAATTTGCATTCGTTTATTAAATTGAATTTGTGTAAATTGTTTTATCACTTCCTTATAAGAAAAACGTGCGGCATTGGGAACAGGATTCCATGATGTATTTTAAAATTAATAGTATCAAAAGTCCAAAAGTTAGACTCCAATTTCTGTGGGATGATTATGAATAATTTTAATTTAAAGAAATGATATTACTAAATTAAGACATCTGGTCCAATACAAGTGGCCAGTTCCTTAAGTTGACTGAAAATTTTCGTGAGAATGAAGGACAGTGATGGTAGAAAAATGTGGAATAGCTTCTTGGGAGGTCCACTGAAAACCACATGAAGGTGAAGATGAAAATGAATGACGAGTCAAAGTAAAATGTCTGTAGGGTTCAAAAAATAAACCAAGAAAATGTAGAGAATAGAGAAATGACTGTAAAATTCGAGCCTTCATGTGTAACGAAATCTTTATATAGAAATTATGAAATGAGTGCACCGCGCTAAATAAGACAGTTGTATGCAGCTGTAAAAGACCTGAGAAGCTGGAATTTTGATGTCAAATTTTCTTGAAACCGCCGTTGACGTCGTTTTTAAAGTTTTGAATTAATGAAATGAAATAGTGAGAAGTTTTCATAATGAGAATGGAAATTTAAATAATATTTTGACATTTTTGAGGGATGCCAGCTTTGGGCAGTGAAATATGTCTATCAATGAGCTCTTTGTGGTGATGATTTTAAATGTGCAACCACCAAATGGACCCCACTTTGGGGTACCCGTCTGTGTTGCTCCTAATTAGAATAAACCTACTGTATCCCTTGAATGCTCCCAAGAAGTGGCTCCAATGGTGTCAGCTGGTCGACCAGCAGTCATTTTAGTAAACGACTGTTATCTTGTGTTCATTTTGTCCTTCTAGCTTTGTCCACATTTCTATCTATTTCTGCACTTTCTGATTGTGTTAAATTAAAGTCAAAATCATTGTCGACATTCTTGTTTAATAATTCACTAAATTAGCGCCTTGGGTCCAACAATTCTTGATTGTAATACTCTGATTACCGGTAGTTAGAAAAAATATCAGAATTCGTCTAGTTTTTTTTAAATATTAAAAATTATCAAATATGGCATTAATGTTCTCAGAGTTAAATGTTCATTCTGGAAGTCTTTGAAGCAGTCATTGAAAGTAGGACTGGGTGTGGGTCAACTGGTCAGCTGTGGGTCAGCCAAGACGTCGGCTTTTTCGGGCGCTCGAATGGGCCCCGCGCTTCCAAATTTCTAAGGTCTACTGATTTTTCCGAGGCTCTGCAAAGTCTTTAGTCAGCCCTGCATACTGTATATGAGCCCTTTCTATACCGAATTGACCATGTGCAAAGCAACTACTAACCCATTTTCCCCGCTTATGGCAGGGTAGGGTACCCATCTATTCCCTCTGAATGGACACAAGGGTGATATATTGGACGGTATTTTTCCGCAGCCGGCTGCCGACCAAAGCTGCAACCCTTATGCTTATTTATCGTCAGCCTACTGCTCGTTTGGTTTGTTTTTTGGTGTTTTAGAGCCCGTCCACTGCATAGTTTTAATTCAGAGACTGCCCAGACACTACACTACAGCGACGATTTTAGGGTATTAGCGGTACCCAGTTTTCCCAAGGGACCACCCATGTCAGTACAAGCTGGAGTTGCGTTGTTTAACTTCGGGCGCTCCACCGACGCCAGGGACGAGCTCCTACACCTGGGGATTTTTGCCTCATCTACCCGTTGCGTAGTAGAGAGGGTTCTTTTAGGTGCAGGTGCCATCGTTCACCACACGGGACCTCGGTTTTACTTCTCATCCGAAGAAAGGCGCACCCTCGGATCCTCTTTCTCTCCCGAAAGAAGCCAACTCACCTTGGTCAAGTATTGAACCTAGAATCACTGACGCAGTTGCCGAGGACGCTACTTACTGCTCCACCACCGAGTCGGGTCTGAATTGACCATTTTCAGATTATGAAATTATCATACTGAAGACCTGAAAAAGCGCCCTGCTCCTGGCATCAACAGATGGCCTTCAGATCTGATAGGTAGACTCGGTACTCATTTTTGAACAGTTCATCAGCCCACGATGCTGTATAGGCCTAGATGATGTACGAGCCGAAGAAAAAATTACTTTCTTGGGTTTGGTGTAATTTCTTCTATCCGGTATGCAAGTGACTTGAGTTCAACCTCCGGTTTTGGAAACATATGTGTTGGTGGCACTCATGTGCAGATTGTTGTCGGCGTTGATGTAAAATGTGAAGTCATCATAATACCAGTTTTTGGACATATAGTTTTGATAGTAGGCCCCCTATATGTTAAATTGAATGTCTACATTGTGAATAGTGAACACTAAATTAATAGGTTAGTGACAAGTCTAAAAATATAGCTACTTTTTTGAACATCCGCTTATAGACAATATATCTCAACACTTAACAAGATAGGCGCGGGTGATGACGTCTATGGGCCCTTCACATCCATCAGGTTACACTTGTACAATTTGCTGTATTTAATGGAAAGCAAATTTTCCTATGATGCTTGTTTCAACTGCAGAATTTTTAAAGTTTTTTAACCAAAATATGCAATGACCTATATATTTTTTTTATCCCAAATGATAAAAGTTTTCTAAGTGCACGGTGGCCCTCTCAAGAAAACGTTTGGTGTTGAGATATCTTCAAAATTGCTGTGATAAATTGAATGAAGCCATTGCTGCAGTGCAGATAGGAGTTTTAGTTTTTTTTTGGCAAATAAATTTCTTGGAAAGAAAACCAGAAATAAGGATATTTTAATAATGTGTTATTGTCTATTTGAAATTTTACAAAGTAGGTAGTTGGGAAACGCTGAATATATTTTTTTTTTTTGAAAAATTTACTTGATTTTGAAGTGTCTCAGTAATCGTGTTGACAGTTTTTTTTTACAAACTGGATTGTAATTTGAGGCTTTAAATAAACGCGGTAGGTTCCATGTACGATACTAATTTTAATTAAAGTTGAAATAAAAGTTTCAGTTAAGGCGAATTCAACTTTTAAGTGGGCCTTCATGTTGAACTGCATCAATTTTGAAATTTCAAGAAATAAAAACTATTTAAATCGAAATAAATTTAATGTTAACTACCATTTAACTGATCCGAGTAATTGACCGTAATTTGTAAATTATCTTTTTAGGGGTTGGCGCCATTTTTTTTTCAAAAATATTAATTGAGTGGTATAGGATGGGGCAGGAGGCAGCTCTCATACATTTCTGAAAAAAAATTCGTCATGCTAAAACTGATGCAGAAATGTTGAAAAAAAAGTTGTGAGCTGCAGATAACACTTGACTTTTTGGCTATCCTCTTTTTTTTCTTTAAAAAATATCCTGTAAATTTCTGGTTTTCATCAGATCTCTGAAGATGGTTTGTTTCTTGTGCCAGAAATATTCGAAGACATCAGCCAGATGATGATGATTATGATGATAGGATACACGCACCCACCAAATCTTTTTATACATAACTAGGTTAGGCCATTTCTGATACACTAACAATTTTGTATATAAATATAGGATGAAAATAGTTGAAATTCTTTCTTCTAATAAATATCTTCATCATCAGAGTTTTAATACTCACCCACACCTTTTGGGGTCATAATAGATCACGTTTTCAACTTTAAATTTAACTTCAAAACAAATCATTTTCAAGAATCGGGAGTATCCTGGCAAAAATTTACTTTAAAAATAATTTGGGAATTCATAATCGTTTAAAAATTTGATGGCACAATCTGTTGTTAGCTGCAATAAAGAAAGGTTCGTTTCGTTTGTTTGTTGGTGTTTTAGGGCCCTTCAACTACAAGGTCATTAGAGCCCCGTCCACAGCATAGTTCTTATGCAGGGACTGCACAGACACTACACTAATGCGACGATTATTGGGTATTAGCAGTACCCAGTTTTCCCAAGCGGCCACCTACTGTATGTCAGTACTAGCTGGGGTTGCGCTGCTTAACTTCAATGATCAGACAAGAACTGGCGTGTCCATATCGGTAAAACATCAGGCAACAAAACGTCTCTAACTTTTCTTCCTTTTATTTCTGTTTGTCCCCATCTTTACTATTTTATTCTCCTCACTGCTTATTTTCCCCATTTCCACCGTTCTGCACTTTTGTAACTTCTGCCCTTCCTTTCATAAAAATAGAAACTCGCGGGAACTCAACCCTTTTAAAGGTGAAACGTATGTCTATTATTACTGTTTGCTACTTAATACTTGCATTCCTACGATGAACCTGGCAATCTCCTCGTCCTCTCAAGATGTGCCCAAGCCATACTGCCTCAGTCCACTCCAGGAGTGGGAGAATTATGGCCCTCTTCGTCTAGTTGTGCGACCCAGAAGCCTCGCGCATATTTTATGATTTCTATCAAAATTAAAGTACGCTAAAGCAAACACCAAATTAATTAAAAAGGAGCTAAATTACAAGCTATATTCGGTAAGATTGGAACTGAAATTCCTTGTGTGACAATACTTTAATTATTTAGTAATTTTAGGTTTTTGTCTACTATGACCATTCATCTGAAGCATTAGAGGCTTTAGGGGTGTTCATGAGGCTCGCATTGCGAAAAATTTGTCTATTCCTGAGAAGTAAAGTTGCAATTATACGTGGGATCCTGAATAAATGACAAACCAGTTCGACTCTAATCTCTATTTAATAATAAACGGGAATTTACAAATAGTCTACCGCAGGGGTGTCAAACTAGCGGTCCTAGAAGGCTAGAGTTGTGGCCCTCACAATCGATATCATGTAGTAGACCTATACATATGCAGTCTGCTACTCAGAGGCGTAACGAGAGGTTCGTTCGTTGGTGTTTTAGGGCCCTTCAATTACAAGGTCATTAGAGCCCCGTCCACTGCGTAGTTCTAATGCAGACTGCACAGACACTACACTAATGCGACGATTTTCGGGTATTAGCAGTACCCAGTGTTCTCAAGCAGCCACCCATGTCAGTACTAACTGGGGTTGTGTTGCTTAACTTCAGTGATCAGACGAGAACTGGTGTGTCCAACGCAACTGGTGTGTCCCCCCCAGCATAGTTGGAATGGGGTGTCATGTGCCATATTTTGATTAAAAGTCTTGTTAAATATCATTTCGACAATTGTCATGTCAAATAAACTCGATAATGTCAGGCCGGGCCTCTTGGTACTTTCAAAAGTAAATTACAAATAAAATTCAACACTCCATGGCCCTCATGACAACGCATATGTTACCGATGTAGCCCTCGGGGTTCCGCCGAGTTTGACATGCCTGGTCTACCGCGAAGTAGAGGCAGTATTTGTAGAACCGACTCTGCGACAGGGGGACCAGACTGAATTTCTGGGAGTTAAACGCAATTCCAAAGGAAAACTTGTTAGTGGAATTATCACATTCAGGGAACTAGAGACGGAGTTAATAAAGGATCGGTTAACCCGCTCTTTAGTTTGTAATTTTGATATTTTTAAACTGCCTTTGTGATTTTTATCACTGTAGGGATCGACATTTCGGAGCAGAGAAAACTAAAGCGAGATTTTTAGGTTTAACTGTTGTCAAAAGATTTAAATGTCACTTCAAGAAATGCTAATGATGCCTTTGTGCCAAAGTTTTTCCGCTGTCTTATTTCTTGATTTAAAAGAATGTTAACTTCTCTCATTTATAAAATTTAAGACACTGCTGTCTTGTCTTCTAAGTGGCGTCAAGTCAGTTTCTGGATACCAATCCTAATATATTTTAGAGAAGCCTTATTTTTAGGGATAAGACAGGGGAAAGTAAAGTACTAAACCTGTACTCTTTCTCATTAGTGAAATTCATCTTTTGAACCAGTTTCGAAAAATCTTGAAATTTTTTCTTAGTTTTCCTTTAGACTTCAGGTCTCTCTCATATATTTCATATTTATGTAATTATGTTTCTTTTTTTAATTGCGTTCAGGTTTCTGCAAAAAAATAACTTTATGTTTATGATCTGAGCTATGCCTTCTGTCGATTGTTTGTTGTTGTTTTAGGGCCCTTCAACTACAAGGTCATTAGAGCCCCGTCCACTGTGGAGTTCTGATGCAGAAACTGCACAGACACTACACTAATGCGACGATTTTTGGATACTAGCGGTACCCATTTTTCCCAAGCGGCCACCCATATCAGTACTAAGTGGAGTTGCGTTGCTAAAACTTCAGTGATCAGACGAGAACTGGTGTGTCCAACGCAATTTGCCGCTCCCGCCTTTTGTCGAGAAGTGCATTAATTTTTTCTGTTGTAAGGTTTTTTTTAAATATCTTGGTGGTCAGTGGCTTGCGGTCTCACAAAAAATCAGCATTAACCATTGTTTTCTGATTATTTCCGAGTAATTAGCACCCGCCGTGGTGGCGTAGTGGTTAGCTCACTCGGCAACTACGCCAGTAGTTCTAGGTTCGATACTGGACCATGGTGGGTCGGCTTCTTTCGGGCGAGAGAGCGAGAGGTCGGCTTCTTTCGGATGAGAAGTAAAACCGAGGTCCCGTGTGGGTGTACGATGGCGCTTGCACGTAAAAGAACCCTCTCTACTATGCAACGGGTAGATGAGGCAAAATTTCCAGGTGTAGGAGCTCGCCCCCCTGGCGTCGGTAGCATTCCCCAACGAACACTAGACCGACGATAAATAAGCGTAGGGGTGCAGCTTTGGCCGGCAACCGGCTGCAGAAAAAACTATGTCCAATATATCACCCTGTGTCCATTCAGAGGGACAAATGGGTACCCGACCCTGCCACAGGCGGGAAAAGGGTTAGGAGTTGCTTTTTTTTGCCGAGTAATTAGCAAGTATGTTGGGTAGGATATGTAATATTATATAATTGTTTTGCAGTAATTAAGTACTCTTAGATTAGGACCTAAGTCTGTCAAGTTCTTTATGCTTAAAAGTTGTGTTGGGTGATATCAATGGTTGGGTGATAAGTCAACATAGTTGCCCTTACACGCTCTTAACCTAGACTGCAGCTACCTAATATACATTTTCTTGAAAAACAAGTTACCATCAAATATTTCTTGGAAATGCATATTTTCTGTTACTAGAGATGTTTAAAGCGACCAGTTTTTAAACTCGAGAGGTTTATTATCTTGAAAGATTTCGAGAGTGCGCCTGCACTTAAAACCTCGTTCATTAGTTTGACTTGTTAAATTTGTAGACAAATTTACCTACTCTCACTAGGCTCTAGATACAGTATATGTTAAGGACGATGTTCGTTATCCGTCCTTAATTGGTTTCTGAAAACTGTTTGGGGAACGGAACGTCGAATAACGGGGACTCGTTTTTCATATAAAATGGCATAAATAAGGTTAGTTTTAGATCACCTCTCATAAGGAGAAAACTCTGTAGTTAACGGCATTTTATTTTTAAAAAAGATTGAAAGATTTACTTGAAAAGTGTTTTGATGAATTCGCTTTTAAGCTGTTTTTGAATGTAAAAAATTATTAGAGTAGAAAAGTGAAAGAGGGTCAACAATCCTGTTAGGTCCTTTACCTCATGTGGGTTTCGGGGTAGCCAGGTTCACTTAATTTCATATGTGATCTCAGGTCAGCAACCAGTTACTTAAAATAAGTGTCAAACTTTTCGCCTGCAAGTATTTGTTTTAGCTTTTCTTTCTGCCACTCCCTCATTTTCTGCCCACGAGTACTGATTCCTGCCATAGTCGAGAAACGGATTAGTAACACGGGTCCTCTAAAAGAGCCTCTTAGAGAACTGCAGTGTAAAACGGAAAAAAATTATAGAGGAAATGAACATTGGGGTATACTCGGTCAAAATACTGGGTGGCACTTTCGTTTGACCAATGTTTTTTAAGGTGCATCCTACGACTAGAACATGCACAGTGAGTATTTCACTCTGGGATCTGTTTGTGTTTATGCGGTTGTTTTCAGTTATTAAATTTATTGATTTTCGTTACCCAACATAGGGTCACTATCTGGGGTTAGGAGAAAGGAAAAGTCTATTTTTTTGTTTGTTTCGTTGGTGTTTTAGGGCCCTTCAACTACAAGGTCATTACAACCCCGTCCACTACACTAATGCGACGATTAATGGGTATTAGCAGTACCCAGTTTTCCCAAGCGGCCACCCATGTCAGTACTAGCTGGGGTTGCGTTGCCTAACTTCAGTAATCAGACGAGAACTGGTATGTCCAACGCAATAAGCCGCTCAGGAAAAGCCTATGTTACTTCTGGTGTGGGGGTGGGGTGCGAGGTAGAATGGACCCACTGTCTCCAATGGACGGCTTCCCAAACGAAACCTTTTCTGGAAGAAAGGCATTTGTAATCTCAACATTGTCCAGAAACAGGTAACTGACCAATAGGGGTAGATATTCTTTGGTCAATTGATGAAGCTGAAGGTTCACCGATAATTTAAGAGACAGTCCCTCAAATGCCTTTTCCTTCGGACAGGAAGTAAAGTAACTGTCCTAAGTTGGCTTGAATGTGGAAAATGTTGCACATGAGTAGGGTCAAAATCTTAAGATGAATAATTGGATGAAAATATCACTTGTAAAATATTAATTATAAGTAATATGATTGTTATTTCGAAATTAATGAAAAAAAATTGGTTCTTCTTTTAGATCTTATAATGGTATCCTTATAGGTGCCTAATTCCGTCTTAAATGTTCACTTGTGTAGGCATGGATTGAATTGCATAATTCTTCTTAAGTTTTTAGTTTGTGAAATTTTCTAACTGCCATACAGACCATGTCTGACCACCTGGAGTCTCCAAGACATCTTCAAAACTTTAGACATGATGTTACAGGTTTCCCAACTTCTAAATATCCAACTTGGCAACTTATTTATTTATTTATCGAAACTAGTTCAGAAAAAAAATCAAGACAGATTTAAGCCATAGAGTCATGTCGATAGAAAATATGTAGTGTTTTTTTTTTGTATGGCCTGCTGTGGAGTTAAACATGGTTATGAGCATGCGTCTATGTTTCTAGGCTAACAACATAGTCGTCATAGATAATATTTTTTCTTCTGCGATATAGTCATAATTTATATTCCAAGTAGTTTTCAAAGGGTTCTATATTATCTTGAGAATATACTACTGCGAGAGAGAGAGAAAATTTGAAGTGTCTTTTTTGTCTTTGTTAATCTGAAATCTAGAAAGTAATAATAGAAATAGTCAAGACTACAAATCTGTTAACATTGTTTGATTTTTTTTTCATAAAATGCTCTTGAAAAGTTGTCATCAATTCAGTTTTAAATCAAACAATTCTCACTTTCTCTCTTTTAACTAGGCATTGAAATATTGGACAGGATAGCAGTTGAATCTTCCCAGTTGGCTTCTACAGGGTCTCAGATTATGATTCTTAAACAATGAGTACTTAACCTATCATATCATAAATTTGAGAAGCAAAGGGTTAGAAAAGGGTCAAACACAATTGAATTGTAAGACCTCAACATTTGAATAATTGACTCAGAAAAATTATCTTGACTTTGATGATCTGTGATGGGTCCATGGCGTCACCATGGGACAATTCAAGAGCTCCGAAAAAAAATTTTTTAAGATAATTCATAAGTAATGAGAGTTTCGTTAATTTGAATACAGTATTAAGTTTGCAGAAGATACTTGATTATTTATAAATCCTTATATATGAGGCTTTCTTTTAGAACCAATGGCGCTTTGCTATTTTTGTTTCAAACCTTTTGCCGCATAAACATTCTCTCCCCTTAAACTGCAACAGCATCATTTTTAAGGGTCCCATAAGCGACGGACGGACTGGCGTTAGTTACTTTTTAACTCACCCGAGAAACCACCCATGATGTTTTGGGGCTTAGTTTTTTTTCTTCTCCAGACTCTGACTAGACCAATTAAGACTTCCTTGTATTTTTCCAAATTTAGGAAACCATTTATTAGGCTGCTTTCAAATTATACTATAATCTAGTTTGATATGAACGAAACTGGGACATCACTTTTCAGAAGCTAGAGATATTTTCAAAGCCTCTCTCTCCATTTTCAGACCAACAAATAAACCAGTCGACCTCTGAAATTGGATGTACAATACCCGGTTAAAGCAGGAGGACCTACTACCCATTCTGCTTAGTTTTGCTAACTAACATCTGGTCGTATTATAGGAGCACTCTAATGTCATACTCCGGGGGATAAACTCGTCTTTCAGGCGCTTCCATAATTGTTATTGCCTTATCTGGTGTTATTATATCTGATCTGCTTCTTAACATCGCTTTGACCAGGGCTTCTCGGGAGATTAAAGCTAACACTGAGATGGACGTTGTTTTGAAGATAGATGTTAAGTATGATGACGCCTAATTAGATCATATGGTCGATCCCTTTGATCGTTGTTACGTCAGCCTATCTATTTTTGGAGGCAATTTATCGATGTCAGGGAATGTTACGACAACTGGTTTTGTCGACCTGGTCGAGTATGTTACCCTCCGTGTAGAAAGGGTTCTTTGATGTGAGCCTTAGAGCCTGGCTCTAACTTGCCACCATGGAGTCACAAGTCAAGCATGCTACCACTCCAATGAGGCGGCCCTTGGTGTTCTGCAATCGGTATCTATTGTCCAAGTTTTTGGTGGATGTGTGTGTGGATGTTGTTGGTGTTTTAGGACCCTTCAACTACAAAGGTCATTAGAGCCCCGTTCACAGCATAGTTCTTATGCAGAGATTGCACAGACACTTCACAAATGCGACGATTTTGGGGCATTAGCAGTACCCAGTTTTCCCAAGTGGACCCCCCATGTCAGTACTCGCTAGGGTTGCGCTGCTTAACTTCAGTGATCAGACTAGAACTGGTGTGTCCAACTCAATTCAGGTGTCTCCTTGTGACACTGTGTTCTTCGTTCTTTTCGGTTGAATATCAGGAATTTCAGGATATCAGGGATAGTCTACACCAGTAGTCTTCAAACCTAGTCGAATCACGGAACCATTAGAACTGTAAGGATTTTTCGGGGAACCCCATCAAACACACAAAGCCTCTGTCTGATTAATTTTAGCTAATAAACACTAGTCAACTAGTGTGAGTGTTTTATAATTTTTTTCAAATTTTTATTTTGACTTGCGGAACCCTCAGAGGTGTACTGCAGTTTGTAGACCACTGGTCTACACCAACCTTGGTGGGAACTACTTTAGAAGTACAAGTAGAAGTGCCCTCGCCTAGATCACTTTAAGATGCCGTTAGGGTCTGCTCAAACTTCCAAATTTCTAGGATTCATCAACATCATCATCCTCTTATCATGCCTATGGCAGGGTCGGGTCTGCGGATTCTAGTTCTCCACTCCCGCTTATCTCCCACCAGGTCCCCGTCCACTCCAAACACTACCATATCCTTACGGACAACTTGCTTCCACGTCTGCTTCGGTCTCCCACTGCCTCGGGTGCTCGGGTCCAACCATCTGCATTCCTGAAATGGACCTAACGAGCTCCTCCTCCCCTCTTCTCATTACGTGTCCATACTACCCCAACCTACTCTCCCTCATTTTTTTCCGCGATGTCCCCACCCTACCCTACTTGTAAAATACTTATTCCTAATCTATCAGGCTCTCAACGCCCCACTCATGTACTGCAGCATTCGCATCTCGGCTACTTGCATTCTATTGACGTGGATCTTCCTCACTGACGAACACTTGATTGGGACACTCCTATCACACAGGACTCCACTTGCCTGTCTCCACTTCAGCCTTCCTCCATTAATACTGTATTTTGGGGCTCCACTAAGATTTTTGAAGCTCTGGAGCTGTCTAATTATTGTTTAGGGCCGTAGAGGTACTGGATTAGTTTGTGGGTTGGGGAGTAAGCCAGGCCGCCATAACAGGATGAACCCATAGGAGGCTGTCCACGGGAGATGAGGAGGAAGGTGAAAGGACAAAGGAGAGGGTTAATTTGCAACACCCAACGTTTTTCACCAACCACCCTTGTTGAAAGATTGGCACAAGTCATATAAGTAGTTAACCAGAATTGGTGAGCAGTTGACGTATGAGTTCCCCTTTTTTGTTTGCACTTTAGTAATTATTATGACGAGTATCATTCAAAATGAAAATTTTGAATGATACTCGTCATCCCCCTAATAATATGTATAAAGTGATAGAGCAAATTGTTTTATATTGATGTTATTTCGACTATATGCTCCAGGCATTTTTGAAAGTCATTCAACCGAGTCTTTGATAAAGTGAAGTAAGCTTTTTCAGGTCAAAGGGCACCTGGTTTATTTTTATTTACTTTTTTTTCTGAAAGATCATTCTATCATCGTTTTTATCACTGACAAAATAAACAATTTGCCATTAAGTTCGAGTTTGAAAGACTAAAGTTTTATTCAAACAGCATGTACTGATTCATGACTTTATTTCTCTTTGAAGACCCATTATACCTGTGACTTAACCAAGTCCAAGAAATCGGATATCAACACATTCGGTAATAGGAAAAACTGATAATTTACTGTATTTTATGATCTCTTAGTCGACAATAAACATAACGGAGCTGCTATATTTTGCGATAAAATGGAAGCTAAAATGTATACAGAAACAGACACAAACATATATATATTGGTTTGAAATTTATAATAAACAGAGATGTAATAATAAAATATATTGGCTTTCTCTCCAAAAAACAGTGCACTCCTTTTTTTAACATCACCAGGTGCCTTATCATTTGTTTTTTGAATGGCGTTGTAAAAATATTTCTTTTAATTTTCCTTGAATAATATTCATTCAGATTTTGTAATTTAAAAAATTTAATTTTTGCTTCACTTTATCATATTTTGCTGAGTTGAAATCCCAAGTTCATGGTTGTTCTGACATAGACCTCAAAATGATTAGTGGTAGGCCTAGTAGTGATGTGAGTAACCGTCTTATAATTGAACTTAATATTATTTTGGTGTTGTTGAAAAGTCAGTTTCGGAAAAAAAATTAGTGTTTTTGTTGTTGTAAATTCATCCTTTTTTAACTCCTGACAGCAAACCCGTTTAAATTTTCTCTTTCTTTTGTTGGCCACTCATCATTCAGTCAAAATGTCAAGTTAACTAACAAAAACTGTTGATGTTCCCAGTTGGATATGAAAGTTTTGTATGTATTTGGCATGTGCTAACTTAGTTGTGTGTGTGAAACTGATGGGACGTTTAAAATCTGTAGCGTAAAATGCATCTCTAGTTACTCACCCCACCGTGGTTTAATGTGGCATTGTGTTGAAACCATATCTGGAAAGACTTTTTCATAAGGTAATAACCCTCCTCTACTTCAAACCCACCCTGAGTTCATACGATGCCATATTACAGTAATTGAATGAAGAAAAAAATAATTTCTATATGTCATTGTATTTCTATGAAAAACATTAGCGCATCGTACTCTAGCTAGATTCCTAACCCTTTTCGCGCTCCTGAGTGGCGTCGCGCTCCCGAGTGACGCAATTGGTTAGCTCACGGTACTTATAAGGCAGTTTCCGTGGGCCATGCCAGGGTTGTGGATTCGAGCCCCACCTGGGGAATGACTGTTTCAAGTTGTGTTGGGCACACCAGTTCTCCTGAGCTCACTGAAGTTAGGCAGTGCAAGCTCACGTCAGTACCAACATGGGTGGTTGGGTAAAGAACGTTGGGTGCTGCAAATTTCCCCTCTCCTATATCGTTTACGCCTACCTCCTCATCTCCAGCAAGCAACCTCCTAAGGGTTCGGCCTGTTATGGTTGCTTGGCTTACTCCCCAACCCAAGAAATTAATCAAATTAAAAATTTTCCTGCTATGCTAGGGTCGGGTGCTTATTTGCCTCGTCTGGAAACACACGGAATTTGACAGTATTCTTACGCAGCCTGCTGCCGACCTAACGCTGCAATCCCTTGCTTATTTAACGTCGGCCTGTGTTTTTCGTTGGGGCACTTTTCCTCCATTGACACTAGCATGCGAGTTTGTACATCTGGAATTTTGCCGAACTACACGTGCAGGTGACATGAGACCACGGCTTCATTTGTTATCAGGCGGAAGGCGCTCTTAGGACCCTTTCCTTACCCGAAAATTCTATCTGCCTCTGCCACAGCCAATCCCGTAGCCATGGATTTACAAAATAAAGCCTTCTAACAATTGCACTAACGAGCGGACTTTGGTGCATCTTACCAACCAAAAAACGTTTCTGACTGTTAGTTATTCAATATCCTAAGACATGTTTTCTTTCATTTTTTAATGAATTGGCCATAATTTCTCGCACTGCAACATTTCCCCTCCTTTTTGATATTTAATCTCGATTTTAACTAAATGGCTTCCCTATTACTGAATTGGCCACTAGGGCTTAATAGTCCCACGACATTTAATGCCATGATAAAGACTGCTAAATGTTGACTTATATGTTTTATTTTAAATCGCATGTAATTCATCTTGCAAAAAAAAATTCAGCTTTCATCTCATTTTTTTTTTGTACAAAAAGAGAAGACAAACAAAACAAGCAAAATAACAGGCACCATGAAGACTAATGTTTTACAAAACTCATGTTTTTATAACGGTCAAAACATATATCAATTTAACTTGAAGCACATGGCAGTTTAAAATTGTAATTCACGTGTTTACTAATTCAAAGTTTGCAGCAGAGTTTAACTGAGAATTTACTCTGTCCTGTGGTAATACAGTGCATTAAGCATAGGTTCTGGGACAGAAAATTCAGACTGATTTATTCATTTCACCAGTCGGTTAAAAGGGTTGTAGAATCTTCAGGACAACGGCCCTTCTCGTGAAAACTACCGTCCAATATTTTGTTCAGCAATTCTTGATGTCCTCCTAGTATCTCTCGCCCTCTGTCTTCCTAATACTACCAATGAGAAATCCTGCCATTAATCCTTTCCCTTGCCTATAACAGTAGGGCTTACTACCATTGAATAATCGATAGGTACCTCTTAAAAGGTGGAATTCGGGACTCGTTACTCGCTTCTTATAACCACGCAAAGATACAGAGCAGTGCTTGTGGCCTGCAACGATTGATAGAGGACCTACTTTGCATGTACTGCATTTAAAAAACTGACAAAGTTAAATATCTTGAGGAACTCGCCCTCTTGGCGTCGGTGAAGTGCCCCAACGAATAAGAGGCTGATGATAAATAAGTATAGGGGGTTGCAGTCTTGGGCGGCAGCTGGGTGCGTAAAATTACTGTCCTGTGTCCATTCAGAAGGACAACGATGGGTACTAGACCCTGCCACAGACAGGTAGCTCTTTTTTTCATATCAATTCATCAATTGTAATCGCATCAATCATTATATGCATGCTCATACTTCTCGATATTTTTTGATTATTTATTACCTACTAGTCATACGTTTTGATTTAATTTTATACTAGTTTCTTTGTTAGTATTAATTTAATATTTCCTTAAATAATATTTAAAAAGCCATGGCATTTAAAAAGAAAATGAGTAGCAATATGAATGTATATTGTGCGACCCGCGGGAAATTACTTATTGGAAAAGTGGCCCGCGGCTCAAATGTGTATGAAATGGGCAATAGATATAAAGCATATTGTAAGCCAAAACTGTTATGGAGAAGAAACGTATCGAAAGTGCATGCGACCCGGCCTGCCTGTGTCCCTGTCGATTTACTGGGCTGCTAATCACATGTGGAGGATATTGCAGCTCTTTGAAGATGTCATTAGTGATTACTTCCTTCTAACTGTTCTTTTGCTGTTTGTGTGACTTGTGTAAAAGTCTGTACCTTTGCGGTCTGCGCCTATCCACTCAAACTTGAAGCTGTGCAGACAGTCTGAGCAAATTATTTTTGCTGTTTTCTTAGTCGTTGTCTGTCCAGGAAAGTGGCAGGCGCCCAAATGTTTAAAATATATGCAAGCGTGCAAAAGATGAACCTAAGATACAGGGAGATGATTATCAAAACGAGTTAAAAGCTGGATGATGATTTTATTTCATAAATTAACGTTTTATGTTGTAACCAGTAGTCGAGGCAAGGGAAGGCAGAAGCCTCAGAGGGCTCCGCCTTTAGTATCACCCTTCAGTTACTGTAAACACATAAAAATTAAACATTTGGTAATGCTATTGGAAGGGACTTCAGGAGAGGTGTAGATGAAAACCGCAGGACATATGGTCCAAGTCCTCAGCAACCCTAGATACCAGACTGGTACTGGAATGATTTCCGAGATAAAGCAGGCTCTTAAATTAGTCTAATTAAGGGAATCTTCTTTTTGGGTTTGCGGAGCATAATGTGCCCTTCGTATCGGCATCATCATTCTGTTGTCCATTTCTTACCTTTGGCAGGGTCGGTTTTTGTGACGTCGCCCTATCTTCCTTTTGGGGCAATTTCTCTTACTGGTGTCAGAGGGATGAGGTGCTAATTCCTGGCAGTTTTACCGATGTGCTGTATGTATACGGGGAGCGGCAAATTGCGTTGGACACACCAGTTGTCGTTTGATCACTAAAGTTAAGCAACACAACCCAAGTTAGCACTGACATGGGTGACTTCTTGGAAAAACTGGGTACTGCTAATATCCAAAAATCGTCGCATTAGTGTAGTCTCTGTGCAGTCTCTGCATTGGAACTATGCCGTGGACGGGGCTCTAATGACCTTGTAGTTTAAGGGCTCTAAAACACCAACAAACAAACAACTGCATTAGAACTACGCAGTGGACTACGCGCTGTATGTATACGTCATATATTTGACTACTCGGGACGGAGAGGGGGGTCGGTCACCGCTTCACTTCTCACCCTTATCCTCCACAGATCTCATGCACTGTAATGCAATAGTGAACGTCAGTAGCCGGAAGCTAATATCCATATGGGGAAATTGAGCATTAGCGCTTAATTTTATTTTAAAAAAATGATGATTTTGACATTGCCTTGATCTCAATGTGGGGTCCAACATTTAACCAGCTATAGTATCCTGAAAAAGTGAGTCATTTGATAGTATCACACAGAGTAATAAAACCTGGAGTCTTTCTGGAAAGAAAGAGAGTAGGAGTGGGATTTGCTAAGTGTAGACCCAAGGAAATAATTTATGGTAGTGCATTTTAAGAAAGTGAATCATCCATTCCTTGTTCTGCCGTACATTGAATGCCATATAATTTGAAAGCTTAATTTTTAGTATGTGTTTTGTGGCGCTCCTCATGTAACGAAAAACCATACATAAAATCCCATATCATATTATTTTGAAAAAAAATTTAAGGAGAAAAAACTGGAAATAACTTTTTTTTAAAAAAAATCGTCAAATTCTGAATCACAATATTTATCTAGATTACAATGCTGTCTATCTATTCAGACTTGAGGATTTTAAGTTTTTATTTTGGATCGAATAGAGTGGAGTGGGCTTTTTTATTTAAACAGTTTTATGCATATATATATATATAGGTTGGTAGTTTAGCTTTTCTAACAAGACCAGCCTCTACTACTGCCTAACTTCTGTGTTTAATTAATGTCCTGTCAAAATAAAATGCAACTTAAATGCGTTTTAAAGACAGTGAAATGTGAGATTGTTCGCCATTTGGATGAATTTCCACACATCATTCATGAGCTTAATTGGGCTTAACCAAAAAAGAAAGGGATAAAAAAAACCTCATCACAGTTAAAAGCCACAACGAAAAGTAAGGCAACAAATGTCAGTTTAACATATGTACTAGGCAGTCTTATTTCTAATATATGTTATTTCCTATTTAACATAATATAATCCTACTTTTACTTCACAGATTTATAAATGAATGTCAAAAAAGCTAACTTTGAAATGTGACTTTTGAAAGTTGAACTAATTGCTTAAATTGCCACTTGTTACACTTATTTTTTTTTAATATTTTTAATCAAGCGGGAAAATATTCAGTTATAATCATAGAAATAACAGTGGGGCAGGCCGGCATCCCCCCACGGCAAGCGGAGCCAAGACGCCTGGCTGGAGCGCCCCCAGTCAGAGCAGGTTTAGAAAGCATAGGGGCAAATCTTAGAGTAATAACGTGGAATGTGGGGACCCTTACTGGCAAAACAGGGGAATTAGTTAATATCCTAAAGTTGTTTGTTGGAGTTTAAGGTCCCATCAACTACGAGGTCATTAGAGACCCGTCCACTGTATAGTTCTAATGCATATACTGCACAGACACTACACTAATGCGATGATTATTGGGTATTAGCAGTACCCAGCTTTCCCGAGCGACCACCCATGTCAGTACTAACTGGGCGTGCGTTGCTTAACTTCAATGATCAGACGAGAACTGGTGTGTCCAACGCAACTCGCCGCTCCTTAATATCCTAAAGCGAAGGAGGATTGAGCAGGTGGTATGTAGGATATGGTAGTGTGTGGGGTGGACAGGGACCTGGTGGGAGATAGGCGGGAGTGGAGGGCTAGAACCCGCAGACGGGGGCATAACTGATTTAGGAAGCCGCTGCTTTATTCAAACTGAAATTGAATCAATTCGTAAACGAGGGTCTCATAGATGTTGGGTAGCATCTAAAATTGCGTAATTTGAGTTGCCTCGCCACCAGACTCAGGGTAAAAATCTCGTCGATGTTCGAGAGGCACTGGGTCATCCTTGCTAAGCCAGATGACTTCTGCGCCTTGTGTTCATTCAACCCGAGTTCCATCCTCAGTTATAGCAAGATATATAATGGCTTGCCCCACTTTGAACTCCTGATTTGTATCAAAAGTGAAGTACAAGACCGACGTAAAGAGGGATGGGGTCATGTTTCTAGTATCCGGAATTCACAAGGCTCTATATATCCTCATCCCACAGTTTGGTTTTAACACTAGCTAACGGCAGAATTACTCCTGGCCGGGCGACACATGTCGATCCCCGGTGAAGTGTGTAGTATTGAAGAATCCAGGATCGGCAGAAGCGTCCTTCAGAGCTCGTAGCGCATGCTGGTGCCGCGCGCCTCCCTCGATGTTTCTATTTTTCAACATCACGACTCACATGGGTACACGCGGGTTCTCAACTATGATGGGGAGGGCCCTATGAAGGCCCCTAGCACCGATCCTGGAAGCCAGCTTTTCTTTAGATTGGCAAAATCGGATTAACTAATGCGTTTCTCGGTGAATTTATTAAATGTATTAAATTTTTTTTTGTTTATTTGCAGGAATGCGTTTTCAAACTGGGCCTTGTGATCGAAAGCCTTTCCTTGGATCGTCGTCTTCAAATTTAGGTTTAAATCAAAATACATGCTCATCAATAAATGCTGCAGTATCAGCAGGTTATTATTGAAATTGCTGCCATTTTGACAGAAAAAGGTTATGTGTTGTTATTAGCCGGATGTGTAATTGCTCGATTGAATTTCTAGATATTAGTAGGTAATTATACGTGGTAAAAGTGCCTTGACTTTTACTGTTTTGATGCCCAATCAAAATTCATTTTTGTATGACTAAATTTATTAGTCGTTTGCATAATGTTGAAATTTTCAATCTTTTTGATTATACGTCATCTTTATAACTTCGATCGCCCTAAAACAATTTAGTTCAACATTTTATTATCATAGCAGGATTGCTATTTCCGAAATTGAGTCAGATTGTTTGCACATGTGACCATTTTGTTTGTAAAATATCTACACTTTCATTTTATTATATTCTGCAGTAATGACGTCAAAATTATGATAAAAATTATGACAAATAAAACTTTACAATGCTTTTCTTGCTAAAATATATAAAATATAAATTCATTATTGAAAGTTTCAACTTTTCAAATGATAGCCGCCATTCTGATATTTTATTTATTTGATATCAACCTTACAAATAGTACAAGGTCCTTTTGACTTGTAACATATTGTATAATGCACCATTTTAAAATCTTTTTCATTCACCACCGTGCTGTAATTTATAAAATAATGTGATCAAAAGAATAATATACCATCCAATATTTGCATCAAACGGAATAAATGTGTACCTGAATGTTGGTGCTAGCTAGTAATTAATTGCCTTATATCATGCCAAATTGGTATCAGTATCATTTATAGATTTTTTCTACTAGTGCTACAATGCCACTAAGGAAACATGATTGAGCACCTCGCTACCTAGCAGTTGGTTAGTAGGTGATGGATCTGCATCACTTTTAAGGTGAGGCGACTGAGTCAGGTGACGGAGTTGTAGGGCTAGAGTTCCTTACAATGGGTTACACTTCAGAAAAAAGCAATACTTGTCTGACGAGTGTGCTCGTCTCTGGTGGAAGATTTTGGAGTACCACCATTACTAACGTGCTGCCTAAAAGGTCGAAAGTGGTGAGATCAGAAGATGAAAGGTATCAGGAACTCATGGTCAGTTTCTAGATGATGACTTACTCTAATTGCTTCCCTAGCCTCCAAATTGAAAGCTGGATCTCAAAATTAAGCATAAAGATGAGTTATAAATATAATATGGCCACGACCAGTACGAGGGTCTTCAGCGCCCGCCTCAAAATCTCAAATAAGTGCCACCTCTGAAGTGGTGAAACATAATTGCGCCCTTCTGTATTGCAGAGCTGGCAGCCTGCAATGCCTTGCATATTTTGCCTGCAATGCAGGCTCTGCCAATACCGCCTCTTAGAGCCCTAAATATGACCCATCTGGCAATATCCATGATCAAAAAAGGGTGAAAAGACGAAAGGCCTTTAATCGACCTGTTGACCACTTTCGATTTTTTTGAGCACCTTTAACCACAATTTGAAATTACCGGTTGAGGAAATGACTTCTTGATTAGCAGCACCTCATATTCTGGATAAAGTTTTATTGAATGAATTTTATCTTACGAAACACTGTCTCCCAACTGTTGCTAAACATGTTTGCATAGTGTGCATATGCTTTTATATCTCTAAAAGTGATATAACTATTTATATGAAAAAAATGCGAAAATATGAAAACTGACTTAAATTTGAAAACAGTGTTTTTTGATCTTATGTTCAGTACTAAATAAAATAATATGAAAAAAAACGTATTTTGAAACGCTTCTATTTTATTATCATTCAATAATTAAAATTTCACCTGCTCCAGTATCATTGTAATATTTTCTTTATTTTATCTGGTGGTACAAAACTTTTAGGGACTATTTGTAATTTCAGTGTTATGAGATATGGAGATACTGTTATTTTCAACTATTCTTGTAAATAAAACTCAGAACCTTTTGAAGACAAAAAATATAAAACTTCTTGATTTCATCCTGTACAATTTTATTGAATTAAACTACATTGTAGATTAAATGACGGGATTTTTTGTTGTTTCTATTTATTCACTATTCTTCATGCTGTTATTTCGAGGAAGACAGAGGACCGGAATAAAACCGCCTATGACAGGATCCCGGAGCAAACGAGATAGAATAGGGCAGAGAGATGGGAACTGGAATTCAGAACTGGACTATTGACTGCCGACTGATGGCCACAGCCCTTGTAGTCTCCTGAAAGCCACATGGGACAGTAGATATATCTAGTAGGAGAGGTGGGAGTGCAATACAAGTCAAAACTCTTTTTCCTAGATTTGACTTTTTGACCAAGTTGCACTTTTTTCCAGACTGCTCAAAACTCGACTAATGTGACCACTCCAATTCATTATGTTGAAAATGACAGATGCAATAACTTAAAACGCCCTCTCTTCCTCTTACAAAATTCAATCGAAAAACCTTAGGGGCAGTCTACATTAAGGAGAAGTCAAATGTCAGCCTGCATACTCGACATCATTTTATACAACATCGCCATCTGTGTCGCGATCAAATTTGAAACAGACTTCGACATTAGAAGAAAGGGAAAAAAACTTGTATGGAAAGTTCTGAGGTCCAAAAATGGTTTTTCCTATCATAGGCATACATCTCCATTGTGTAAACTATATCCTGGTGTTGTACTGTGGCGTGCTTGTGTAAAAGTTAAAATACATGTGTCTAAGGGGTATGAAGTACAAAGAGACATGATGCATGTTGTAAATATATAAGTATACGTAGACTAGAAAGAGAGTGAGTGTGCGTATATATATATAAAGGGGGAATGAATAGGTTGATGCGCATCCAAGTTGGGTGCAGAAAAGTGCTAGACATTGATGGCGCCAGGGCCTGGGAGGTCAGGACCGAGCCTGGAAACTGAGCACCAAAAATTGGGATCTCGAAAGAATGGTGCCATTGTTACCTCACTGTTTTAAAACCCAACTGCAAAACAGTCGTTTCACTATTACTACTTCCTATATCTTTTCTCTCTCTGGATTTTTCTGCATCTACTCTATGCATGTCTTAACTATTGAATTGCTCTGTTCAGTATTTAACGACTCATATGGCCTTGCCATCCACAATTTTTTTAACTTCAGAGTATAGTAGTAGATTATAGTTCTGAGTCTATAAATATGTGTTAAGATACTTATACACTACTACTCCTGTATGTTTTAAATCGTGTTTTTTTTTTACATTTGAAGGTCCAGAATAACTTTCAGCCTATAGGAGTATAATACTCACATGATAAGATTCCTCACGTCACTTTCTACATGTGATATAGGACAGAATTGAATTATCACCCTACTAAAAACTCCTCCATACTTAATAAATAAAGTAACCCTACTTGTCAACTTCACCTTTCTAATACTGAAGAGACGGTTAGGATTTCTTCAAGAAGACATTTCAATCTGAACTATCATCTTCTTCACTAAATATGGTTTTCTTTTCCTTTCTACTTAGTAATTCAGGCGTGTGATTTTTCATTTTTTTATATGTATATAGATGCTTTTCTACTTGCATAACTTCAAATTTGGATCAATTTCACAATGTTGCAGGTCTGGGTAGTTTTAGACAGCATTTTCAAGACTGACTATGATATATCATATTGCAAAATGCGGAACTTTGTCCTATGTTTTTTTATATACTTGGACTACGATAAGACAAACCCTGTATGATCTGTTTAATTTAAATTTTTTTTGAGATATGAATGTAATAATTTTTCTGGTTGTACTGTAATGGAGGGCTAATCAACGCTTCTTGTTGAAAGCCAATCCGATTAAAAATGGTGATTAAATGCACTGAAGACTCTATACAGAGACAGACAGAACGTTATGAAATGAATTTATCATCTTCTGTATGTAACATCGTCTTTCAGAGCTTTTTTTTTAACTCATCTCTTTATAATATTATGTATTACTGGAAGAGATTCGATTTGGCAAATTGGGTTTCAAGATGGTCGTTGAAGAATAAAGACTAATAATAGATATTTAAATTTCCGCAGTTAGTTGCATTAAAAAGTCGTCCCTTTAACAAAACTAGTCGCGTGTGGTGTAATGGCCTTATAATTAATGGGAATTACATTTTTTTATTAGATGTGTTACAGAAACCGAAATTGCTAAGAGGTGAAGGTTTATCACAGTGAGTTTTTAAGATTTAATGAACAACCGATGACTGGAACTTGAGCTTTATCTGGTTTATGTTAGAACTTTCATTTTAACTATTAATTTACTGATTAAATGAATTTAACATATTAGAATAACCACATTTATTTCTTATCGTTGTTTTAAGTATTTTGGTATTGTTATTAATGGCATTAGGAGAAACAACGCATCTTTAAGAGATTTTACATTTTATGAATGCAAGGTCCAAATGTTTCAGTGTACACCAAGGTCGACTCAGATGTCGATTTTCGGATGTCAGACCGAAGCCTCGCACTTAAGCAAAAAACCTTTTTTTGCAAATATTTTGGGACTCATCTAATAACTTCATCCCGAGGTCCTGCAGAACCTCTAACCGACCCTGGTGCTTATGATCAGTTAGCTATTAACTAAAAAAGAGTTAGCCTTCATGTTTCTAACAGTACAGTAAACTTATAAGAATTATGTCTATCTCTGGTGTTCTGAGTTCGGGGTACGCAGATTCTCGTCTGGTCGAAGTTGGATCTTTCTCTGGAGAGATTTAGAACGTACCTTGTCTCATGTAGGACAAAATTAGTCTTGGTGTGAGATGCCGCCCACCTGTCCAAAACACCTGAGCATCCAAATTATCTACAAACAGCACTTGGCGATGAATAAGCACTTTCCTAAAGTTTACTTGAGAAATCTGTTATGTATCACTCTATCACATGCAGTGCCATATTTAGATATTGAGAGGCCCTAGGCTAGTTCAATTTTGAGGCTCTTTTCTTAATTTTTGAAGCCCGCTTAATGTTGAGGCCCTAGGCTTCAGCCGAGTTAGCCTAGTGGTAAATACGGCACTGATCATGCGCATTTATCAAGTTTAGTATTAAGACAAGTAGATAAAATGGGTGTCAAATAAAGACCCCTACCCAGTCTCAGGACAAAGGCCTTCTTTTCAGTGTTTAAGGATGCACTCATTTGGCTTAATACTTTGCTGTCCCCCGCTAATTTGGAAATTAAAAGCCCCAAGAACTGAAAAGTGTGCCGTTAGCCATTATGCACAAATTCCGTTTGACGTGATGACAGCATCCAAATCTTCAAATTTCTCTAATTATTCAAAGTACAGTGAAACCTCTCTAATTGGTACACCCGGGGAACCCAGCCAAAGTATTACCCATAAGAGGGGTAGTAATAGCCTATGGATGAAAAATCGGTGCCTGAAGAATTTATACCGATATAAGGGGTGTACCCATAGAGAAGTTTTACTGTATACTTCATTTTATGCACAAACAATGTATGCAACTGACCCCCTGCAGAAAGAAAGGGGCAACAACCTCGTTCCTGGCCAAGGTTTATGGCTTTTTGTGAGGATATACTGTAATGTCATACGGGCTGAAAATTCCACATGAATTCAAAGGCCCTGAGTGCTATAATCGGGCATAACCATGGGTATAAAATAGGAGTAACCATCAAATCAATCCGGAATTCTCAAACAACAAGCTTTCTTTGATGTACCGCCATCGACCAGTATATTGGCAAACGTCTGCAAACAATTTTTGAACGTAGGTGCTTGACACAACCGTAGAAAATTTTTCAATGATTTTTAAGTGTTTTTTTTTTTCATTTTTTCTTAAATCTCTACACGCTATGTATCAGCCTCTTACAGACGGTATTTAAAATACAAAATTAATTGTACAAAAATGTGACTCAAATCTGACATAAGAAGAATGGCAGTGCTTTTCCGCGTAGCACCTGTATACCAGGATCGGGTGCAAAAAAAACTTGAGGGAAGCAATGACAATTAGTGGTTGTATGGTTAATTACTGTTGCGGAATCCATGTGGAATGTGCGGAAGTAGACACTGGCTCTGAAAGATTTAAAAGACGGCGTAACCGAAAACTTCAAGCAGATATAGTAAGTCATAAAGTTGTAAATGATTGATTGAATATATGAAAGAAGCCAAACGGCGTTTAAAAAACACATCATGTTTTGTTATAAAAATATTGAGTAGGGCACGCGACGCTTATCTGATTTGGTATGATGTGTTGGACAGGAGGTCAGTATATGGACCTAGTGAATGCATTGAATAATTTTTTTCTTTCTTGAAAGTGTTCTTTATAAAATCCATAATTAATTGTGAGTGGGGAATCGTAACTCAAAGTAATGCGCACCATATATCACGAAAGTCACTTTTACATTTTAGTATACTGATTAGCTTTAAGAGGATCCTTCAAAGTCAATATGGAAGGCAAGACTGGATAGTGTTTTTTGTTCTAGTTTTGCAAGGATTATAAAACACTTCTAGTTAACCCAACTCCCACCATCACTGACACTTTAGAGGGTCAAACTGAAAACAAAGGCAGGTTTTAATATGTATTTATATGCGATATGGCCTCAATATGAACTTTGTACGTCTTTATTGGCAATCATGCTCCACTTTCATCCCTAACAATGTTCATTTGGTATGCAACGAAACGGAATAGAAACATGAAAAAGGAAAGGGCTCTATTGTTTTAAATAAATAGCTTCTATGAGTTTTTGTGACTACACATTGTCTTTTAGTATATAATATTTCTTCCTCAACAAACCCATTTTCTGTCGATGGCAGGGTTAGGCATCCATGAGTTTGAGATGCCAAGGCTGAATAGGAAGCTTGATCCTTAGAGGATCGAAAGATTAAGACAAGAAGAAAGACCATGAAATCATGGATTACATGATTGAGAGTCGACTTTATGTCAAAATCCTTTTAATTATCATGAATTACAAGATTGCAGTGGGTCTGAATTGCTGTTGTGCTCACACACGTACAGCATTTATTCTCATCTATTAGAAATTGACATGGCACAAAGTAGGTATCTAATATAGTTATTTTTAACATTTTTTGAAAGTGTTCTAAGATGTAAAGCAGATCTACAAAGCCGCGATTCAATGTTATCGAATTACTGGTGAGGCAAAAAAAAAGAGTTCAAGAAAATGAAAAAAAAAATGTTAGTAATTTAATAAATTACGCTATTTACTCTAATTGACTTACACGGCGAAATCAACAACTGTGGCATCTGTTAACAAGTCAAACCGAGCCCTTACAAAGCCACAGAAGAAGACTTTTCCTTCACAGTCTTTCAAAAGCGGCGTAGTTTAAACCACACTAAAGTCAAACCAATGATGTCCCTGATGATGTCCACTCATTTTTGTCGGCTTTTATTTGTCAAAAGAACAGGCATCATTTAAACCGAAAGCCAAAAAAAAAGAAGCACTCTTTGAAATAACATTTCAGTCTTCATGTCCACCACTAAACGATGCGAACGTATTGCAAAGCTATTTGAAATATTTTAACTGAAAAACAGATGCACTATCATTATTACAGGAAATGATTACAGTACTATAACTTTGAATGTGTGTCGAGGTGCACACCTCTGCCAAAGAAAAACTGCATGCATGTGTTTCTACTTTAGGTCATTATCCGTAGGTTCGATCCAGGACGAGGTCTGTCGCTTCTTCTCTGCGAGAAGGAAAGCCCAGTGTTTTATCATCCGATGCGTAAGTTAGCAAATGTCTCGAGTGTACACGTTCGCCTCCTCTGGTGTCTGTGAATAACTTTTAAGAGTTACGAAAGTGACGTTAAATAAACCACTAAACAGCCATCCTCGGCACTAAATCTGAAGCTGGCATTGATTGTTTATCGGGTTATTTAGAATTGGCTTTACGACTCTGAAGGTTGTCTACCGACGTCAGGGAGGCCATTCGTACACCTGGAAATTTTCTTGATTTACACTTATTATTCCACTTCAGAAACCGTTCTTTGTTCTGCAGCCCACATTGCGCTTGCAATCTTAGAGAAACATTGATGAATTCCAAAGTTTTCATTTGGCCTTTTACAGGCAAATGACATTGGGCTATGGTTGTGGTTCCCATCTGGCGTCCTAGACGACTTCCACTCATCAGAGCGATACCATAAACCTTGACTAGGAACTAACCTGCTGTTGGAAGTTCAAAAACCATACGAGAAATCAGTCGGGCTATCGAAGTGAACCACTTACTTCCTGTATTAGTGAAAGCCGATTTCTGAGTTCACTATACATTAGGCAGAGTGCTAGCCTGATGAGCTCATGTACGGAGGCTGGTTCGTGGACAAGGTAGGTGGACACTTTCGACAGCTCCGTAGCTGTTACCTGCACATACGTTGGTCAGCAGATTTTCCTAGTGTAGGAGTTCAAATCCCTTCCCTCCCGTTTGGTATTGCTCATTGTCCTTTATCAATGTCGCCTTGTCCTTTTATAACCGCACCGATAGCCTATGTAATTGCTCTCGAGCCTTCGTGTTGTTTAAAGGACCTAAACTGATTTTAACCTGCCTTGTTCTTTTAGGTTACACTTTGAATTGTGTTATTTGAATACCTTACAATCCTGGTATAAAATGAAAAATTTCAGAAATCAACGATTCATAAACTTCAAACATAATAACATTTTGTGACATTGACGTTTCCTACTCAAATATGAGTTTAATATGTAACTTATCATTTTGCAAATGTGTAGGAGTAGTGTATTGGCAGTCTTTTCGTTGCCAGTCACAAAATGACTTGGATGTGTTAAAATCTGTCTTCAAACTGTAAAATGCAAGAATTTTAAACTGTATTTCTAAAATGCGACTTGTATAGGACAATTGACATGTGAGAGTGTATATATGTTATCGTCAACATCTTGTGGCATTTATAAAATTCACATGTTAGACCCAAGCTGATGAAAGAAACTCTTTTTAGCAACCTTTGAGGTCGTCATGTATCATGAATTTCCAACCATGCTCGCAGTACGTTTTCCTAAATTCTGGTATGTATTACATCCCAAAGAAGTACAGCACTAATCCCAAAACATGACAAACTAAGAAGGAAAAAAACGCAGAAATATTTCTGGCATTTCAAAATAGTAATCCTCCTCTATTTGTCTAATCGTTTCACAGCTTGTTAGTTGTCTAAAAGTGTTAAAAGGTCTATCAATCAAAATTGCTTAAAATATTGAAATTAAGCGTGTCAAGATTTCGAGTCTTGATATCAGCAAGCGAACTGAATATGTAGGCTAGCTTACACTATAAAACATTTCCAATTAATATTACAATAAGGGGGAATGGCATATGTAGAATACTTTTTTTTTCTGAGAAAGTGGCCCATAGCAGTGTACAATAGATCCTAGTTATAAATTAACATTGCCCTGTGCTTTAAGGAAGTCTTAGCAGTTTTTTTGCAATATACACGAGTTTTGGGACAACCCCGCCGCGGTGGTGTAGTGGTTAGCACGCTCGGCAACTGCGTCAGTAGTTCTAGGTTCGAAACTGGACCGATGTGGGTCGGCTTCTTTCGATGTGGGCCGCCGAAGTATAACCGAGGTCCCGTGTGGCTGTACGATGGCACTTGCGCGTAAAAGAATCGTCTCTCCTACGCAACGGGTAGATGAGGCAAAATTTTCAGGTGTAGGACCTCGCCCCCTGGCGTCGGTAGCATTCCCCAACGAACACTAGACCGGCGATTAATAAGCGTACGGCTGCAGCTTTGGCCGGCAACCGGCTGCAGAAAATATATCGCCCTATATATCGACCAATATATCGCCCTATGTCCGTTCAGAGGGACAAGATGGGTACCCGACCCTGCCATAGGCGGGAAAAGGGTTAGAAGTTGCTAGTTGCTTTGACATGAGCTCTGGGACAGAACGTCACACGACAGAGTTGGCCTTGCACCGTAAAAGTTGTGCTTGCTTGAGGAGAGGTCTTGAGCGGCGAATTGCGTTGGACACACCAGTTCTCGTCTGATCACTGAAGTTAAGCAGCGCAACCCCAGCTAGTACTGACATGGGTGGCCGCTTGGAGAAACTGGGTACTGCTAATACCCAAAAATCGTCGCATTAGTGTAGTGTCTGTGCAGTCTCTACATAAGAACTATGCTGTGGACGGGGCTCTAATGACCTTTGTAGTTGAAGGGCCCTAAAACATCAACAAGGAGAGGTCTTGCTTGAACATTTAGAGATCTTTCTTGAATTCCTCGATCGTTTGTTTTGGACCCCTTCTCTTCTGGCGTCCACATTAAAAATTTGAGATGGCCCTGAAGTTCTCCCGTATAGCATAATCAATGAAATTCAAGGGGATAACTTTTTTAAAAATTATTTTTAGTGCTGAAATTGTGATGTGATTTTCTTCTCACTTAATCTTAATTTTTAAAAATGCTGCAACTTTAGCTGTGCATTGGTCATTTTGAAAGACTCGTCTATGTTTGATAAAGTGCCTTTTAAGGGACATATTTTGATATGAGCTTTGCTGTGGTCTTCTCGTATCTCTTCGATTTATCTTCAAGACAAATCTCTAAATAAATGGTACAGGATACAAGAAACTATTTAAACTCTTTTGCCAATAACTTACGTCGGGTGGGATGGGGATATAAATTTTGTGGGAAACGAGGATATACTGTAGGAGGGGGATGTATGTATGCGTGTGATAATACCAGAGTTGTTGCTGGACACACCGGGTGCATCTATCAACGGGTAATTAGTAATGGAACATCGAGGGTGGAAAACTGTTGCAAAAGTGGAAAGCAACATCAGGAGTACTCCCTCACAAGATGGCCTCCATAATGAGTCCTTTCTAATTGCTCCCTTCCCCCTACACGCACACATTCAAGTCGCCATTTCACTCTCCCTCTCCTCTCCCATACCACCGCCATTGCAATCTACCCCTTAACTCAGAGCATCCTTCACCTTGGGATGTAATGTTATCCCTAAGTAGTAGATCGGATTGCGTGACTTCAACTAGGGTGGGATGGCCTTAAGTTGACATTGGAGCCTGGTGAGGAGCAATTTGGTGAGTGTCAAACTGAGAAGGGGGCCTTCCTTCAAAGAGCAGGGGAGAATAGATGTTCCCAAAATGATGACTCGCCGGAGGAGACCTTTTTAATCCAAAAAAAAAGGAGATGGATTTGGATGACTTTCCTATACCAGAGAGAAATACAAAAGACAAGGAAGGGCTACATAGACGTTGAAGATTTCAGAAATGTGCAGCAAGTGGGATAGTTGAACCCTAAATTTCAACTGAGTAATTATTTTTTATGCAACTTTGGCATTCAATCCTGATTTAGTCCTTTGTTGACAGAATACTTTCTAATGCATTTGTTGTATAAAGAGGTTTTAAGCATTTGGGATAAATTCCCTACAACCCCCCTTTTCCTCTTACTCCCTTAAAAGCCCTACATGTGTGGAGTGGAGAAACTGTCTCAGACAGTTATTCTGAATTTGCATTTGTCCCATCAGAGACAAAGTAATTCAAAGCAGATGTTTTGTTGTGAACATAATAAAATGATGAGGATATTACTATTACATTTTTTTCTTCCCGAAATCATTATTCGCTAAAGATTCATGACTTGGTCAACTTTGCAATCCAAAATAATCGTTTTGGTTCATCTTGAGGTCATACCATGTTTCTCAAGGAATATGGTGGGTGGTCTAAGACTTCATTGTTGTAATGTCAAAATGTGCTACTCTTATTTACATGTGGATCAACGATAAATGTTGCTATTGAACCAGACTTTTCAAAGGTCAGTTCTCCAGAGAGCCCTTCAATAATAACTGTTCTGTGTGCTGAAATGTTAGTCACGTGTTGAAGAGTCACTTGTTAGGGCCTTAGCTTCTTTTTTAGTTCATCGTTAATTTAATATATTGTCCACTATTTGTTTTAAACGCCTGTTTCTTCCTGTGTCTCGAAAGGGTAACTTGAGGTCCCTCTTCCTCATCAGGGAGAAGACCACCGACCACGGTCTGAGATGAACATACGTATGTTTGGTTCAAGAGGTAATTAAATCATTGATGGAGATCACCAAACTTAATCGTATAATTGAATAGCGAAATGACTCACGTATTTGGGGAACTGTGAGAGCAGTTAGACCTTCTTTATACGGACAACATCCAGAGGTTATATTGTGTGCGGTACTAAAACCATATAGCCTGTACTGACCATATATGTTGCAAATAAATAAGATGCCTAAAGTAGTGGGAGCGGCGAATTGCGTTGGACACTCCAGTTCTCGTCTGATCACTGAAGTTAAGCAGCGCAACCCCAGCTAGTACTGACATGGGTGGCCGCTTGGGAAAACTGGGTACTGCTAATACCCAAAAATCGTCTCATTAGTGTAGTGTCTGTGCAGTCTCTGCATAAGAACTATGCTGTGGACGGGGCTCTAATGATCTTGTAGTTGAAGGGCCCTAAAACAACAACAAACAAAAACAGCAACAAAGCCTAAAGTACTGAATCCATTTTCAAGTCCTGACTCAAATCCACTTTGACCCACCTCGGTGACGTAAAGGTAGAGTGCTGCAAAACTGCGTCAGTGCTATCAGGCTCGACCCTGAACCGAGGTAGATGGAAAGTAAAGCAGTGACCCCGTATGGTGTGTACAATGTCATCTGCACGTAAAACAACATAGAGTGGAAGACACGTGCAGTTCGGCAAAATTTCCAGGTATAGAAGCTCGCCCTCCTGATGTCGGTGTGTGGTAAAAGTGTCACAACGAATCAAAATAGACCGACGATAAATAAGTATAGTGGTTGAAGCATTAGGTTGGCAGCCGGCTGCGTAAATACTGTCGAACAGATTATTCTCGTGTTCCAATGGGACAATAAAGAGCATCCGGCTCTGCCATAGGTGAGAAAAAGGTTTGTGGTCATGATGCTGGTGCCCACTTTGAGTGTGCAGGGAGTAATATAAAGTACTTCAGGAGAAATGATATAAAATCCATTCATTAGGTTAAAAATAGACCTGGTTACCCTACGATTTTCATTCCCGTCCCCACCTTATGAATTTCGTTTTTTTCTTTAGCAGAATTTCAAAAATAGACAGCTGCTGCTGTTTTATGTATTTGCGTTTTCAGCTGCTTTTCATCTCTTGCATGCAACCTGCAGGTTTTGACAATATATTTTTTACTGACAAGATTTGTGCCAGAATATGTATATGTGTGTACTGTATATACTGGTATATTTTAGTTAAGCTTTGGTATTTTGGTTAAAGTAGCGCAAATCACATGTGTCGATTTTTTTTTCTCTCTTTTTAAAAACTCGATGATTTGTTAATTTCCAGAAAATTCCTCGGAAAAAAATAGTTGAATCCAGCGCATTAGCTTGAAAGTCGATTTCGCTTTTCATTTTAGCTTAAAAATAGTAGGTATCAAACGAGATCTTTGCTGTTATTTTTAATATTTTAAGTAAGAACAAGAGATGTGTTGTTATATTTTTGGTTGGAGCATCTGGAATCCTCTTTTTTTCGTGTCAAATTATAGTTTGACGAACTGATTAATTGTAGCACTGTATATGTCTTAATACTGGTCAATAATAGCTTTTATAATAGGGATACATCCCAAATTTTAAATTTCATATTGCAACAAAAGTTATTTACCTTCGATGGGATTCGTTTGGAATCTGTCTTCGTGAAGAATGAACGAATGAATTTTAATTTTAAAATTGATTATAATTTTTTAAAACTAAATTTTTAACAGTAAAGAGAGAAAGGGAGAGAGAGAGAAAGCGAAGGTCTAAGAATTCTTTTGAAGGGATTTTGACTGAAACTTTGAAAGTAGTCAGTCTTCTGACTCTGTCAGGATAAAAGTAGAAGTTGATAGATATATTCCAGGCCTCCTTGGCGGTGTCCTAGATGCACCACCACAAACACGTTTTCCCTTGATCCACCCATCCTCAAGATTCAAATCCTCCTTCTAGACTCTCCTATTCTTCCCTTCGTCTCCCTTTCCTCCTTCTCCTCCTACGAAAAAAAGAAAGGCCTTATTTTGAGCCCAGAACTTCTTGTGAGACTTCAGAAACTATAGATTTCTTGCAACACTTTTTTTCCACATATCTCTGAGGATAAAGCTTTGACTCAGACTTTCGGTTTTGGCCGTGAAACTTTTTTTGTATTCACCCACGCAGCCATGTGTTCACCAGCTGAGTCTTGGTATGGAAATCATTTTATTATATGATAAGATTTTTTTTTACATTTCATAAATTATTTTTTTTTTAAATTTTTCTAATTATCATCATTACAAGTTGTTAAAGCATTGCTATTTTTTGAAAGTATCATTTTAAAACATATTTTGTTGACCTTATAATCCATTTTTTTCTATAATAGGGCAGAGACCATTTCCTAAACCTTTGAAAGCGTTGATGGGGTTTTGACATTCACCTGCATCAGAAAGAGTCCATCTGTATGGCAAGGCTACTCAGTTAAATATCGCTTATGTTTATTTTAGACATGCTATTACTACGCCATAAATCAGTACTTGTTAAGGGTTTGATCTTTCCGTTTTATCTCCCGATATTTTACTTTCTGAACGTTTTTTCTTGGCACCTCTAAGTTATGAGGTCGACCTCGGTAGTCCATTTGATAGGCGTGTTTGCTCCGACGTTAAAGTACTCGAGTTCGTCTCTAGTCGCCGTTGGCGATTCCTTTTCACACTCTCTGTCTCCTCTTCTCACCACATAAAGCCTGTCCCTTGCACGATGCCATCTGCACGCAGGGCTACCCTTGGGGCGGGCAGGACGGGCAGCCGCCCAAGGTCTTCCACTGAATAGGAGCAATTTTATCTTCTGTATCAAGATACTGATAGAACTTCAACTCTTGACACACTTTATTATGCCTTACCCGGGACGGTGGGCGACTGGACCTCCCAAATTGTAACTGCCCGGAGCCTCCCACTTCGTAAGGCCGTCATATCGTCATCACCATCATCATCATACCCTTATCTCACCTGTGGTAGGGTAGGTTCAGCGGGCTTTAGCCCTCCACTCTCGCCTATCTGACTAGGTATGCAATATATGGCTTGCTTGCTTGCTTGTTGGAGTTTAAGGTCCCGTCAACTACGAGGTCATTAGAGACCCGTCCACTGTATAGTTCTAATGCATATACTGCACAGACACTACACTAATGCGACGATTATTGGGGATTAGCAGTACCCAGCTTTCCCGAGCGACCACCCAGGTCAGTACTAACTGGGCTTGCGTTGCTTAACTTCAGTGATCAGACGAGAACTGGTGTGTCCAACGCAACTCGCCGCTCCCGCAATATATGGCAGATTAGATGTTATGCTTCAGGTTTCTTGAGGGTTCAATGGTTTAGTAATTAGGAATGAATCATTCTCTCCACTACCAATTTGGCCTATCAGGGCTGCTTGAAGTGTATTCAATTGGAATACTGTATCTCCCACCAATTGGAATACTGTATCTCCTTATAGAATACTTTATCTCCTTATAGACAACTTGCTCTCATGTCTGCTTTGGTCTCCCCTGCCCCGGGCGCTCCCAATCATTTGCATTTCTGTAATGGAAATTATGCTTCTCTGCTTGATCTCTGGAGTCGCTAAGTTTTCCAAAATCGTCGGCAGATACCATGCACTGAGGGACCCTTCTCTTACTCCCGTCAGCAGTTCGTCCAGAACCAGAATGAAAAGGTGTGGACTTGGTGCTGAACCTTGGTGTACTCCAATCTTTACTGGAAAGCCTCTAACATTTCCCCAAGGAGTCGTGACCCTGGCTATGGAACCATCATACATATCCTCACTATCCGAATAAACCCTTCTTCTACCCCCCCTTTTTTCGGGATACCTCTCAAACTACCTGTCGTGGAACACTGTTTTAGTTAGTTGGACGGATATCCATGAGGGAAAAGTAGCAAAACAGAAACAGCTATAGCATTGGGAACTCAAGCAAAATGTTGGAACTGCCAATCTAGTCATATTTTATAGGTGATGTTACAGACTTCCCTTGTAAGGATAAAATAGACTTTCTATGTTGTATTTCATTCTATCCTATTATGTTCAGTGTTCCTGTGACCAGCTTGGGGTTTTAGGATCATTGAACGGCATCGACACATTGGTAGGTGGTACCATTACATCCCAAGTGCGCCAGGGGCGAGTTCGCTTCCCGTCGATTAATATCAGTGTTATCTTTCTAGTGAAGGGAGGAACTCTTTAAGTACAATTTTGGTCGAGCGAGAAACTAAGCTGCGGCACCGCGTGAGGCATGCCGTCATTTGCACGTGTAAGTTTCTAATAATAGCTGTATATTGGCACGAATATGTAGAGACTCGAGCTATGCAGTATATCCATGTCACTTTTGTACAGTAGAATGAATGATATGCCTGGAACTACTATTCGAATCCTAGCTGTTAGGGCCAGTTAGGCCATTATTAGATCCTGCCAGATCGTCGTATCTCTTGCGTCACAAGTTTTGGTTTTTCCACTCCTGAAGGCTCTGTTTCTCATCTGTGGTAGGGCTGGATATCCCCGTGAGTTGGAGGGCACAGAAAGTAACAACAGTAGGAAGATAGGAAAAAATTGCCATGATTGGGCCTAGGACTGAGTGTCAACGCCCTTGTTGGTCGGCTTATGGGCATCAAAAAGAAAGTTATTTTGATCTGGAAATATTATTAGCAAATATAATAATGCAGTTATAACAATTAAGTTCACATATTCTCTGTTTGAACATTTGAATATTGCCAATGGTAGATTTATTAAAGTTAATCCATTTAGACATCACATCATGAACATTTGAATGTACAATATGTGAATATTTAATAATGTACATATTTCTGGCTAAAAAAGTTTCTATCACTGATTAATTTGTCGTCTATAACAACACCGTTGTTTGTCACACACATATTAGGCATTTTACTTTGTGGCACAGATAGGCGTCTCACGCTCTCCATTTTGCTTTCCTAATTCTTAACGTTTTTTACCATACTGTAGGCCCTATATTTAACCATAGGTACCAACTTTTTTCTTATTCTAGTTTGGTGCATATTCGCCCAATTGGTCCATGCTGTTTTGCAACAGCATTTCACCTGTTCAGGTATTCTCGTACTCTAAAGTCGAATGTCAGGCTACGTTTTAGGCCAGTGGTATTGAACCTGGAGTTGTGAATATATTTTTAATTATTTTAATCTGTACACCATTTCAGGTGTAATATATTTTTATCTTAGCTGCAAACTTTATGACCTATGCTTTAAAAATGTCCATCAACAAATTTAAATATTAGAATTTCGATAAAAATTATGCTTTGGGTTAGGTGACTCTAAGGTGTCGCTTTATGTCAGGAGTATCAAACTCATTTCAGCTGCGGGCCACTTTTCCAGAAAGCCGAATTCACGCGGGCCGCACGATATGTATGTAAATACAGTAGTTACTTATTGTGCTTTTCAAATTTCATAGTTTTTAAAATATTTATTTAGGGAAATATTCAATTAATAGGAAAATATTACGTTGTAGCAAATTATATAGTTCTAGCTAATAAATAATTATTTAAATTAATTAATATTTCATACATATACTTATTTATTATTATTATTTAAACATTTGCCAAGCAGCCATAACAGGCCGAATCCTTTGGAGGCTGCTCGCGGGAGATGAGGATGTTGGAGTGGGGAATTTTACAGCACCCAACGTTCTTTACCAACCACCCATGTTGGTACTAATGTGGGCTTGCACTGCTTAACTTCAGTGATCTCAAGAGAACTGGTGTGTCCAATGCAACTTGATTGCATTAAGACACAATAGAGAATACTGTATAATTATTACTAAAATTTAAATGGTAGTGGTCTGTTACAATTTTTTTTGGTAGAAACTTGCAATTGTTTGCCTCCAGGCAACTTCTCAGCATTTTTTTTTTTGACTTTCTCAATTTCTTAAGTTCGTGAAATTAATCCTTCAATAGTCTCTGCGGGCCTACAGTTTGATACCCCTGCTGTGATCAACTCAGCTGAGTTTATTCGACTGGATTGAACGTAACCGTCGACTCGCTCTGAGCATCTACTGGACCACGAAAGTAGGCACCTATGCATATAGCCTAGCCATAATGATTTAATAACACCCGTTACTGTGGATAACTACAATGAGCTATAATTGTAGTAATCATATTAATGAAAGCTTTGGTTCTTATGTCACGTTTATCTGCGCTAGCATATCACTTTGAAATTGAATTTTGGTCCCCAGTGTCGGATATTTACTATTTCATATTCATCTATCTTAAAAAAGCATCTCATTGCAACAGGAATGAGTCAATATCATATGAATTAAATAAATAGAGCACTGTAATCAATGTTACGTATATGTACTCGAACGTCAATCATCATTAACCAATCAGTGGTTTAGGCACATATAAATCTTAATCAATCATCCAGTTTACTTAAAGCATTATGCAGTCGAGTTTATTGATCATTGGCTGTCAATGGAATTTTTTTTAGATAGACAATACGAAAAGTTAGCCAAGTGTAAATGGAAGCCCAGAAAATTGCACGATTTTTTTGATAATTAGTATCGTTATATGAACTGATACAAGAGATTTTGTCCAATTTTGCTCAAATAGTGACATGCAATAACTACATCATAACATTCTTCGTAAATTTAAATAAATTATCACAATTATACATAGCTACGTTTCTCTAATATACTCTAGTTTTATGTTATTTTCAGGAATAAATTGTAAATCTGATGTTGCAGGACATCATATCATGCCGACAGGATAAAAACAGGCCTCTTTTTTAATACACGCCATTATCAAAATTGTTGTCATAATTAATTTTTTTAGTATTTGTTTGGACCTTTATTCGGTTTGCTCAAATAACGTCTGCCAGAATGTCAATCATAAAAATCTTTTATTATGACTATTTACACTTATACTATCAGAGCTGTTGGCAAGTTTAATTAGCCAATGAAATCGGGTTAATTGGTCCCCATATCACCGAGAAAATTAGCTCCTTAATTTCAGCAATACCCATGTTTAGGCTTTTGTCACTTTGGTTTCTCGCAAGCAGGACGATGTGCTAGTCGTGATATACAATGTGTTATGAGCTGTCTTAAAATATGTCAAAAATTATAAAATCGAGTTTTCTAGATCAGTGATTCTCAACCTTTTTTTCGCCACGGCACACTTTTACTAATTTCAAAATTTGGCGGCACACTAGCAACGATACATTTCTAGGTACACAAATGCCAAAGAAAATATATAAGTTGTAGCCTAACCCTATGCAAAAACTTGCCTCGGTAACTGTGTCAGTAGTTTTTGGTTCAATACTGGACCGAGGTGGGTTGGCTTTTTTCGGGCGAGAGAGAAGCCCTGAGTGCACCTTCTTTCGGGTGAGAAGTAAAACCGAGGTCCCGTGTGGTGTACGATGGCATTTGCACATGGAAGAACACTCTCTATATGGAACGGGTAGAGGACCAAAATTTCCAGGTGCAGGAGCTCGCCCCCCCGTCTTCGGTGGAATGTCCCAACGAACAGTAGAAAGACGATAAATAGCATAGAAATTGCAGCTTTGATTGGCAACCGGCTGTGGGAAAACACTGCCCAATACAGTAAAACCCCGCTATAACGATCTCGGATGTAACGAATTCCTGGTTGTTACGAATGGTTTCCAAGGTCCCGGCAAAAGGATAGCAGTTTGTATATTAAAAATATCGGATATAATGAATTGGAAATAACGAATTTCCTGGTAATAATGATGAAAACTTATAAAAGTTTGGATAATTTGGTTGGATATAACGAATGATGGACCTTATAAATAATTTTTATTTATGGATTTAACACAAACTTCCACTCAATGGTCACCACATATTGAATTGAACACCACTTACAGGAATGCCTTGTCATACTTTTTATTTTACTAGGGCAGAATGCACAAATGGCTGATGATATTAGAAACGTTCATTTTCTCATCATCATCATCGCCACCATACTCTTATCCCGCCTGTGGCAGGGTCGGGTATGCAGGTTCTAGCCCTACACACCTGCCTATCTCCCCCATGATCCCCCATTCACCCCACCATTACCATAGCCGGAATTAGATAGACTGGAGAAATACTCTCCCCACTCTTTTACCTCAGAAGTATGAAACAAGACTCTACCTTTTCTATCCTTCACTGTTATGTCTGAGGGTAAATCTTTAATCGCCCTAACCCTGGTCTTGACCAGGCTACATTCTTCCTTCATTCCCCCTTTGTCTCTATCATAGAGGACCTCATACTACTGGTGTATGACCAAAGAAATGATCCTCCTAGCTGTGGCCTTGGTCTGCCTGTAACATATTTTAGAATCATAGTCTCCTATCTCCATCCACCTATGGAATGCAGCCTTTTATTTTTTGGTGGCTGCCTCTATTGCATTATTCCACCACTATGTACCTTCTACTCTAGCCTCACCTAAAATGGCTTCCCCAAATTTTCTAATTTTTCTGGCAAACCTGACCCACACTGCATCAGCTGTCTCTTCCAAATCCCAGTCTACTTGCCTATCTACTTCCTGCATGAATTCCTGTTTCCAACACCTAATAACCTGTGCTCCTCAAGAATTGACTACCCTTCAATACTTAAGGGCAGTCATTACAGCTAACCAGTAGTCTTGGAGAATACCAACTGTAAGAAAACTAAATCAACGGGCATTCAAATAGTAAGAAAAACATGCAGAAATGTTTCATTGGGGTAAATACGAAGGTACACAAAGATTAGAAACCAAATGTTTTGCAGAACTACCAAAACCACAATTTCTTGATATTTGGGGTAGTTTCACAGACTACTGGTTAGCTATCTGGGGTTAAAAACAGCTTTCCTGGTTGTAACGAATTCCTGGCTATAACGAATGTGATTGCAATCCCCTACAAATTCGTTATAGCGGGGTTTTACTGTATATCGCCCTTGTGTCCAGTCAGAGGGACAAGATGGGTACCCGACCTCGCGGCACACTCTCGTGAATCCCACGGCACACTAAAGTGCCGCGGCACAGTGGTTGAGAATCACTGTTCTAGATGTTTACCCAGGAAGGAAAGAGGCTCCATTCTCATATCGATCCTTACCCCCAAATAATGGCTGATGATTGCTCTTCTTTCCGTTTTTTCCTAGCATCTCTTTTTATCATCTACAATTTCGCATCAATCACCCAGCTTTGCAATTTGATTCCTGGATATAACAGTCACTTTTGTGAAACCAATATTTATCGTATTTTTGCCATAGGAATCAAATATATAATTGCTTCGTATGGCATGCAAAACTACATTCATAATTTATGAACATTCAGTTTTAACCATCCTATATTATAATTGTTATTTATCTAACATCATAATGATAAAAATTTGTTTGACATTGTCCTACTGAACTGTATATGTTATTATATATACAATATAACATTAAAAACATCCACAGAATGCAAATCTCATTAATGAAGGAAATAGTATATGATTAAGAAAAAACTTTAAAAATTATAAGACACATGTCTGAAAAATATTAAAATTCATTAATCATGTAGCATTTACAATTGATCACCTCCTTATTTTGAACCCGATCTCACAAGTGTGAATATGAATCCTATGAGGCCTGTCCTTTCCGACATTTTAACTAAGACACTAATAAACTTAGCATCACAGGTAGAATTTGTTTACAACTACACGCATAAACTTATTTGAAATATACCAATAGATTCAATATTTTAGCAGTTTTAATACCTAATTCTTTTCTATGAAGTCGAAAATGACATTTAGTTAGTAGCTATAATGAACCATGTCTGCAGCTTATTATTTCATATCAAACCCCGAAATTATTATAACTTCACTGTTGGTGTAACTGCCTTTCAGAAGGCATTTTTTTTCATGATGTTTTCAATTTGAATTTGACTCGCATTAAAAAATAACGAAATTTTGTCTTGTGGACAATTCATCTGTCTTAAAAATTTTAAATACTTTATAACGTAGATAAAAATTTAATAAAATGGCTCTAACAATTTATTCCTTGAATATCCCAGTGAGGAATGTCATCAAAAAATTCTTATATTATTTTATTTAGAAAGAAAAACGCTTTTTATATCTCTTCTTTCATTTCTAAATCTATGTCTATGAACGAATTTTTCAACACTCAGCTATACATACATTATACAGTATATTTATATTACATTAATATATTATATTCACACTGAAATATTAGGATTTTTCTTTAGATTATACACACACGTGTGTGTTATAAGTATCTAAACAAATCAGAGAAATCCAAACTCTGAGTTGTGAACTCCATTTTTGTCCCTTCTTGTTAGTCTGTCAATGGAAAATCCCTGAAATATATCTGTCTTCAGGCTAGTAGCTTACTTAGGTCCTATGTACAAAAAAAGCTTCTTTCCTGATGACACCCTTTCGTCAAACCACCAAGAGGACATGGTATTCAGTAATTTTCTGCATTTTTTAATGTGGTGAACAATATATGAGATATTTTTAAAAAAATCTGCATGGACTAATCAGAGCCGGCCCCGGAATTTTGTACCCTCCTTCAACCAGCAAACGTGTTTATGGGACTCGCCTTATTTCAGGAGGTGGCGAACAGAAAAGGTTTAGTCACAGGAATAAGAATTTTCAGGAGAGAAAAAAAGCCGTTATCATTAACATGGCTTTGAATACACTAACCGTTGACATTATCCCAATTTCTTATGGGATGAAATTCGTTTTGACCAATTTGAATGTGAACACATTGTAGGAAGAAGCAACCTAACGAAAAAATATCCTTAATTCAAAATTTTCATTTTTGTGACTAAATTCATTCTGTTCGCCACCTCCTGATTTGTACAGACCTTGTATCAAAATGATTTTGACAGAAGATAGTAGACATGTTTTGTCAAAATCATTTTGTAAACCGTTGTACCTGAAGAATGCGGCTCATATCAGTCACGCTGAGGCTCCTCTTTCGACTTTTGGGGGGGGGCCTCTTAATTGGGCTAACACTGGAGCTACAAAAATCATAAATAATTATAGGGTGCAATGCGTGCTTATCACTTATTAAACTCTCCTTGAAATCAGTACTATCCAAATACAGAAATCTTTTCTACCTTATATATAATATGCAAGGTAGAAAAAAAGAGGTTCTTCATTATAATGTTATGGGCTTTCTTATTACTAGGCGATGCAGGTGCGATTAAATGCAGGCTTTGATAGAAGGACACATACGTAAATATTAGAAGAAAAACTATGTAGTAGCAGTTCTCTAATGTAGGTAATGTAAGGTCCTGTGTGCACATAGCAAAAGCGTTCCTCGTTGAATTTCTGTTTTAATATTACATTGAAAAAGGTATCTGAAAGTTATGCTTTTATATCGAATAATAATTTGATTGTAGTTTCTACTCAGTGTATCTTACTGGAAGACTGATTTTTTTTTGCAGAACCAAGCACTTATTTAAAATAAACTTTGATATCTTTTTAAGGTAAAATAGTTAGGACACTTCGTGCATTACGAACTAAGGGACATTTTGTTTTGCAGAAATTAATGTTAAGGTTTTTACCATGAATTTGGAGGAATAGGTGAAGACTGCAGTGGCGTAGCTGTGAGACGTATTATTTGGTCTCAAATACATAAACATTTATTTACAAATTTCTGTTAAATGTGAATTATGCACCACACATCTCGCCTGAAGAAATATTCGTCTCTCTGTGTGTCATTTTTTAGGTTTTGTTGTCAATTGTAGTTTTTAGTTCGTTGAGAAATTTTAAACTACGCCACTGCAGGGACCTGACTGAACTACTACGTGATATGAAATCACAATGTTATTCAATTCTACCTAGGTTGAGAAAAGAAAAAAAGACACTGACATTATGTTACACGTCTTCTGGTGGTTCCACATCATCACCGATGCATAAAAACAACCGTTCACAAGTGGTGACTTTATGTGGACCAATATTATGATACTCCCTCAATTCGTCAGCTGGGAACCATGCTGGATTTTCATCGGACAGGATGTGATAACCGCACAGTCTCATGAGGGCCACGGCAGGAATCCATGCTGCAGATGCCAATATCAGAACTGCTATCAAAACGTTTGCCCATGTTGGCCATTGTAGATTTACTATCTCTCCCTATTAAGCGAATCTTAATATTTTAATTTGAACTTAACCTCTTGAATAATATCATTATACGTTTTCTTACCTCTTCTTTATCCCAAGCATCGTAGCCACTTCCTTCAAACGCGATTTTAATTATACTTGACACTAAAATGACCACCATAGCTGCTGGAGAAATGTACTTCCAGCAAAACATCCAAAATGAACTTGGTCTTTTCCCTGTCATCAGTTCGATATCGTCAGAAAACCTTGAATAAACATTAATGATTTTTAGCAATAATTTTAGGATGATAATTTAGTTATAGGCAAAGCATACTCAGGCAACATTCAAACCTGCACTCAGTGCCGGATTTAGATATTGAGAGGCCCTGGGCTATTTCAATTTTGAGGCCCTTTTCGTAAGTCTTGAAGCCCGCTAAATGTTCAGGCCCTAGGCTTCAGCCTACTTAGCCTAGTGGCAGGGGCGGATCCAGGGACTGATCAAGGGGGGAACACTTCAAAAAACGGGCGCCCCAGATAGCTTTAAATATTCAGAATCCCTTGTGTAATTCTAGCTAGCAATTCCAATAGGTCCTCTACTGCCAATTAGACGATGTCCCATGTTTAGCCAACTACAGATTGCACTGCAACTGTTGGACTGGCAGTATAGAAATGGAGATAGCAATGCAAAAAATGCCTCATTAGTTGCAAAGTTGAATCACTCATCAGTTGAAATATTCGCCCCATTGAGGCACTGATGGGAGAGCAACTGCTGCATTGCTCCCCCCTCTGGATCCGCCCCTGCCTAGTGGTAAATCCGGCACTGCCTACATTGCTGCCACTAGAATAACCCTTATACAATAAGGTTTGTCTAAATTGACTATCCTCGTTTTGGCACAATTATAATTGGCTGGTGGTTGCTATAGCAAGCCATTCGTTATTTAGCATTTCTTAGGAGAGTCTGAAAAGCTGGACATAGTTGTAGTTTCTGGCCCTACATTTCTAAATTGTTGATGGCGACCACGACTGCAAGGTATATAAATATTGTTGTTTATGATGAGTGCATTGTTATATGTTGGAGTCGAAGTTGACGATGTATTGGAATCCAGGAACATGCAAGAGACCAAAAGATCAAAAGGAACTGATATTGACTTGAATTTCATTTAGCACCCCCCCCCCCCAGCTATAAGTTTCAATAACTGTTTTGGGTGTTCAGAATTGAATGTTCATGTTCGGGTAGGTGGCAATATACAACTTTTTTATCTCCTGTTTATTATTGTATGAGAGAGAAACCACCAATCTTTTCAACAGCGAACCTGCAGTCTACTGCGTTCTACCAATATATCAGTTGACAGCCGGTCATACAAATATATCCATACGTTTGTTGAATAGACGTTTATGAAGCGTTTACCAGCCCATCTCTGCTCGTAATCGATAATACTGTACTTTCACCCATTCTTCATGTGGGTCCTTGGATTGAATGCCCTATTATTTTCATACCCAATTTCCCTACTCATCTTTCTATTTCGATTGTTGCGATTACGATGACTGCTGGACGTCATCTTTCTTTACCAGACGCCATTGCTACAACAGCTCTCCGTCATTATTAAAACAATTTAAGGACCCACAGAACAAGTTATCGTACCGGTATGGGATATCACACATTTTTGACCCATTATAGAAAATGATAATCATACATTGCCGAATTCTTCATGTTGCGCCCAATATATAATCGACAATTTAAATGTTGGTAACGTTGTTTCCCCTCTGTATTCTACTACAGAAAGGGACCATGCAAGTGGCAGTATAGTAAATGACAGACTAGGACCGCTGTTCAGTCAATACGACCATGTCCCCTCTGTAGTCTTATTATAATAAAGGATGCCTATTTGGAGACAGTATCTAAGTCCGGAGTGATCGGAACAGCTGAGTGACTCATAAAATATTTTCTGCTGATACTGTCATCATCAACCTACACAAGATGGATCCACCATGTTGAATTGCAGGACAGGGTGATACTGTAGTTGACTGACCGATATATTGGCACCATATTTTAGTCGCTGCTTGCTGCTATTGACCACCTCTTATGCCACAGAGGAGCCTAAAATAGGCCATTTATTACTCTTGTCCCAAACGAGGAGAAAAGAATTTTTCATTATGACTTTTCGAGTCCACCACCCTTGAATCTATCATTTGTAGTAAATTTTACGGATCCTCGTGCATGAATTCATTGTGGTCGCGTTTCCACCAGTTAATTGTGACTTTTTTCCGACACAGCAACTTTATATTTTCATGCTAGTGAGTACAATAATGAAATGTTCGTCGGTTAACATACCTTTTGACTCCATAGATGTATGCCACGGCAATGCATTCAAATAACGCAATAATTAACAAGGGGATATTGCCACTGTAGTCGTCAAATAATGTAAAAAAATAATTGCCAGATCCATTAGCAAAGATGAGAGAGAGCAAATAGCAAATTAAGCACATTACTCCTAAAGTAAATTACAAATAATTAGAGTTACATCCCCCTAGACTTGATTACTCAGTAATTCGGCGTTTTTAATCACGTACCTGTTAATATTTCTTTTCTAAGATTCGGAAATAATTTCATGTCTACAATAGATGTCACTGTGCCTTCCAAGGTGCCAAACTGGCTATCAATTCCAAGAGTAAAAAGCATCAAAAAGAATAGTACTGACCATACTTGAGCACACGGGAACTGATTGATTGCCTCCGTGAAGGCAATGAATGCTAATCCAGTCCCTGATGCAGACTGAAATTTATTTTCAACGAAATAAATTATGAATAAATATAGGGAAAAAAATGCATGTGACAATTGTTAGGAAAGGTGCATCTTCTCTAAATGGATAGTTTCCTCTGACATTAAAATTCTTTATAATCCTTACCGATGCAAGTAATTTTCTAAGATCGCATTCAGGTAATTTGTGCATCTCTGCAAATTCTGAAGAATTCATTGCTGATGCAAAATTGGTCCCTTGAAGAATAGATGAAATTTTGGTCGAGTTGAGTAGAGATAACATTTCATTCCTCTTTTCAATGCATCCAATATGGGTATGATGCGCTTTAAAACCTAATATTTAATTACAAAAAGAAGTTTTAATTTTTTTAAACTGAAAGTAATTTTACACATGAAACTTTAGACTAATTACCTGATTGGCTTAATACAACCTCTGTAACTAGCTACCTCTTGTTATAATCACTGGCATTAAAGTGCTTCTCAACGCATGATTTGCCGGTCCATATAAATAAATGGGAATGTGACATTGCACTTACGATACGAGGCTTGGTGTGTAACTTACCTTTCTACCTGACAGAAAAGAGTTTAAGGGGGGGGGGGGGGTTGGAAAAATCTATGCTATTTTGTATCGCAGCGTTACAAATGCGGTATCCTAAAATTTATCTAAGCTCCAGAATCATTAGACGTGAATTATTTCGCTAATGATTTTTACTAAGTCCTATTTTAGTTTGTTTATAGTATCCTTCGAAGGGGGAGAAGATTTAGATAAAAATAGTTAGCGGCAGCAGCTCACTAGTTAGTGCACTCACTTCGAAAGCTAGTTTGTGTCGGATCAACCGTGACCAATGATGGTGGATTTGTCTTTCCATTCCCTAAAAGGTTGACCTAAAACTCTAAAATATCAACTCTGTAGTTACAAAATACCGTTGTTATGCCATGCAGGGACTCAAGAGGTTTAAAAAAATATTTCATACACTATTTCTTAACGTATGGCCTTAGAAAATCATTTAATGAGACCTAATAACGTCCCACATCAATACGTGGTGTATAGGTCTGGCAGTCAATGGGCGGAATAACCATATTATGAGCAATTTTAATAAATAATAAACAATTGAATCAGAAGAGTAATGGGCACATTTAAGTACTCGAGAGATATTTGTAACAATTCAGACTGCTAGTTATTTAACCATTTCCTGTCTAAGGCAGGTTTGATTCCGTCATGATTTTCAAGTATCCGGGGAAGAAAATAAAATCAGAAATAGAGCCTTACTTGTATAGAAGTACACAGGCAGGACTAATAAAGTGGTCCTTATAGTTACTATCTAAGGATCTTGCTATTTAGGTACCATAATGGTAACCTGAGCTTTTGGCATCATTGATGGCCCATTTACTTCATATGATATAATATACATTAGGGCCGGAAATGTTTAACTATGTTACTGAACGAAATAGTCAACTGAATAACATTTAGATTTGTGAGGCCCTTTCTAATTTCTTCATCATGAATTGCGGCATCCCTGTTGAATACTGTATTATAAAGGATGTAAGTCGGTTTACTTTATGTGTAATTCCATTTGATAGCCAGTAGCAAAATTGTTTTGTATTTACTGAAAAGCTATGGTTATAAAGGATGTATTATGCCCCAGATACTGCATCTTGCCCCTAACGTCGATGTATAGGCTTAGCTTCCTTAACGATCCGACATTTGAATCAAGCCAACAATATAAATAACGTTTTAAGTTAACAGAAACATTTTATAGATGCAGTAATAAAGTGCCTACATCTTTAACATTTTATCTATTTAAATAAACCGCATACTTGTATATCAATAAAGAATTAAATCTGGGGTGGTTATTTCATTGGTCTGTGGTAAAAAAAAATGTAGGACTTTTATTCTTACCCAACACGCAAAAAACCACAATTGCAGCGAAAATTGCAGTTGCACAGTTTGTAATCCCAAGTGAAACGGCATCACGAAAACAGTTATTGTGAACTGCGTTGTAAGATGAAAATGCTATTAATCCTCCAAATGCAAGTCCCATTGAAAAAAATATTTGAGTTCCAGCTTCAAGCCAGACTATAGGATCTTTTAATTTGCTCCACTAAATTAGAAATACAAGTACAGTAAATATTCACTTAGATGTTTTAATCTGTTGCAAACCATATTTTGTTCAGAAATTAAATATCAATTATTGCCTGACTGACTCACTGACCTCAGGTGAAAATAAATGAATTAATCCATCTTCCATGCCGGGCAAGGTAATACCACGAAAAAAGAAAATGATCAAAACTAAATATGGAAATGGTGCTGTAAAATATACGACCTATAAAATATGAGAAGAAAAAGAAATCGATTGTTATCAACTTTGTCTCGGAGTGCACTAAGCAAATCAGAATTTTGGTTTCCAAGAGGGGGGAAAAGCAACAAAATTGTTATTAATCACAATATGAATCACCTTTCCAGAAGAAGCAATTCCTTTTATCATACATAAATAGCATAATACCCAAGCAACTAACAGACATAAAGCAATCTTCCAGTTCAGTTTCTCTGGAGTATTGATGTCCTTTGAGATATCAAGTGTATCTCTATACCAGAAATATTGAGTCGGGCCACTTTTCTGAAAACCGAAATATAAAAAAAAACTCATTATCAAGTATCCAATCAATGACATTCTGCATTACGGGATTCATTTACTGAAAATATATATATGGCATGCTGTGTCATTTTGTGTTTAGTGGTGTTTAAAGAGTTAACTAGCCCTATGCTCTGCCTACTCTGCCTCCTACTTAATGGAGATAAGGTGATATTTATTGGTGCTTGACTTCCGCTCTATTGTTACGTCTGATTTCAAATCACGACTGTAACAAAAATTATTTTCTAGACATTCACATTATCGCTTTGTCTGACATTTTGTTTGTAATATGTGATTATCCGCCAGTCCACTAGTGCTGATAGAATATCAAAAATTATTATTATTATCTACAGTGGCGTACCGAGAGGGGTGCGGGCCGCACTGGGTGACACTAGGACACTGATACAAGAGAATTACAAGTGGGGTGACACCGGGACTTACCGGTTGCAATAAAAAGGTCAACAAAAGACGCATGCCTCTGCCGCACCGGGTGACACTAACCTTAGGTACGCCATTGATAATCCAATCCGTCTTGCGTCAGACAGAGGCAGACAAACTTTTTTTTTATTAAAGGACCGCATGCAGGGCCGGCTCGTGAGTTTCAGGCGCCCTAGGCAAGTGGGTCCATCGCCGCCGCCCCCATTGAATCCAATACAGTTCTAAATGGTCCAAGCGTCCCTCACGTGCTTGGCATTTGTCCCAATAACAACATTTGGAAACGACCCAACCAATCAGAAATTTGGGAACCCCAGGACTATGAACATTTTGAATGACTGATAGACTGCATGGCAAGGAAGTACCTCTGAAATCAGCCGCCCCTATGAAATTTGCCGCCCTAGGCAGCCGCCTAGGTTTGCCTGCCCCACGAGCCGCCTCTGACCGCATGAACGCTGATACTAATTCAGGCGGGGGACGCATATGCAAAACGTCACTAACACAACACCAAGGCCCCGCACTCTATGTCAGGCACCTTAAGGTCGGCGTTAGAGTTCCGGCCCTAGAGTGCACATTTCCAAATAATCTCTCAGGCGGCATGGAATCCGTGGCGGACCGTAATGCGCCCTTCCTTGATATAGTATGTCCTGAGTGGAACGGCACTACTCTGTCAGCGCTGTTTTGTCGAAACTTTTCAAAAAATTTAGGTCGTTGAAAGAGTGAATATTATCTGACAGAATGAATGACTTCTGGGTTAGAGTTTGCGGTTTTCAAGACAGGTTAAGGTCTTAAGATAGACAAGGCTAATGTTTTGGTTATGCACAAGTGCTTGGAGCAAGAGGGCTCAAAAATGGTTAATTTGCTCCACTTTTCTCTCTCCACTTGCTCCACTCTATTCTAGTGCCAGGGATCCGATATTGAAGGAGCATACAGTAATTAACTTTTCTCATTTCTCTGGGAGCACATTTAGTTAATCACTGGCCACCACGCATAAAATGTAAATCTGAGGAAAATTGATTAGCTGATTTTTTTGGATACTTAGTTGACTGCACTCTAATTATGGATCATTGACAACCTTCTAATTAATTTATGTTAAAATTAACAATCTTCAGAAATGCTTATTAAGGTCCTACATTTTCTGAATTTCAGGTATCTCCTAATATGTCACGTTATTTTGTGTTAAAATATTCTGACAATAATTGATTATATTCTGACTTAACGATGAACGTTTCAAAAGTAAAGATCATCAATTAATTTTGTCAACAGCACTGCTCTTAAATTTGACTTTGAGCCAAAACTGACAAAGTTTAAGTTTGATATCTGTTAAGAATAGTATCTAAATGGGATGCTGACTTGTATTTGCTATCTTCAGGCTATCTGCAAAAAATATTTCAGGTTTCATACAAATACCGAAAAGATGTAAGCTGTCATTAAAGGGGTACAGGTTAGGAAATTGTTCAGATTTTTATTATGATAGAAGTACCACATTTAATGCAGAGTTTGACAGGCTTATTAGCATGTCTTAAGATGAATTAATGAATTATACTATCTAATATCGCATAAGAAATAGAAGTGATAACTGGAACAAATTTCTTTTTGGTTGATTCCACTGTTTGGTTTCATTTTTGAATCAAATTTGTTGTATGATGTCTTACATATATAAAAATCTATTTATGGCCCAGGTTTTCAACTGCTCAAATAATGGATTACTGATGGAGTATATTGATTTTGTGTTTCTTTTGACAGTAAAAGTAATGATGATTCTTTCTGTTTGTTTTCCTCAAACATTGGCAGAAAATTGTTCAACACAAACTTTAAAGACATAAGAAGCTTAAATAAAAAAAATGGACTCAAAATAATGTCATCAATCATGTTTTAAAAGTAGTTTGTTTTAAAAGAAATATGATGTAAGAACTTACAGAGCATTCAGTGTTGTTGGTGTAAGTTCCATTACTATTAAGTTGTAATGGACATTTAGACCATGGCAACTCGCCTCGAAAACTATTAAAGAAGTAGTACAGACACCAAGCAATGATGGTATTATAATAGAGGGCCACATTAAAAGACACGACAGCACTGGCGATACCAATTCCAGCCATATATGGGGACACTTGATTCCATACTCCAATGGCGCCTTTTCTCAGTCGTTGACCTATGGCCAATTCTAAATAGAAAATTGGGATCCCTTCTATGGCCAACATAATTAAATAGGGGAATAGAAACGCTCCTGAAATGATAAGCAAAACGATTTACAAATTAATTTCTGAATCATGAATCACAAACATTATTTGAGACCAGTGTTCCGCAACCCGGGGTCGGTGAGTTTTGTCTCGGGGATCCGCGAGGTAGCTCACCTTGTCCAAATATTTTACTTTCATTAAAATATTTAACAAAATTATACTGTGTTATCTTTAATATGTTTACATTTTGTTGTTTTAGGGCCCTTCAACTACAAGGTCATTAGAGCCCTGTCCACAGCATAGTTCTTATGCAGAGACTGCACAGACACTACACTAATGCGACAATTTTTGGGTATTAGCAGTACCCAGTTTTCCCAAGCTGGGATTGCGCTGCTCAACTTCAGTGATCAGACGAGAACTGGTGTGTCCAACGCAATTCGCCGCTCTAATATGTTTAGATCCCTATATATTTAGGCCCATATAAAATTTGAGGAAAAGGTTAAATTTTGTGTTTTTAATAATAATTTTTATCACGGGGGGTCCGGGAAGCTTGGAACAACACTTTCAGAGGTCTACGATACGACAAAGGTTGCGGAACACCGTTTTAGACTATATATTGTTTTACAGATGTTTATTTAACATTGTTGGTTTGCTTTCCGTTTGTTGTCATTTCCAATAATAATAAAAGCTGATCAATAATAGTGGAAATATGACACTATAGGTATAACCAAAGAAGGTATTGTTCAAAGTTGTGCTTCACATTCAAGGTAGGGTCCTTAGAAAAATGTGTACAATAGAAATTGTGATCGATTATTAAACTGCCCTTGAAGATACCATTTAACTGATTACAAAAGTATCATTGGACCAAAAGAGATTAACAAACCCTAGAACAAATCTTGAACCGTACCGTATTAGGGTCATATAGCATTTGAAATTAATTTTGCGTATAGAGAATATCAATTCTTTTCATTTATTATTAACAAAGTTGTTATAGCAACTTTGGATGTCTTATAAAAATTCAAGATTAATCTTTATGCTTGGTTAGGAATGACACTTTAAAAGCAAAATGAGAATAATACAAGACGAAAGCACGGAAATGAAGTTAAGTCAACGGTGAATGATACTATTCGATGATGTATGATTCATTTCAGTGTATTAAAAAGGAATAATTGCTTCCGTCGTCGCTAGACACTGAATAAATCAATGACCCTTTCACTTTGAGCCGTCTTACATTCATAATATATACGAAAAGTCAAGATCTTATTTGAATTACTGTTTTGTTCATTCTTCCATTCATTTTCTGTGCATAAATGTCTTCAGTGAAATATTATGAACTTTATGAATAATGTTATAAGTATGGTTCATACTAGGTGATGTTAAAGAATTTTAATTGGATGGGGAAAAAGAATTGCAGTGGAAAACATTGAGGTGGATTAAAATATGTTTAGGACCAAATTCTAAAAAAGTACATTACGGTGTGTGATGTCGGGTAGTGGAGAACTTGACCTCACAGAACGAGAACCTACCACAAATGCTGCAAAGTTATGATTTGTAAGTTACACAATTCCAAGCTCTTAATTTACTCATAAACTTTTAAAAATTTGAGGAATATTTGCCGAATTTTCACCAGTCTAATGGAGGATTGGATTAATTTTATGGGTTGTGGAGTTAGCCAAACAGCCATAACAGGACGAACCCTTAGGAGGCTGCTCGCGGGAGATGAGGATGTATGTGTAGAGGACGTAGGAGAGGGGAATTTGCAACAATGTTAAAAGAGGAATAAAAGATAACAAAACCAATATGTCTAAAATTTAAAATAGGACTGTACTATCAAGTCCAACTAAGAGAAATTATTTAAAAAAACAACAAGCACCCATTTTGGTACTAACGTGGACTTGCGCTGCTTAACTTCAGTGGTCTCATGAGAACTGGTGTGTCCATTTCAATCAGTGTGTGCACACATTTCAGTCAAATTAAAAATAGTGATAAAAACATCGTGAATGCAATAAGATGCTGCTAGGTAGCATAATACTTAATTTTGACAAGCAGTTACTTTCAATTTGATTGTACAGCACCTTAGTAATATTTCCTCTGTGACTTCGTGGTTCAGCTTTAAAATTCATCAGCTGCCACCCCCCCACACACACACCTACGACTATTCATGAAAAGTGGTATGTGGCTTAATCATTTCGACTTAAAGTGGCCCAAAGCATTATTTATTTTGATGTTTATTCTGTGATGTGTACGGCATTTAAGGACACAAATTAATATTAGTAAAAACTCTTACCTCCGCCATTTTTCTGAGCCAAATAAGGAAACCTCCAAACACTGCCTAATCCAACAGCATAGCCAATTAGGGCTAAAAGAAATTGGACTTTACTATCCCATGATTCTCGGTTGTCACTGTCTTCTGCTTGAAAATCCGGTGACTTATCGCCGCCATTGTTGCTTGGGGCCTGAGGACTGACATCATCAAAAGCCGTGTTCGTGGTCCCATAAGCATGATTAGCATTTCCATTTTGCACAATTAGTTTTCCTCGTAAATCTGACATCTCAACGTGTTCTCCTAATTTCACTTCTTTGCTGCTGGCTCTTCTTGGATACATGGTTTACAGATGTGTATCAAAGGCCCCAAAATGATGCCACCACTCTCTTGTCGCTAATAATGTTAGTAGTAATGATCCGAGACTTTTCACAGATATGAAATTCTTGAACGTTTAGATATTTTTCAACTCTTCTAAGTGATACTTGATGATTGTGTACTTATGTATTTTGTTGAAAAATCATGCTTTGATTATCCTGATACCCCTCTTGAATGGTGATGCCACAATATTACTATGCCAATCGATTGACTGCAGTCTAGCAAGTTTGGCAGTCACTATACACTCTCACACGAGATTTTCGATGCGCTCTCTGTATTTCTCCAGGGAAAAAAGGCCTGTCTAGTTGAGTATTCCTCTCTTAAAGTTGACATTTGATACCGTTCATTTTGCTTATTTTACCGTTAGGTTCATTTCTGAGAATAATCTTTTCTCAAACTAGCATCAAAAATAAATATCTGAAAATAAATGATTACATTTCAGTATCAAGAAAAATCAGCATTGAAATGGACACTGTACAACCCATTTCAGAAATGTCATTCATACTTCAAAAAGGAGAAGTAGGATTAATTTTGAACAAAAAAAAATACAGTGCACCTCATTCCTCCTTCGATTAGTACAGTACTCTCGTTTCTTAACAATTTTAAAAGAGAAAATCTTGTAAACAATATGATACTTAATAACAGCACGCAGATGTAGCATGCTGAACTACAGCATCAGCAGTTCCAGGTTTGATCCTGGATCAAAGCGGGTGACTGCTTTCTTATGAGAGAGAGAGAGAGAGAGAAGGCCTCCAGTGCCCTTTATGTCGGGCCCCGTATGGTGTGTACGATATTCCCTGCACGTAACAGAGCCCTTACTACATGAAGTAATCTGTACATGTAGTGTGGCAAAATGTCCAGTTGTAAGAGCTCGCCCCCTAGCGTTAGTGGAAGAACGATGGCCCAATAAAGAAAAATAGACCAACGATGAATAACCATAGGGATTGTAGCGTTACGTTGGCAGCTGGCTGCTTAAAGATACAGTTCTTCGCAACGCCAGTCCTATAGGTTCGGCCACCCGCCTGCAAATATGTCGGGGCCGGAAGGTCCGGCCCCGTACCTTGTGTACTAATGCAACCAAATTGGGCACCTGACGCTGTCATTGTTATAGGCGGGAGATGGGGTGTCTGGTTAGCACCATTACTTCCTTTATCATTGCTTGAGGAACATTTTTAACCAGTAGCTTGCGACTTTATAAAACACAAAAGCAGATTCTAACCCTTTTTACACCTATGGAAGGGACAGGTACCCATCTTGTCCTTCTGAATGGGCACAAGGGTGATATATTGGACAGTGTTTTCCGAAGCCGGTTGCCCACCAAAGCTGCAATCCCTATGCTTATTTATCGTCGGTCTACTGTTCGTTGGGACACTCCACCGACACCAGGGGACGAGCTCCTACACATTAGCCTCATCTACCCGTTGCATAGTGGAGAGGGTTCTTTGACGTGCAAATGCCATCGTACACCACACGGGACCTCGGTTTTACTTCTCATCCGAAGAAAGGTGTATTCGGGGCATCCCTCTTGCCCGACAGAAGCCAACCCACCTCGTTCCAGTATCCAATCTAAAACCACTGACACAGTTACCGAGCACGCTACCCACTACGTCACCGAGGTGGGATTAGCTTGTGACTTAATAATTGATTTATTTTTATGATTGTTTTTCACCTGTCTAGCAGATTATTTGTAACAAGAAATGGAGACACTGGTTAAACTGAAAATATACTGTAATTGTAGTTGAATATAACATAACGGGTTGTAAAATTGCCATATATTATCCACTAATGCTCTTGTTTACAAACTTTTGAAGCAAATCGTGTTTTTATTAAGCAAAACTGAAAACATTCGTTGTCGTTTTCTCTCCCTTGAAGCAATATTTTTTCTAAGAGCTTCGACATAGTCGTATTTAAACGTACTGTATAAATTGTATAAGCTGATTAATATCTGAATTGATACTATTTTTATTGGTGCGTCGAACTTATTTAAATTTACTGTCGTATCTGCACTTTTATCTTTTTATGTTTCTACGTACATAAATCGCATTTGGGCAAATCAATAATAACAGTGAACTGCCGACACAAAACCTTAGACAAACTACCATGACTTCTCTAGACGTGCTTTACGAGCAACTGACCTAATTCCCTGATCTTGACAAATGAATGTTACCATGGCTACAAGGAATGCTGCTATTAAAAAAATATATTTATTTCCTAAGAAAATCATTTATAAAGCATCTCAACATGTTGTTCTTGTTATTATTATTGATATGCTTGAAATCATTTAAAAATTGTGAAAATGATTATCATGATTTCAATACCAATTTTTAATGGTTTTCTGCAAGGGTTAGAAATGATTGAATGTCGTCGTTAGATTTTGAAGTGTAAATTTTTCAAATTGCTCTGAGAACAAATTTGTAATTCTGTATGTAATTGCTATAGTTTAGTGTCAACTTATCAATTTAATGAGTCAAGAGAAATGTGATTCATTAAATTGTCACAACCTAGAAGGCTGAGTCTGTAGAACGAAATTGGGTCTTGAGCTCAAAAGTTCGCTTCTGCCACAGGTCGATGGTTCTCTTCTCTGATGAGAGCAGAAAATGGATGTGTGATGTCATGCGCCCTTTCGTGGAATGTGCAAAATCGAGTAAATTATATTCTGAAATCTAGTTAAATTATTGTATTTTCATATAAAATCTTCCCTATTTATAATTAAACCTTACTACAATTGAAAATAATATTATGTTGAGGCAGGCATTCCGAAAATTCTTCAAATATTTTTTGAGTTTTTTATTAAATTTCAGAAGACATGTCGTAGACTACTGAAATGTAGGAATACTTGGGTTTATCAATTTATTCATTCAATTTACCTAATTGAATTCCTGGATTATATGCTGCACTTATAGACTATATTAGACGGATCCTCTTAAATCTCTAGTTGCTGACTTTTACAAAATTCCAACCATGTTGAATACCTACAATTTTATATAGTAATACTCTTACTCTTATTCAATTAAGGTTAGGAATACCTATAAATAGAGACATCTTAAAATCACACCCATAATTGGTATCTTATGAAATCCTACTTTTAAGTGAAGCCCTTTAAAATGACTGCTTAACACCACTGAAATGCTATACCTGGAAAGGTCAGGGAGCTACAGTGTACGTCCTGAGAGATGTCAAGAGAGAGAGAAAGCAAGAGGGTGTCTTTTGCCGCGTCGGATAGGAGGTAAAACTGTGTCCACTTGTTCTTTTGTTGGTGTTTTAGGGCCCTTCAACTACAAGGTCATTAGAGCCCCGTCCACTGTGTAGTTCTGATGCAGAGGCTGCACACACACTACACTACTGCGACGATTTTTTGGATACTAGCAGTACCCAGTTTTCCCACGCAGCCACCCATGTCAGTACTAACTGGGGTTGCGTTGCTTAACTTCAATGATCAGACGAGAACTGGTGTGTCCAACGCAATTTGCCGCTCCAAACTGTGGCCACGTGTAGGAGGCCACGATGCACTATGCCACTTGCATGTCTATATGCAAAGAGTAGTACGGCAAAATTTCCCAGGTGTAGGAGCTTGACGAATAGCGTAGCGTTTGCAGCCGGTTGCGTAAAAACACCGTCCAATAGATCGCCCACGTCTCCCAGTGGGACAAAAATGGGTACCCGACGTTGCTTTAGGCGGGAATAGAGTTAGTAGTTGCCTCTTTTCTTCTGAGAGTAGGAAATACCGTATTTATTCTAATAAAACGGCGCGCCGTTTATTTTGTCAAAGGCCTTTTTGTTGTGCCGTTTATTGGAGAGCGCTGTTTATTAGAGGGCGCTGTTTATATTTCAGTACCTTTAATGAGGCACTCGCCACAGACTGGTCAGCCAATATTCCTGTGGGTTCCAGATGCATGGCTGGGGTGCCCCCAGTCAGATCATGTTCAGTGGACCCACAGACCCGACCCTGCCACAGGCGGGATAAAGGCATTGTGATGCTGATGATGATGAATTCAGTACGCCGTTTATTAGAGAGCGCCGGTTATTGGACGCCGCCTATTATTAAAGAGCGCTGTTAATTAGAGTAAATACGGTAACTCAAAATTACAAGGAAGTGGGTACACTCGGGGTTATTTCTGTTTTAAAATTTACTTGAGCTGCGCATTGGCCGTATCGGTTCTAAGAGAACTGTACCGTTGACACTATTTAATAACTGGATCTTGGAATGATGTGCATATTCCCTGGTTTTTAATTCTGTAGATCTCTATTCTGTATTCCCCAGACCCTTCAAGATCTTACAAATGCCTTTAAAAGAGAATTGAGCTCCTGAACAACCTTGTAGAGCAAAAGTAACTACTACCCTTTTTCCCACCTGTGGCAGGGTCGGGTACCCATCGTGATCCTCTGAATGGACATAAGGGTGGAATATTGGACAGTGGTTTTCTGCAGCCGGCTGCCGCCAAAGCTGCAACCCCCATGCTTATTTATCGTCAGTCTAGTGTTCGTTGGAACATTCCACCGACACCAGGGAATTTGGTCTCCTCTATCCGTTGTGCAGTAGAAAGAGTTGTTTTACGTACAAATGCCATCGTGCCCCACATGATACCTCACTTTTACTTCTCATCCGAAGGAAGGCGCACTCGAGGCCCCTCTCTCTCTCGTCTGATAAAACGAGAGCTCAGTTTCAGATTCATGGCCCAAGTAAATCTATCCAGAGTGCAGGTTCTAAGAAGACTAACACTGGACGCGTGTTTCAGACGAGAGAAACTACAAATTTGGTTTCCGCTTAATAGGAAAAAAACCAGGGAGCGGCGAGTTGCGTTGGACACACCAGTTCTCGTCTGATCACTGAAGTTAAGCAACGCAAGCCCAGTTAGTACTGACATGGGTGGTCGCTCGGGAAAGCTGGGTACTGATAATACCCAATAATCGTCGCATTAGTGTAGTGTCTGTGCAGTATATGCATTAGAACTATACAGTGGACGGGTCTCTAATGACCTCGTAGTTGACGGGACCTTAAACTTCAACAAACGACAGGAAAAAACCAACGGTCTTGTGCGGAGTAGTTCATCTCCCTAAGCCAATGTCAACAAAGTCTTCAACGATAAGGCTTTATTCAGCGGTAAACCAAACTAAGAGAACTTCCTTCCTTAAGGCAAAATGTGAAACATTGTAGGAGTTTCCCAAAATTTTTTCTTGCCATGGAACCCTTTTGTTGAAAATTTTCGGGAGGCACACACTTTTGGAAACTGCTTTATAGGATTGCTTAGCCAGATGTACTAAAAAATCCTTGACTCGCGTTACACAAAAATAAAGTGGGGTTTTCTGAAAACAGTAGGGCTGTTTTATGGTACAAATACAGTATTTCTTAAAGCAAATGACCACAAAGGTGGAAGTAGCCCGTGAGAGGAAATAAATACTGATTTCAAAATGTGATTATCAAATGATGATGATGTTCAGTTTCAGTTTACATGTTTTTCCCAAAATAATTAATTAACTTCGGTACTGTCCTTGGTGTGTTGTTTCTGGAAACAGCCCCATCAAACCTTGGCTTACGGAAATCACTGATGAGACTATAGTTGATGGCTATACTGTTGTATCTATGGTAATCTTTCTGGTGAAATCGGTGAAAAAAGGCAAATGCCAATTATTGGAAGGCTGACGTTCACTATAATTTATGTAGTGTTTCCGAAAAATAATTAATTTTCAATGAAGAATTATTAACTTTATTAATTTTTATAGCATTATTCGGCTCTCTCCTTTTGCGATTATGGATTTCAACTTAAGACTGTCTGATAATTATACCATGTCGCGTACTGTCAACGTTAATGACTGTTATCTGAATTGATAATTTTTAATAACGTGTAGATTACCTTTTCGTGCTTTTATCTGATCGATATAATTATGGAAGGTAATATGTATATAACGTAGAGAAAAGATACAGTGGTTGATAAACTTAAAAAGCCTCTCTGAACTTTGTAGCTTAAAATCTCATCGCGCATCACAAATGACCTTCACTCATCCTAATATCATTTGATTTTTTCATATGATGTGGATTTCTCTAGAGTAAAGATTATTGAAAATAAAATTGATCAGTGTTGTCTACTCGCATTGAAAATTTTTAGATGAATTAGTCATTTGCTTTAATCATAAATGGTAAGGGCCATTAGTTTGGGAAACGTGATATAAGCTTACTGTACTTATCATACTGAAGTCTTGGCCGGCAACCGGCTGCAGAAAAAACTATGTCCAATATATCACCCTGTGTCCATTCAGAGGGACAAATGGGTACCCGACCCTGCCATAGGCGGGAAAAGGGTTAGGAGTTGAGTTGCTTACTTATCATACTGAAGTCTGATATAAGCTTACTGTACATGGAGAGGGGGGCTTACTGTCATCATCATCATGTGGTCCTCTGTCCCGGGTGAGGCATAGCATAGTGTATCAACAGTTGAAGATCTGTCAGTAGTATCTTATTACAAATTATATTCTACATTATCATCATCATCATCGCACCCTCATCCCGCCTGTGGCAGGGTCGGATCTGCGGATTCTAGCCCTCCACTCCCTCCTATTTCCCACCAGGTCTCTGTCCACCCCACACACCGCCATGTCCTTATGGACAACCGTCTCCCACGTCAGCTTTGGTCTCCCCCTGCCTCAGGTGCTACCGGCCACCTGCATTCCTAACGAGCTCCTCCTCCCCTCTTCTCATGACATGTCCATACCATCTCAGCCTGTTCTCCCTCATCTTTTCGGCGATGTCCACCACCCCCAGACTGCCTCTAATATATGTATTCCAGGAGAGGGGGCTTACTGCACATTAGAAAAAAGTTATGGAAGTCTTAAAACGCTTAATTATACAGACTAGAAATAATAGCTAATAATTGATGGAAAACCGTAGAGTTTTATGATAGTAGCTTATTTAATGCCAGTTTAAAAGCTGAAAACTTCTCATTGTCTGCATTTTAGATTAAACACGCCTTAAAAGGCATAAACTGAGATTGCTGTATGGTTATTTTATGTAGACTACTACTTCAGAAGGCCTAAAAATATTATCACATTATGAAATTGACGACAATGGGATGTTATTTCTTTTTAGTATAATGAGATGCAAAAAGAATTCTGCCATTGACAATTCTTCGTAGTGAAAATATCCTATAATATGTACTACAACCTTAAATAAAATGCAAATAGCTGAAATGCGAATGCCGCAGTACATGAGTGGGATGTGGAGAGCAGATAGAATTAGGAATGAGTATACTAGAGGTTACTTAGGGGTGGGGGACATCGCAGAAAAGATGAAGGAAGGAGTATGAACGTGTGATGAGAAGAGGGGAGAAGGAACTCCTTAGGGCCATTACGGTAATGAAAGTGGTTGGAAGCACTCGCGGCAGAGGAAGACCAAATCAGACTTGGGAGCAGATTGTTCGTAAGGAGTGGCGTCGCTAGGGTTGGCGTCACCCGGTGCGGATACACCATGGTGTCACCCCCCCCCCCCCCCGAAAAAAGCCGCTTCTTCTTCTTTGGTGTCACCCCATTTCTCATGGTGCGAGTGGTGTCACCCGGTGCGGCCCGCACCCTCCACACCTCCCTAGTGACGCCACTGCGTAAGGATATGGTAGTGTGTGCGGGGTGGACAAGGACCTGATGAGAGATAGGCGGGAGTAGAGGGCTAGAAGCCGCATACCAGACTAGAACCCGGAACGTTTAAGCTTATGTAAATGTATATATTATAGCTTGGCCACTATTCGTCACCGTACTTGGAAAATGGAATCATTATCATGTAATGTGGCGGTTAAGTGGTTATAATCCTGAGAGATTTGGAATTCGGTACTGGTATGTTTTTAATGATATTTCGTAAAGCACGCACACGTAGTACTCTCAATACAATTTACATAAAACCGTAATAATATTACTATAGATTGCTAGACTCAAATTTCATATGTGAAATCCATAACTTATTACGCTATATCAACTTATTAATTATAAATTTAGAGGGAGAGAGACAAGCATTAATAGCAGGAAATGTAATCATTATATATGGAGCTTTATTCCCAAAATTCGTCGCTAATTATATTAATTTCGTTTTTAAATCATAATAAGATTGGTGTCAGAGATGTGCTGACATGGTATGAATGACAATGGATGATTTGCACTGTATTTGGCATTTCCTTTTCTTAAAGCAGTAACACCAGAATGGATTCGTTATTAACTCCAAGCAAATTGTAGATACTCCAGGCTCCAACCAACCGTTCGCTGGTGCAAAGCTGAAGTGCAATGATTTCAGATATTCGATTGATCAACGCACTTCAAGAATTTACTTTAAGGTCAGAGGATTATTATATGACTGACGTTAGATAAAAACATTCATAGCGCGGGCAATTATAACAGCTGTTTTATTGTAGGAAACCGTCATGTGTGTAATGAATATAGTTTTTTCGTTTCCTGCTTTTCAACTTATTATTACAAAAATCCATTTTGTCCAACTAGGGATCTGCCCTTGTATTCAAATTTTATGGTCGGAAAGAATTATATCATGTCATAATTGTAATTATCACTAAATGTATCATAAAGTATAATGTAACCCTGCATGACTTAACTGCTAGTCAGAAGCTGTGGTTCTAGGTCACTTGTCGAATCAAGTAAAAATCGACGACCAACCTTTACCCCTTGAGACGTCCCCTGGGTTGGACTGGTTGGGATCTCCCAGCTGACGAACCTTCTCCCAGCTCCCACCGCAGAGCCTTCATTAAAAATTTAATATGGGATTACAATAATAAATCAAAAAACTGCCTTTTTACTGCACCTTCCTCTTTAATTTTGCCCACCCCCCCTAGGTGGATCAGTTGTAGGGTACTTGACTCGAAAGTGCTTGATTGTAGATTCAAACTTGGCCGTGAACAGCAACATTTTTCAAGAGAGGGAAACCCATGGGAAAGTGTAGTTATGATGCTGTTTCCCGCTTGTAGTATGTTCAGTGGCGTCACTACGGGGTTGCGGGCCGCACCGGGTGACACGACTCGCACCATGACAAATGGGGGTGACACCAAAGCAGAAGAAGCAGTTTTTTTCGGGGGAGGGGGTGACATTATGGCGTCACCGAACCGGGTGACGCCAATCCTAGCGACGCCACTGGGTATGTTGGGATAATCATTTGACTCGTTCGTGCGGGGCATCAAACACTCTCACCAAATAAGCTATCCATCTCGACCAGGATCGAAGCTACAATCATGGACACCAGCAAAGCTCGCTAAAATTGGTTTTGCTTGTTTTGCTGGTGTTTTCGGGCCCTTCAACTACAATGGTCATTAGAGCCCCGTTCACAGCATAGTTGTAATGCAGTCTGTAGAGACACTACACTGCTAACAACGATTTGGGTATTAGTAGTACCCCAGCAGTACCACCGCAATACTGCCACTCCCTACTAAAATTGGCATCTCTTAAATCCCTCAGTATTGATTCTTCCTAAGATATGCGTTTATCAAATTAGATTTCAAACATGGATGTTCCCGAAAGTAAATTTCATAAAATATATACGATCATACATTGCTGTCTTTCTCTGTCCGATATCAATAAGAAATATGGCAGCGTGTAGGTTGTAGGGTAAGGGTATTGGGGTAGAGGAGGAGGACGAAGCCCCAAGTTGTATTTTGCCGATATGTGACTCCTCACACATAAAAATATGCTTCGAATGGCATATCACTATATGGCCAAAGACGCCAATGAAAGGCACCGAAAATAATATGATCCATATGTGGAAATATTCATCATCATCTCACCCTTTTCCCGCCTGTGGCAGGATCGGGTCTGCAAGTTCTGATCCTCTACTCCCGTCTATTCCCCGGCAGGCTCCCATCCACCCCGAACGTCTCCATGTCCCGTTGTACCACCTGCTCCCACGTGCAGGTGGTACAACGCAGCGCAGCATTCGCGTCTCAGCCACTTGCATTCTCCTTTTATGGTTCTTCATGACTGCCCAACACTGAGCCATACACCTTAGCTGACCTATCGACAGTTTTACAAACTTTGTCTTTCAATTTATTGGGACCCGGTGGTCGCTCAGGACTCCACTTGCCTGTCTCCAATTTAGCCATTTGTACGGGGAAATAATGAGAGGCTAAATTTATTTTGACAAATCACTAAACGAATTGTTAATTCCGAGACGCGCATCCATGCGGGACGTAGAGCTGAAATCCGGGGCGAATGGTCACCCTACATATCACCCTAATGACACTTCATAGGCCCATAAACATTTAAATTAGTGGTTCCTAAAGTTTTAGGATTTCTTTCTTGGTGGTCCGTTTACAGTTTTTTGGATGGCTCGCAGACCCTTTTAAATTAACTACATTTATCATGTAGGCCACTATGAATATGAATATGTAATCCTTTGTGACGGATACCTTGCTGGCGAGATCTTTTCATGCTAGACCCATATGCCCAGATCTCCACCAGCACCCCAGCAACACCTTTGCCTTTCGCACCCATTCCAGCCGCTTCACCCCAGAACCTCTTCCAATGTGGGGGTTCCCCAACCCCTTCTGCAGTGATCCAGTGCTGGGCAGGCCAGTATCACATGCCTGATGTCCTCCACCTGATCCCTGCACAATCCACAGCCCTCCTCTCCACCTGTGATCTTTGCCATCCTCTGTTTCGTCTCCAGTGACCCAGCTCTTGCCCGAAACAGAAGTGAGCTCTCCCATGCATTGTCGTAGATTACCTCCCTCTCTATGTTAAGCTTGTTCCCATACACCCTCAGCGTTTTCTTTGCAGCCCTTCCCTCCATACTCTGTCGCCACTGCCCTAACCCCCATTCCTTCACTTTGTCCTGTACGAGTCTTTGCAGCGTTACTGCCCCCTCCTTGCCCTCCCTGGGGTGCAGTGTTATGCCTATCTTCTTTGACATCCTGTTTACCCTCCTCTCCCAGTTGGTAGATACCCTCATGTTGTTTACCCATGCATTTACCTGCCATACTGGATTTTCCTTCTCTAGTCCCCACTGTTACTAAAACAGTTTTTGACAAACAATTATTTGTTCAGAAAACGGTAGATCGCAGTCACCAATTGTAAATTCAACGGGATGGGGTCATAGCGATAATCACAAATAGCCCAAAATTTCAACTAAGTGACCTCTTTACAATCCACCTGAAAGCACTTCGCGGTACCCTAGTGCAGAGGTCTCCAACAGTTTTGATCGGCGGGCCGGATTGGGAATTTTTCGAAGGCCGGCGGGCCACAACCCGATCGTTTGACGGTGCTCCGCAGAAACTAACAAGGACTGACGGACGCGACTGGTATTTGTTCTTGCTCGACGGCTCATTACTGTTTTATATCCACACTTCACCACTGAGTTTGGAAATTAAGGAAATTTAAATACATTTATAGAATCTTTCTGCGGCCTGGATTAAATCGACTGACGGGCCGGGCCGTATGTTGGAGACCCCTGCCCTAGAGCAGAGCGGACTCCAGTTTATGTTCAATTCCTCTATATGGTGGTAAAGTTTATTGAAATGACTAACATCAGGTCGGCACCCAGCCGTATAAAACCACTGCCACCCCAAATTGTCTTCTTTGCATTTTTCAACTTGAATATTTAAAATTCACTGATACTAAACTTTGCCATAGGCAAGTTGCGTATTAAAAGTACTATATGTAGGCGTATATCTAATTATCATTTCATTTTCTGATTCCTGCAGGTGTCAACGTACACCCACATGAGATTATCCTCTTTACTTCCTAACCCCAGGGATGCCCTTCTTTGCGGCTTTTTTCGTCTAAGTATCAGGATACACGTCCTGGAGGTATTAGAATAACGATCAACACTTCACAAACACGCGGGGAAACAAGTACAATCGAATCTGTGAAATTTAACCTCTATTTCTAACATAGAATTAGGCGGAGTACCCTAAAATTCTGAAAACAGAGTAATGAAATTAAAAGCAGAATTGCAGAAACTACAGTAATTGGAAGACAAAAGGAGCCTTTGGGAGAATGGATATCAACCCATATGGCGAATACCCCACCTCGGTGATGCAGGGGTAGCATGCTGAACTACTGCGTCAGTGATTCCCTGACCGAGGCGGGCGGCTTCTTTTGGGCGAGAGAGAAGTTCCCAGTGACCCTTGCGTCAGATGGGAGGTAAATCCGTGGCCCCGTGTTGGCGTGTATTAAAATATACTTATAGTTCAGCAAAATTCACAGGTGTAGAGTTCGTCCCTCCTGGCATTTTGGAGGAGAGGTGCTCCAGCGAAGAAAAATAGGCAGACCATAAATAAGCATAGGAGTTGCAGTATTAGGTTGGTAGCCGAATCCAAAAAGATGCCATCTAACAGATCGCTCATCTTCATACTAGGACAAAAATGTGCACTGGACCCAGAGCCGGCCCTAGAGTTTGTGGGGCCCAAGGCAGCAGGCGACAGAGGGGGCCCAGTGCCAAGATTAATGAAGTTAATTGCTTACCAATGCAATACTCTAAATATTTTAATTTCGTTTCGATACACCAGCGCGGGGCCCAAGGCGGTTGCCTCGGTCGCCTTGCCCTAAGGCCGACCCTGACTGGACCTTACCATAAGTGGGAAGTTAGTGATCATGAGCCCTTATGAGGAATAACTGTACTTAACGCCAGTACGACGCTTCCTTACATGATACGCATGCAATGTGTGATTATTTTCTGACTAACATTCAGGGGTAGGTCTTCTCCTCTGGATAATCTCTTTAGTTCTACTCTCCATCTTTGAGATATTTATTTATATGAAATACTGTATAATAATACACCCCTTCTACCACATTTCAGAGTCTAATCAGTTTTTTTGGCTAGTTTTTATAAATTTCAGTAGCCTCAACAATCGATATAAATTTAGATAATTCTTTAATGGAGGATCGAATTACTAAAAGTTATATTCACTTAAGGGGCTTTAGTTCCAGTCTCACCAAATGAAGCACCAACTTTTAATTGGACTCCAATTTTAATCAATTTTTTTAATTTTATCTTAGCATATTTTAATTTTGATGAGATATGAAATTACGTGGGGTGCACAAATACACCTAATGGACCATAGTTTGCCCACCTACGCTATAAACACACTAACATCAGATCTCATCAGACTAATTTTTTATCGCTGAAATGAACCTTTGAATATTACTTTCAAAATACGTTTATCGCGTTCTCAGGCGGATGTTTTTCCCCCTCACGTTGTCACCTAACAAGGAATAGAGGGGTGCCTGGGCTTCAGCTGCCTTGGGTATGAATTTTCCGTAAAAGCTTAACATATCCAAGAATCAGGGTAGTTCACTGACCAGGGCTGGATGAGAGAATGCCCGGATAGCTTCCACCTGTTTCCACATTAGGTTACTCAGGAACTTTACCTCTGGCTGCCCAAACACGCATTTGCTAGGATTGATTACAATCCCATGTGCAGCCAGTTGCTGGGAAACGATACTCAGGTGCTCCTCAATTGATGATTACCCTACCAGTACATCAATGTAGGTATAAGCGAAGTCCAGACCACACAACACTTCGTCCATGAAATGCTGGAATGTTTGTTCTATGTTGCATGGCCCAAAAGTTGTAAAGGGAAACTTGAATAACCTGAACGATGTTGTTATGGCAGTTTTAGGAATGTCCTCTTCAGCCTCAGGTTTTTGATTGAAGGCGTGCACAAGATCAAATTTCAAAAATATTGTTTTGTTGTGAAGGGTCTGGACAAAATCTTGGTTGTGAGCTTGTGATGCACAGCATACATGTCTGGCTCTCTGACACCATTCAAACTGGAATAGACACTCCAGTCTCTCCACGTATTGTCCTTTTTGGCACAAAGTGTAGGGGAGAAGCCCACAAGCTATCAGATGCCCATTCAAGACCCAAGCACACCATGGACTCAAACTCCACCTTGGCTATCTGAAACTTCTGGGGCAAGCTGCCACGGGTTCTGTGACACTGGTGGGCTTGACTGTGTGATGATGTGGTGCCTTATGTTGTGCTGCATAGGGAGTTGCATGCCATTTGGGCAAGTAAGGATCAGAAATTTGGCCAATCGCTCATGGAATGGTGAAGACCATCTGATTGTCCTGACACTAAACTCACCACACTCAACCAGCTCTCCTCTGTGGGTCATAAAAGTGATCAAGTCAAGGAGCTGACTATTTTTCAGGTCTGATAACAGACCATAGTGTGAGAGGAAGTCAGCTCCCAAGATAGGCTTGGAGACGTCAGCGACGGTGAACCTCCCAGTAAAATCCCATTGCAGTCCTAAATTTAGTGTGATGGTCACCATTCCATGAGTTGCTATGGGTGTGCTATTTGCTGCTGACAATTCATGTCTTGATAAGAGTCTGGGAGAACAAACAGGTCAGTTCCAGTGTCCACAAGGAAGTCCCAAATAAACAGACGGCAAGATATGGATGGGCAGGAATCGTCAGTCACAACGCCATTTCCCAACCCCTTGTCACACCAGTGGTTTCATTTGGTGGCTTCTTTTTTGAACCGCCAATGGTACTAGCATGTTCCTAGTGGTCGTTACTTTCTGGAACGTGAGCAGACTTGAGACTGGGAACGTGAGGGCCTATTTGACTGGCTCCTGCCTCTGTTGGAAACATCTGATATTTCACCTAGTGCAGCAAGCTGCTGCGTCACCTTTATCAGTTATGATGCCAGCGGCTGCATTTGTGCTGCAAACTGCACCTCAGAGCTGCTTTCTGGTGGAGCTGTGTGCTTTTTGGGGCACATTATACCAGACAATGCATGCAGACTCTGTTCATGGAGAGTGTTTGCATCAGACTGTAATGACGGAAAGTGTTCTGCAGAGACCGTGTTGGTAGAGACTGTTTTGAATCCCTGAAAATGCCCTCTTCATGTATTCTAACTGGTCAATCCTGAGGTCCTTGGCTGTGGCTGGACCCTTGTGACAAAAGGGTAACATGACTCACTGCCAAGGGACCATACAAGATGTCTTAACAAAATGTTGTAAAATTACATAATTGCAGGACTATTATTATCAAAGGAGATTAAAACACAGAGGACGGAAGGGAACGAAATCCATGTGCACTTTGGGCTATTTAAACTGTTCAGATGATTTACTAACAGGGGTGAGTGAGGGATCTTGTCCCTGCAAGTTAAATTCAGTCCGCCTTCATAAGGGACATTTCAGTATGAAATATTACGTGAAGATTAAAGTAAATTTGATTTTTTTTAAGTTAAAAAACAGCATAAAATATTTAGAAAAGAAATTAAATATAACAACTGCCTGCTATAGATTGTTTTAAAAATTGTATAACCACTCAGTGTTATTACCGTAAAATCTCACGTAAAGTCCGCACCTCAAATATAGTCCGCACCCGTCTATAGTCCGCATTAGCGATGGGTATGTTTCAAATATAGTCCGCACTTTCAAATTCCTACTGTAGCTAGTGGAGCAACTTGTAGGAGGAGTGGGATCAAATGAATTTGAACATGAAATGTCAGATTGCCCTGACGATGAAATTGAAATGTGAAAGATTTTATATTGCATTATCATATAAATAAGAACGTACTGTGTAAAATCGTGTTGTTAAGGGTAATAAAATGTTCAGAAAATGAAGAGCAGTTTTCATTGAGAACCCTGGGTTTCATTTATAGTCCGCACCCATATATAGTCCGCCCTCGCATATAGTCCGCACTAAATGACCCTATGTTTCGCGTATAATCCGTGGGCACTACGTGAGATTTTACGGTAGTTATTCAATTTCTTACCTAACTGATTCAAACCCTGACAGACTGATTAAATCAAACTGCTAGTAAGGAAAGCAAATTAAAAGCATTCATTATTGGATAAAGATGAAGCTACGTTACGTGTGATGTAAAAGTGACTATTCTGTCAACCTCACAGATGCAAATGCACTTTTTAGATCGGTAATTTTGATATATTCCCGAAAAAATATTTTCACTGTAGTTATCTACTGGTCATCACTAATATGCCTTTCTTTTCACAATATTAATGAATCGGTCAGAAAGCGACCGCTCTGCACCAAAATATATCAAAGGTGTTAAAGGATTGTCAAAAAATGAAATATTACTGAAAACTCTCAATTAAATCCTTTCGTTACTTGTGTCCTCTCCCCCTTGTGATGATGGAATTTTGAAACAAGTGAATACAGTGTACCTGTTAAAATGTAGGGAGGAATTAAATTCCAGATAAGGCAGTAATTAAATTTGGTGTTAAGCATCAATGAATTTTTGATTAAAACAGTTACTAATTTCTGAAGTCAAGATTACAAGATGTCCCTCTCGCCAAACAAACAACCAGAGCAATACTCTTTGAGAAATAAGATAACCGTAAGATTTCAACTTACCAAATTGATCATCAAACAGTATACAATCCAGCTTAAATCTCAGATTTAGAATTATTGCTTATAATTGATGGTTGTGTAGCTTAAAGCGATGAAATGCTGCTCAAAAGATGTCTTAATTTGCTTTTCCTATCTGACTGTAGATATCAATCGAAATCTTAATAAGCAACTTCACTTTTTTTCTTTTCCTTTTTGGCTTTTAACCTTTTATCTAAAGGAATTAGATCATAGCAGTAAAACCAAAGCAGCTATGTCTGTCTGAACGATCCAATTCCACAGCGCACCATCGTTCCAGCGCAATGACTTTCACCAGCTCCAGAAAAAAAAAGTGACTCAATGACGTCACAAAGATTGCGCATGTGCCGTATTGAAATGTAGTAGTAATCGAGAATATATTTTTTTTCCTCTTGAATTCCGTCATATGATGTGTGGGTGCTCCTTGAAATACCCTTTAAATTTCGTACAATCTCTTCGCCCAACCTGATATCTTCAGTTAAGGGGGAAAGAGTTGAGCACCAAACTATAAAAATCGATTTTGTCCTTCATTTCTGTAGATACGCCTGCCTCTCAACAGCCTTTTCCCTTCAAGTTTTACTTCTCTTGTAGCCATTCTGAATGAAAACTACTCTTTAATATCATCAATAAAAATCATTCAATTGATATTTGATCAGTCGACTATGTGTCATCTGAGAGGGGATGGAGTGTCAGGAAGAAAGTCAGAATTTTTCGACTTGGCCTCGTTTCTAGGCGATATTTAAGTCTAGTTCTGCTCCTCAGACTAGTTCAGCTTTAAAAACAATGTATGAATTGATTTGTTTTCCGATACAATGAAAGCAAAAATGCTCACAGTTTTAATACTCGATTTCAGCTTTGAAGGTCGGTCGATTTTTTTTTAAAGCGCACTTTTTATTTGCGAATGGTGATCTGAAAGATGATGATAAAACATGATTACTGTATCACATTTCCTACGGGAAAAAAATACAATGAGAAGTTTTTAAATATGTCTTCAAATTCAGTTCATCGTGATTTGTTTCTGAAAATCGTTTAGATGGATTTGGAAAAAAATGTTTTTGTTGGTAAGGTTTCCACTGCCAGTCAGGAGAGGGCAGCAATGTCATAGGGACAACACTTCTAATGGCACCTGCATTTGGCACCAGAGGGAACCCAGCAGTAAAACCCATTTTGTGCTATTTGTTGAAGGTTACAATGTTACACTATTGAAGATTTTTCTAGAATTGCTCAACCTAAAGTTTAAATAATTGAAGGGGTGGCTGTATTGCGTTGGACGCACCAGTTCTCGCCTGATAGTGATGCTAAGCAACGCAATCCAAGTTCGTACTAACATGGATAGCCGCTTGGGAACACTATACCGCTTATGCCCAGAAATCGTCATAACAGCGTAGTGTCTGTGCAGAAAATGTAGTGGACAGGACTCCAATGACCATTGTAGTTAAAGGGCCCTAAAACATAAACCAAAATGTAAATAATTGATTGAAATTTATCACTGCCTCAACTATTTGCAATTTAGGTCATTTAATATTGGGATTAACCCTTTCCGGAATTTATTCCTAGGGGTGTTCAAGACCCAAATGGAAATAAAGAGATATCTTCCCCCCCCCCCCCCCCCCCCCCCCCCCCCCCCCCGATATTTTCTCTTTATTAAGGATCATAGGACCATACATTTTCGACGTATTTCTGCCAAGGCACAGATGATTTGGTCTCCATATAAATGCCGAGTGTTTGTAGTTATTTTATCAGATAGTTGACATTCTGTTTGTTCCCAACCACAACAATGGGAACCAAGCCAAAACAAAGCCGTGTGGCCGCCCACTTAAGAAACCCCTCAATTTAGTCTAAAATTTAATTATTTTTTTTACTTTTCCATAAACATACAGTATGTATTCATGTTTGTTCCATTTTTAACCCCTTTAAACTTCTTTAATGCTAACTTCATAAGCGAATAAAAAGTCCCTCCTGCGCTGCGCCTCAGAAAAACTACTATATTTGACTACTTAATCATCATCACTAACCCTTCTTCCTTCCTATAGCAGGGTCGAGTGCCCATTTTTGTCCCTTATGGACACATGAGCGATGTTTCGGACAGTATTTTAGGCAACCTGCTTCCTGCCTTATTTACCGTAGGCCCACTGTTTGTTGTGACACTCCAGTTAGAGCGAACGAGCTCCTATACATCTGGAAATTTTGCTTTTTCCTCTACGTATTGTAGTTACCCGCCGCGGTGGCGTAGTGGTTAGCACGCTCGGCAACTACGCCAATAGTTCTAGGTTCGATACTGGACCGTGGTGGGTCGACTTCTTTCGGGCGAGAGAGAAGCCGCGAGTGTGCCTTCTTTCGGGTGAGAAGTAAAACCGAGGTCCCGTGTGGGTGTATGATGGCACTTGCACGTAAAAGAACCCTCTCTACTACGCAACGGGTAGATGAGGCAAAATTTCCAGGTGTAGGAGCTCGCCCCCTGGCGTCGGTAGCATTCCCCAACGAACACTAGACCGACGATAAATGCAGCTTTGGCCGGCAACCGGCTGCAGAAAAAACTATGACCAATATATCACCCTGTGTCCATTCAGAGGGACAAATGGGTACCCGACCCTGCCATAGGCGGGAAAAGGGTTAGGAGTTGCTTTTGCCTCTACGCATTGTAGTTATGAAGGTAGTCTTATACTATTCCGACTTTACTGCCCGGATGGGCACACCGAGGACTCCCAGTTTGACACCCTTATGCTACTGAAGGATAAGAGCGGCTGTATTGCGTTGGACATACCAGTTCTCGTCTGATCACTGAAGGTAAGCAACGCAACCCCAGCTAGTATTAGCATGGGTGGCTGCTTGGGAACACTGGGTACTGCTAGCACCCCAAATATTCGTAACAGCATAGTGTGTGTGTATGTGTGTGCAGCACACCCTGAATTAGAACTACGCAGTGGGTGGGGCTGTAATTACCATTGTACTGTAGTTGAAGGACCCTAAAACATCAACGAAATGAAGCACAGCTCGCCTCAATCGTTTTAGTAATTCATAATTTCGCACTTTTGATATTGAAAAATAAGTTTCAGGGGAGCTTTGATGCTTGATTTCAGCGCATTATTATGACCTCTGATGCCATAATATGTCTGTTACTTAAAAGTGAAGTGGTAACAGATAGTTAGGGCAGATAACGTAAACATTAACGCAAAACTTAAGGTTTACGATTTATGTAGCGTTAGTTAGGGCCAGGTACTTTTTAGGCCCTATGCTTAGATAGAGTGTATATGCCCCACAATGCGTATTTGTTTTGTTTGGTGCTACCCAGTGAAGTTTGAAGGAGGTGCGGTAGTTTAAAGAACTCTCCAGTTGTTGTTTGTTGGTGTTTTAGGGCCCTTCAACTACAAGGTCATTAGAGCCCCGTCCACAGCATAGTTCTTATGCAGAGATTGCACAGACACTACACTAATGCGACGATTTTTTGGGTATTAGTAGTACCCAGTTTTCCCAAGCGGCCACCCATTCAGTACTAGCTGGGATTGCGCTGCTTAACTTCAGTGATCAGACGAGAACTGGTGTGTCCAACGCAATTCGCCGCTCCCTAAGAACTCTCCAGCAAAGCGAAACCCCGACTCGGTGGTCTGGGATGTGAAAATAGGCTAATGGTCATCTGGGAGTTATCAGAAGATCAGCTTGTATTTCGTGAATTTATAACAGCTTCACCACCTCAAAATCTCTTTGCCAGTCATACTGTCGACGCTGTTGTTGGCCATGAGAGGAGTAGAGACCGGCGAGTGATGCCTCTACTAGGGGGGCCTGAATGTTGAAGTTTCGAAAGTGATTTATAGAATTACCAGTATATTTTTACAGCCTTGCTACATAGCAGTTCAGTTAACTTTATGCCGCATAGAGAGTTGGTTTCTCCTCTTTACTACGTATAAATTCAGTGTTTTATGTAGCATATATCAGTTTCTTTATCGTCTGAATTGTTATTTTTTGTCCATCGACCGCCCAAAGGTTACTAGAGTTTGTGTGGAATCTTACTTTCAAGTATTTTCGTCAGGTATTGTAAACTTTCATAACGGTTTCCGATTAAAATTTGATGAATTGACGTCAGTGAATAAAATACGAGCGGCATAAAAAGATAAACAAAAAGAAGTGGCGAAAAATTGACTCTGGTACGAAAACATACCTTTGAAGTACTCTGAACAAAAAATGCAACTCCTCACCGTTTACTTGCCTATGGCAGGCACGGGTACCCATCTTGTCCCTCTGAATGGACACAAGGGCGATAAATTGGACGGTTTTTCACAGCCGGTTGCCGACCAAAGCTTCGATCCCTATGTTTATTCGTCGTCGCGTCGGTCTTCTGTTCGATAGGGCACTCCACCGAGGCCAGGGGGCGAGCTCGTACACCTGGAAATTCTGCCTCATCTACCCGTTGTATAGTAGAGAGGGTTCTTTTACGTGCAAATGCCATCGTACACCACGCGGGACCTCGATTTTACTTCTCATTCGAAAGAAGGCGCACTCGGGGTCTCTCTCTCTCTCTCTCCCGAAGGAAGCCAACCCATATCGGTCCTGTACCTAACCTAGAACTACTGACACAGTTACCGAGCATGCTACCCATTGCGCCACCGAGACGGGCTTGAAGTGGTTCTAGGTTCGATACCAGATCGAGGTGGGTTGGCTTCTTTGGGGTGAGAGGTCCCGAGTGTGCCTTCCGTCGGATGGCTTCGTAAGGTGTACAATGCCTCCCATGCAACGGGTAGATGAAACCTTGGTGAAACAACATTCCCAAGTGTAGGAGCTCGGTGGACTGCCTCAACGAACAGGAGGACAACGATAAATAAGCATAGTTGCTGCAGCGTTGGTCGGCAGCCGGCTAAGTAAAATATTCAGCAGGTCGCCTATTTGTCATCCCGATACCGGAGGGACAAAGATGGGTATCCGACCTTGCCATAGGAGGGAGAGGATTAGGCGTTGCATTTGCTTTCAGTCATTTTGTTATGGCGGATTTTTTTTTCTACTAAATTTGTAGGCCCTAACTGCTCTCAAACATACATTACAACAAGGCATCGGTATTTAAGCTACCAATTTTATGCCGCTACGAGTTTTAGGTGTTAAAAATTGTTCCTTTACAACGGGTTAAGGATGTAGAAAAAGTAATTGTGGATGAAGGGGTAAGGGCATGGACCCTAATTGTTTATGCAAAGCTTAATAACGATTTTTGCTTGGAGGTGTTACTCAGAAACACTTTCCTATCAAATTGTTTCTTAAGGCCTATGGTCTCCTTTAAGAAAAGCTGAATAAAATTATATGAAAGCATGTGATAGGATTCTCTTGTAGATTAGGAACAGAATTTTCAGGCCCATTGTATCCATGCATATCCTAAGTGACGATTAAAGAAGTTGTGGCACCAGGCCAGCAGCCACACACGTGCGCTCTCTAACTTTGTCCCCTTGAATTGCTAGTGCAGTATTTGCCTTCCTCCTTCTCCCCTTCATATACCGGTATATTTTCAATGAGCATCCAATCCTGCCATAGGCAAGATATAGAGATGTAGGTGCTGTACTTTTCTTCGGTGGGTCGTAACATTAATACAAGGTAGTAACATAATAAACATCTAGCCTTTCTTGGGTTTAATTTTATGTACAGTCTGACTAGAGCTGAAGGTTCGAACCCGACATCAAGTGGGATATCATTCTACAGTAGAATGTCTTTTTTGCTCCTCAGTTTTCAGCACGGGACTCTTGAGTTCTAGATATTTGATTAGAATCACAAGGCGGCTGCGGATAGGAAGGGGTCTATCTGCACTCAAAACTATTGGCAAAGTTTGAAACAATATCGACCTTCACTCAGTGCCCTGCTTGCACATTGTGCAACCTCTGCTTTGTGTCACGCAGGGAAGGCCCAGACGTCGATTTTTCGGACCTAAGACCGAGGTCCGGCACTAAGAAAGTGTGATAATAACATTTCAGTTCGTAAATATTTTGTGGCCGCATTAGTAACTTTTTTCCTCATGTCTGCAAAACCTCCAGCCCGCCCTCCTTGCACACCAGCTGGTTGGAGCGGCTTATTGCGTTGGACACACCAGTTCTCGTCTGATCACTGAAGTTAAGCAACGCAACGCCAGCTAGTACTAACATGGGTGGCCGCTTGGGTAAACTGGGTACCGCTAATACCGAACAATCCTCACATTAGTGTAGTGTCTGTGCAGTCTCTGCATTAGAAGTAACTTACGCAGTATGCGGGGCTGTAATGACCTTGCAGTTGAAGGGTCCTAAAACATCAACAAAACAAAACCAGCTGGTTATTAGCAAATCTCTTCCTGCTGGTGTGCAGCCCCCTTGGGGATAAAGGTGGTTTTCTTCTATTTGGTGATTCTAAGCAAAAAAGCTAAAGTAGATGAAGTCACGCACGGACAAATCGGTAAATTGGATAAATGTTTACAGGTTATCGCCTCTAGCCTATTGTTTTTGTAGATAAGTATTTAATCGGGTTCCCCTTAGTAGAATTTTTGTCAACAACGTCGTCATATCGCATTGCTAATATCTTGAAGGTATTATTGGTGCCCAGGTATGCATTGATACACGCAGATATGTACGCAATTACTCAAAATAATTCTCTTTGAATTCTACTGTTTAGTTAAGACTTTATCAATATTTTTCGATGTAACCTTTTGATAGTGTCCTAGTGCCGAGATGTAAATCTATCTTCGTCAGACTTTCTGTCGAGAGTTGACTTCAGAGTGTGCTTTGATTTCAATGCCCTAAAGCATTTCTTATATTTAATCCAGTTTCCTGGATAACAATTCTTAGGAATCAGCCTTAGAAACTAAAAATATGTAAACATACAGATTTGCATTTAGATTCATTGCGGTGGTACCTGTGGCGGTGACGTTGCAGAGCTGCTTTGTAGTTTTTTCTCTACACCACGGCCTCCTGTTCAACCTTAATCCTCAAAAAGTAAAGGCCGTTTCTTTGAATTGTAATTCTTAATCCATTTGCTTCATGGGCCCAATCCGGACGTCATAAGAGTGGTTGTTTATTTTAGGGCCCTTCAATTACAAGGTCATTAGAGCCACGTCCACACTTACCACTTCTTACGCACAGTGCACAGACACTACACAAATGCGACGATTTTTCGGTATTAGTAGTACCTAGCTTTCCCAAGCGGCTACCCATGTTAGTACTTGCTGGGGTTGTGTTGATTAACTTCAGTGATCAGACGAGAACTGGTGTGTCCAACACAATTTGCCGCTCCCATCAGAGTAGTGATTACCTAGGACTGGGTCCAGTGTGCGAGTTATAGCACTATGGTTCCTATTGCTTCCTTAGTTCCTCGTCCTCCCAACTCTACACTAGGCTTCCTCCCTCTGCCTTTCTCCTACCTTCCATCACTCCCGTTGTCATATCGGGTATCTGACTCCTCTATTAACACATTTCTTTGTACTACCCAAGTTTCTTGATCCACCCAACGAGCGTCACTCGTGAAACCATGGATGCAGGTAGCCCTGGCCGGTGTGTATCCCTCCACTGCTGCTTTCAAAGAATTAGTGTATATTGAACACGTGTTTTTTCGTTCGTTCGCTGGTGTTTTAGGGTCCTTCAACTATAAGGTCATTAGAGCCCCATCCACGGCGTAGTTCTAATCCAGAGACTGCACAGATGCTACACTAATGCGTCGATTTTTGGGTATTAGTGGTACACAGTTTTCCCAAGCGTCCACCCATGTCAGTACTGGCTGGTTTTGCGTTGCCTAACTTCAATGATCAGACGTGAAATGATGTGTCCAACGCAGTAATTCGCTCCTCGAATCCGTTAGGACTGACACAATTCTCAGGTGTAGGAACTTGCACCAAGGTGCTAGGAAATTAGTAGTTTACGCAAAATATGGGATTCGCAGCATGCCCTCAACATCCAGTTATTGATTTTCTTAATACTAAATTGTGCTGGGTCACAGTTATGTTTGACTCAAAGTAAAAAAAGAAACTGACTGACCCGGACGTGATTTGAACACGCAACCTTCTGATCTGGAGTCAGACGCGCTACCGTTGCGCCACCGGGTCGCTTGATGATTGCATATCTCATTGAATGTGATAGTTCTATATTTTTAATTACTGTTTAGTATTTTAATGGACCTACCTCGGTGGCGCAATAGATAGCGTGCTCAATTTACTGCGTCAGTGGTTCCAGGTTCGATACTGGATCTGACTTCTTTTGGGCGGGAGAGAGGCCCCTAGTGCACCTTCCTTTGGATGAGAAGTAAACCGAGGTCCCGTGTGGTGTACGGCGGCATTTTGACGTAAAAAAACCCCTCTGATATGCAACGGGTAGATGAGGCTAAATTCCCAGGAATAGGAGCTCGGCCCTTGGCGTTGGTGGTGTGCCCAAACGAATAGTAGACCGACAGCTTTGGTTGGCAGCCGGCTGCGGAAAAACATCGTCCAATATATCACTCGTGGTCCATTCAGAAGGACAAGATGGGTATCCGACCCTGCCATAGACGGGAAAGGGGTTAGGAATTGCTTTTTGCTTTGCTTAATAATTTAATGGACAGAAAAATTTCTGAATATGACCTATAACCAATGCCCACCTGCTGGCACAATGGTAGAGGACTCCTGTACTGCTTCAGTGGTTTCACGTCTAGTAGTACCACTAACTAATCTCCAAACGAATGATGCCTGCATTGGTGTGCAGGGGGCCTGGGATCCTTCTTGTAATCCAATAGTCTGCTGCTTGCCTCCTTTGCAAAATGATGCAGCCTGCACTCATTGATGAACACTTAGGTTGCATGACTTCTACAAAGGACAGAAATTGTTGACCAACGTGCTGGAACTTGAACTGCCCTCTTTGTTGTTGTTTGTTTGTGTTTTAGGGCCCTTCAACTACAAGGTCATTAGAGCCCCGTCCATAGTGTAGTTCTTATGCAGAAACTGCACAGATACTCTACTAATGCGACGATTTTTGCATACCAGCGGTACCCAGTTTTCCCAAGCGGCCACCCATGACAGTGCTTAACTTCAGTGATCAGACGAGAACCGCAATTCGCCGCTCCTGAACTACCCTCGTCCAAATAATTGCACAATGATGTGGAGAGGGAGACAGATGGGGCTAAACATTCCTCCCTAGGCTCCGTACCATATTCCAAGTACTGTATCTCTGAGCTGGTTAAGGCCCGGAGCACACATACGATTTTTGCTCGCGCGGATGCCGCATGACACCGCGGCAACGCCACAGCAATTCAATGCCCACATGCGGGGAAATGTCGCCAGTACACATTTGGCGACTGTCCAGAAGGCGTGCCCTTTTTGCCCACCAAATGTCAAAACAAAGAAACAGCGCGGATGTGTGCATCGCTCAAGAGACCACGTGACCGAATGTGCGAGTGCGGCGCCGCGACGGTTTCGTAGGGAACTGCGGGCACTTCCAGACGCAACTCCGGTTTTCGGAGCCGCGGCGGCGCCGCAGGTATGTGTGCACTCCCCCATTGCAACTAACGTATCTCATGCCGCAATTGCGAGGCCGCGCGAGTAAAAATCGCAAGTGTGCACCGGGTCTTACTCTCTTCCCTAGGCCAAAGGACAGGGAAAATGGAGATTTAAAAGTAACCTATTTCTAAGAAATGTATACTGTATTTTTGTATTTCACACGTTCCTTATAATTGGGCAACTGGACTTGAGGTTCACAACGGGTTAAATGAATGTTGTTTACAACTGAGAAACAAACCAAACTCTCTAGGCCATTCTGTTTTTTTAATTTATAACACATGCACCGCTCTTCCAGATATAACTGATGAAAGCCGAGGGCGATTTGGACTACCTAATTGCAACTTTTTTTTGGAAATAGGAAGGGTTTTTTGACATACGATTTGTACTAAACACACCACACTGGACACTATGCTGTATGGGTCAGAGTGTTGAACAGGGCGACAGAGCCATGACTATAGAATGAGGGTAGCTGAAAAGCTAATGCTATGGTACATGGGTGGGGCGTCGACGATAGAGTTAGGGATGAGTATACTAAGGGTAGTTTGGGGTGGCTCTCATCGCAGAAAAGATGAGAGAGAATAGATTGAGGTGGTTATGCTTACAGGCTGGGGATTAAGCCAAGCAGCCATAACAGGCCGAACCCTAAGAAGGCTGCTCGTGAGTGAGGAGGTAGGGTTAGAGGACGTAGAAAAGGGGAAATTAGCAGAACCCAACGTTCACTCCCACCCAACCATGTTGGTACTAACTTCGGTAACACAAGGATGTAGGCTATTGGAAGCACCCAGAGCAGGGGAAGACTTAAGCAGACGTGGGAACAAGTTGTATGAAGGGATATGAGTGCGTGTGATGTGGATGAGAACCTGGTGGGAATAGGCAGGAGTGGAGGGCCAGAACCCTCAGACCCGACCCTGCCATTGGCAGGATAAGGGTATGATGATGACTGGATCCATCCGACGGAAGGCGCACTTGGAGTTTCCCTTGTTGGAGCCACCGTCTTTGAGGAGAAAATATTTTTACTGGCTGTAGCACAGTATACTATACTCATTCCTAATTCTATCAGCTCACGACCCATATAGTATAGCCGGCCTAACCACTGTCCTGTAAAACTTACCTTTAAACTTGATTGGGACCCTCCTATCACACAGTACTCCACTTGCCTATCTCCACTTCAACCATCCCCTGTTGATTCTTTGGGTCACATCCGAGTGTGAGTTATTAGCAATATTTTATAAAACATGACGCAGTGGGAAGCACTCTCGGTAGTTGCAGCCAAGTTGCCAGTTACAGCCAAGTTGCAGTTGCAGCCAAGTTGCGTTGGACACATCAGTTCTGGTGAGACCACTGAAGTTAAGCAGTGATCTCTGGTTGGTAAAGAACGTTGGGTGCTGCAAATTGTCCCTCTCCTATGTCCTCTAAACCTACCTCTACATCTCCCGTGAGCAGCCTCCTAAGGGTTCGTCCTGTTATGGCTGCTTGGCTTACTCCCCAACCCATAAAATTCATCCAGTAATCCAGTAACTGCGTCAGGAGTTCTAGGTTCGATACTGGACCCAGGTGGGTTGGCTTATTTCGGGCGAGAGAGAGGCCCCCGAGTGCACCTTCTTTTGGATGAGAAGTAAAACCGAGATCCCTTGCGGTGTGCGATGGCATTTGCACATAAAACAACTCTCTCTGCTATGCAACGCGTAGATGAGGCAAACATTTCCTGGTGTAGGAGACTGACGATAAATAAGCATTGGGGTTGTAGCTTTGGTCGGCAACCGGCTGTGGAAAACCATGTTCAATATATCGCCCTTGTGTCCATTCAGAAGGACAAGATCGGTACCCGAACCTGCCCTAGGCGGGAAAAGAGTTAGGAGTTGCTTTTAACTAGCCACATTGCATTGCACCGAATCTTAGTTTCAGGTTAATAATTCACTATTTTGAAATTTATGACGTCAGGTTGTAAAGAATGTCGGTTCGAAACTGTAAACACTACCTGGAAGATCATAAAGTTACATTTTTAAGGGGATAAACATACTTAGGTGCGTCACGATCTTTAATTAGGCGAGGGTTTACAGACTGTTGCCCAATTTTAACAGTAGCCGACTATCGAAATGATGACACAATTTCCCCAGATCCTGAAAGCACACTGAACATTTCATAGAAGAAAGGTGCCCATTTATCAATTTTGGGAATGTAAAAAGATTACCTGAGATTACCAAGTTCTGAATGTTTAGCAGACATTCCAATCGCAATTTCGTTTTGCAAGAAATGTGTTAGGTTGCTAAGGGCGCTTCTGCTGCCCAAACATGTGACGTACATCTTTTAGATACAATATCAGTTCTCTGAAGCCCTAAGGGCACAACAAAAGGCCTACCCTGAAGTAATGTTTTACACAGTTCCGAACTAGTGTCCAGAACAGTGTTACGTGTTTTAGTCGGTAGTCCATTAACGGCAGTCCGACCCTCAGTGCACTAACGCATTGCACCGCATAGGCATCATACTCTTATCTCACCTGTGACGGGCTCGGGTCTGCGGGTTCTGGCCCAACACTCCCACCTATCACTTACCAAGGTCCTATCCACTAACACACTATCCTATCCCATCGCACAACCTGCTCCAACGTCTTCTTAAGCATTCCTCTGCCACGAGTGCTTCCAGTAACATGCATCCCTGTGACGGGCCACGAGCTCCTCCTCTGCTCTACTCATCACATGGCCATACCACCTAAGTCTTTTCTTTTCAATCTTTCCTGCGATGACCCCCAAGGTGAGATGTCAATGTTAACTGAAGATCATACATTCTAATTGAATACACTGCAAGCAGCCCTGATAGGCCAAATTAGCAGTGGAACGAATGACTCTCATTCCAAATTTCTAACCCATTGAACTCCCAAGATGGCCCTGGTAAGAATTACCTTCTGAATTTAACACTGGGTTTGATTCTGCAACCCATGATGCATACGTTGTATACTGGATCGAAGTGGCTTGGCTTATTTCGAACGTGAGATAGGATACCAGTAAATCTGACCAGGATACCAGTCTGATCACTGAAGTTAAACAACGCAACCCCAGCTAGTACTGACATGGGTGGCCGCTTGGGAAAACTGGGTACTGCTAGTACCCAAACATCGTCGCATTAGTGTAGTGTCTGTGCAGTCTCTGCATAAAAACTATGCTGTGGACGGGGATCTAATGACCTTTGTAGTTGAAGAGTCCTAAAACACCAACAAACAAACAGTCAGATGGAAAGATCAGCAAGATTCCCAAGTGTAGGAGCTCGCCTCTTGACAACGGTGGAGGAAGTGCCCCAATAAAGAAAGTAAGCAGAGGGATTGCAGCAGTGGCGTCACTAGGGGGTGCGGAGGGTGCGGGCCGCACCGGGTGACACCACTCGGACCATGAGAAATGGGGTGACACCAAAGCGGAAGAAGCCGCTTTTTTTCGGGAGAGGTGGGTGACACCATGTTGTCACCGCACCGGGTGACGCCACTGGATTGCAGCATTGCGGTTGCGAAAAAATACCGTCCAATTTATCGCCCATGTGTCCCAGTGTGGCAAAAATGGGTACTCGGCCCTGTCATAGGCGGAAAAAGGGCTTGTAGTGGTTGATCTATTATGGATTGTCTCCTACTGTTTTTTTTAGAATATCCCGCTCAAGATTACTTCGCATTTTTCATAGTAGATGGCGCTTTAAGTCGTGCTGTTTGTAAAACGTTGCATATGGTTTAAAAAAAAGTCTTCCGTTGACCTCGTTGTGTGGTGTCTGTCGCTGAAATACTGTACTTGTAACAGACGTCCTACAAGTAGTTGTCGTCTGGTGTTGTGGTTGTCACGTCTGATGGGTGAATGTTTGTTGACCGGGTGAAACACATTGTAGTGTTACCTGTTGATCAGAAGGCTAATCTAGATGTCTACATTGTCCGTCATCATCATACCCTCATCCATTGACGTCACTAGGGAGTGCGGGCCGCACCGAGTGACATCACTCGCACCATGATAAACGGGGTGACACCAAAACAGAAGAAGGAACACAGGGACTTTTTTCGGGAGAGGGGGGGGGTGACAGCATGGCGTCACCGCACTGAGCAACGCCTCTGCCTTTATCCCGCCTGTAGCATGGTCGGGTCTGCGGGTTCTAGTCCTCCACTCCCGCCTATCTCCCCCCCCCAGGTTCCTGTCCACCCCACACACTACCATTTTCCTATAAGGGGTCCCTAGATTCCACGTCCCTAATCGAAGAGTAGCCCCCTTCTCTTGATGAGATTGCTCTGACTTGGGGCACCCCAACCAGGCGTCTGGAACCCGCAGAAATATTGACCGGGTTGTCTGTGGGGCTATGCTGGGTTACCCCACCGGTGTCTACATTATCCATTTGTTAATAAATTTCGGTTGTTGATTATTATGCATGTTCAGTTTCTTTTTAGTTATAAAGATTTTCTCGTGAAATAATGAATTGAAGTTTAGGAAATCGTCTTTCGATCAAATAACGAGTTGTCAGGAGTTGTTAATTTTGTTTCATTCAAAGAAAGAAATTTTAGACATATGACAAGACAGATGACCCACATAACTACCCACGTTGCTGGTATCTTGGGCCTTTCCGACATCATCATCATATCTTCTCACCCTTCTCCCGCCTGAGGCAGGGTCGGGTCTGCGGGTTCTAATCCTCCACTCTCGCCTATCCCCCACCAAGTCCCCGTCCACACCGCTTGGTGTGACAGATCTGACTGGGGTCACCCCAGAAACCGCAGTAACATAAGCAGGGTTACTTGTGGGGGTGCCGTCCAACCCCACATACTTTTGGGCCTTTCCGACCTACGACTAAATTGCTGTACACTGAAATTTTATCTTACTGATTTTGGAACGATTGAGTGTTAATTTTTTAAGCTGTTATTTACCTGGTTTTGGACAGCTACTAGCGATCCGTTTTCCGCCTATGGCCTGGTTGGGTACCTAATCTTTCGAGCCGTTCAGTTCAAAATGGGCAGGATCTATAAGGTAGGAAAGAAAATGGTAAATTAGCAGAAAGAAAAAAAAAGACAAAAAGCACAGAGTGTGATTGCTAGAAATTCAAAAAGCGAGAGGCGGATGATACTTCTGCTGCTTATTCTACCCAGGAGTAATATAAAATAAAATGAAATTTTCTCTTCGAGAGCTAAAAGTTTAGCCCCATGTTAATATTGAGGTTCTTTCGTGTCTTTCCGGGTAGTACTGCCTAGCATCTTTATTAGTTTGCAGGGAAATTTTAGATTCAAGTTGTCATTGTTTGGGATTGCTTAATAAATGATAATAGGCTTAATTGGCTTATAACGTTAGCTGCAGAATAATGTGTTTAATTAACTGCATTGTGAGCGTAACCAAGTAATCGTTTTTACGAAGTCCAACTACTGTAGTCTTACAACACATTTTGATATGGACATTACATTTCGTCATAAACGTCCAACAACAGAATTAATGACCATTAAAACTGCAGTAAGTGTTTTCTTTTCTTATACTTAACAGATAGTTGGGCCTCTTTCAACCACAGAAGAAATATTTAGGTCACTTGAAAAGGCTTTGAGTTATCAGGCTTTTTTTTTTGAGATACAAATATTAATACATTATTACTAGCCTCATTTTCATATATTTCATTTCCATAATGAGATCTCTGATTTACATGACATCTTTGATAATATTTTAAATTATATCCTTACACTTTTGATTTTCATAACAGGCCATTGGCTATATTATGTTGTTTTTAGCAGTCTAAAAATGATCTCAATAAATATAGCTGAACAAGAATAACAACAAAAACGGGAAACTTAATTTTAAGATCGTATTTCTTCTTAGATAAGTAAAGTTGGGTTTGAATTTTGGAATCCTTGGAAAATTTTATAAATACTGTAAATACTTTGCCCTCTAACTTCCAATGCATTGGTATTTAAGATAAAATTGTTTATGACATAAAGTCAATGATCATTATCTGTCATCAAATTAAACCATAGAAATCTCTGCAATTTTGTTATTTGGTAAGTTCACTTATGAATAATATTGAGCAGTTGATATTTGATCACGTCTTAAGAGTAGATTCTTATGAAATACTCTCCCTATTATTGATTGTTTAATATGTTTGGAAGTGTAGTATGAATGATAAACTAGACATCCAATTTTGGTTGCCATTGACCTAAAAACTGTTGGGTCAACAATGAAAAAAATCAAGCAAAACAGACGGACAACAGAATTGAAAAACTGTGAAAGATGCCCATAAATTAGAGATCTTTAAAAGTTCAGTACTGTCTACTTAATTATTGTGGTCAATATGGTCAATTAACAAACATGTTAACCTTGACCTCTGAGTTATTGAAACCGTTGGACAAAACAACTAACTCCCTTCCTTGATTCTTTACAATAAATTCACAGATGGACATTGGGATTAGGAACAACTGAGCTTAGGATAACAACTTAGGAAACCCTGGGTTTTTGCTTAGGCGGGATTGAGCTTTAGCTTAGGATCTCATCTTACAGCCGTATAACATGATAAGAACGCTGTGGGTCCTAAAATGCCAGGTGTTGCATTTGCCCCTGAGACTAATCAAATTCTGAAGTACATTTATGAAATTTAATATATCGCTACACTCTAGGGCAGATTCTCAACCTTTTTTTCGCCACGGTACACTTTTACTAATTTCAAAATTTGGCGGCACACTAGCAACGCCACATTTCTAGGTACACAAACGCCAAAGAAAAAATATAAGTTGTAGCCTAACCCTATGCAAAAACTTGCCTTGGTAACTGTGTCAGTAGTTTTTGGTTCAATACTGGACCGAGGTGGGTTGGCTTTTTTCGGACGAGAGAGAAGCCCTGAGTGCACCTTCTTTCGGGTGAGAAGTAAAACCGAGGTCCCGTGTGGTGTACGATGGCATTTGCACATGGAAGAACCCTCACTATATGGAACGGGTAGAGGACCAAAATTTCCAGGTGCAGGAGCTCGCCCCCCGTCTTCGGTGGAATGTCCCAACGAACAGTAGAAAGACGATAAATAGCATAGGAATTGCAGCTTTGATTGGCAACCGGCTGTGGGAAAACACTGCCCAATATATCGCCCTTGTGTCCAGTCAGAGGGACAAGATGGGTACCCGACCTCGCGGCACACTCTCGTGAATCTCACGGCACACTAAAGTGCCGCGGCACAGTGGTTGAGAATCACTGCTCTAGGGTCTCAGAAATCCTAAATTCTTCACGTGGTTTTGAAATGACTTGTTGCCGGCCTAATATCTCAACCCCTTTTAACTGTCTTTTGCCATGTAAAAATACTTGAGACAACATTTTGATAATATCATCATCATTTATATCCTGAGTAGCATCATGGTCAGGGCCGGTTGGAGAATTCTTCTATCACATGTTCTTAGAAATTTGAAATTGTGGGATCGATCTGAGGCCTAAGAAATTCATGTCTCAACCAACCCAGATTATGGTCCTGTACGCCCTAATACCTAGAACCTGCATTCCTCACCCTTAACCATATCAAAAACCTGATTCTACCACATCATCTCTGAAGGCTAACTCTTGCGTTGCTCCTAGTACAATGGTGGCGAACCTGTGATCCGCGGGTCTCCAAATGACCCACCCTGTACAATTTTAAGTGACCCGAATGTGAATTATATCTAGTTTATCGTCTCATAGTGTGTGAGGTGATCGAGGACGGGGTGGGCTAGAACCCGCAGACCCGACCCTGTCATAGGCGGGATAAGGGTATTATGATGATGTTCTCTTTAATAAACTAATTTATTCATTATTAATAATAATTTTTTATTCATAAAATTAAATAGTGCTTGCACCTGACCCGCGGACAACATTTTGGATTTTTTTCGTATTATTGTGACTCCCCACTGCTTGTCTCCCCACACATTTATCAAAGCTGCCTCTCAAAAACTATTGCATAGAGCTGACTAAGCACTGACCAATATTTTCAATTATCAGAAATTATCGTTGAAGAAATAATTTCTGAAATTATGATAGCTGGACACTGGACATAAGACCAAAACACGATTTTGTTTTGCCGCACCATATGTACAATGACCTGCATTCTTTCCACCTTCATGAATTATCAAATGTCTGGAAGAGAAATTAATTATTATTATTTATTCTGAACAATATTTTTAAAAAGTTTAATCACCCCATGCTGTTTTAAAAGGAGGGGTTTTTTCTCTATATGTGTCTCATTCCTCCAATAGATGTTGATGATGCTGAATTGAACTTTATTCCAGTTAGTGTAAGATTAACTTGAGACATTTGGACTTTTATAGCTGCCCACAGTGAAAAATCTGCGCCGTTTCCATGTTGATTTGCACAGATCCAATTTGTTCTACATAACATTTGGAGGGTCGTTCACCTCTACAGTAAGAGGTCATTTATTATTGTGTTTGTGACTCTGACTAATTTCCCATAGACCTTGGATCATGCAAAACTGTCACTCAGGAATAAATGTATCTCAATAATACCGATGACTTGAAAAAGGGGGATTCAATTTCTCCCTTCAATTACACCAACCAGATATCCATCTTCCCTCGATCGTTAGACTATTGTAGCAGAGGAAAATTTTATAACTAATTTATCTATAATGAAATAATTAACACTAGTTAGCAGTTGGTAGTAATTTAAGCACAAATTCCGCATCTAGTGATTGAATAATGGTATTTTATAATTTACAGTCGATATCTTTTAGATTTGATTTTTTCCTCCCTTTGATAAACAGAAATGTATTAGTATTCAAAACAGGTATACAGTATATACTTTAAAAATAATGAAATTCTTGTCTATTTTCTCGGCTGTCAACAACATGAAAAAATAGTAAGAGGATATGAAAAAAATCTAATTATATTTGGTTGGACAGTATTTCAGTAACATGGGCTTGAAATAATCTACTAAAATGCGTAGCACAAACTTGTCTGGACGTCATATATTGACGAGAAAAAAATAAACAATTGGGAGAAGGAGCTCGTCATCCCAACATTTGTTACCAACTTCCAAACAGGTCAAAACAACATTAAGTCGTTTATGTAGGTATATAATAATAATTAATGAAGGTGTTTACAAAGTCTAGTCAAGGACTTATTCATTTATTTTGTTCAGTAGATACACAAGACCTTATGCAGCTATATTTACTATATTATGCGTCGTATTTGGAATTTGATTTAGTCACCTTGAAATATTAACAACAGATCACTCAACTTTTAGTATAACGACATAAGGGACCCCTGTTATTATTTCTGATAATGTTTAGAGATGAAATGTCTTCTAGGCAACAATGACACTATAAAACGCATTCATATAACACGCAAAAACATATTAAACTACTACTTACTACGTCAATCGTTATTTTTACATGTGGTTACTCATTTTAATTTTAATAGCAGTAAATCTGAATTGTAAATGTTGTTGTCACATGCAGTAATTACCGCAAAGCCTATTGATATAATTAAAAACTATTTTTAATGCTTGTATCGATTCTGTTTATAAAACGAAACAGTTAATGACCTAGTATTATTAGTTTGATCTCGAGGACACCCTAAAATATCTCAAGTTATATTCATATCTTATTTTCATAAGAAAAATTGTCTTTTGGGCTATTGCACGAACGGCTGTATTACTCTCGACGCACCAGTTCTCGTCTGATCACTGAGTTAAGCAACGCTTTCCCTGTTAGTATTAGCATGGGTGACCGCTTGGGAACAATGGGTACTGTAAGCCCCGAAATCGACATAACAGCATAGTGTCTGTGCAGACTCTACATCAGTGTTTTTCAAGCTTTTTATTGAAACGGAAGCCTTTGGAGCATTTTGACTGCTCGCGGAACCCTTTGGAACATTTAGACCTTTCGCGGAACCCCATACAGTGACAGAAAAAGACATTAATTGATACAGGTGTGTGTGTGTTAGCATTAGCAGTTGAATTTGTGGCCTAATGTTTGAGAGAGACACCCGAAGTTAATCTTCGACAGACAAAAGTCGTTCTCGTTTCTTGTGTTTCATTGTTATTTTTATATTTTACCTTGCAATTGGCGGAACCCTTGGGCGGACCTCACGGAACCCTGGTTGAAAAACACTGCTCTACATTAGGACTACGCAGTAGACGGGACTCTAATGACTACTGTAGTTGAAGGGCCCTTAAACACCAACCAAACAAATGCTATTGCACTACTAGGTTTTTGTGAGATAATGCAGTTGTTTATTTTTAGTTACCAATAACTAAACTAACAAAATTAATTTAAAATCGTTCTTAATAATTAAAATGGTAGCTGAGTTCTTTTATAACCGGTTAAACGGTGTTCCACGCTAACAGCATCATATTTAAGCCACATTTTACACCTAGGTCATTATAAGAATAACAATTCTATAGAACTTCTTCATCATCTACCCCTTTTCCGTCTATTACAGGGTTAACTGTCCATTTTTGTCTCCATTGGGGCACATGCATGGTCTGTTGAATGGTATTTTTACGCAGCTGGCACCCACGTCGTCATTGGTCTCCCCCTGCCCCGGGTGCTACCAACCACTTGCATTCCTGTAATGGACCTAATGTGCTCCTCCTCCCCTCTTCGCATTACGTGTCCATTCCACCTCAATCTATTCTCCCTCATTTTTTCCGCGATGTCCTCCACCCCAGGCTACCTCTCATGTACTCATTTCTAATCCTATCAGCTCTTGACACCCCACTCATGTACCGCAGAGTGCGCATCTCGGCTACGTTCTCGGACAGCATTATTCGTATCAATTTGGAGATAATTTAGGTGCTAAATAAAATTCTGGCAGCAAAGAAGTGTTTATTGCTTATTCCATAGTATCTAAAATATTATATGTATTCTTTAAAAAAATATGTTTAATCGTGTGTTAACATTACAAATTTCAAGATATATACAATGCATAACATGCAATATCTTATCTTATTAAGATATAGTGCCTTAGATCTGCACAGGTGGCGTATAAAGGAAAAATAATATCGTACATGCAAATAATAACTTAGGCAGGTTCTTTTAATGTCTCATTTGAGACTCATAACAAACCTCAGAGTGGATATATGAGTGTGCATGGGACTCGTATTTATTTTGAAATTGTTGCCTTTTAAGCTTTCATTCTTGTCTTTATCCCTTTCCTACCCCCTTTCTATTCGGAAACATTTCTTAAATAAATGTACGAGAGACTAGATCTATCAGAGTGGATGTATTATTTTATAATAATATATTGGATGTGATGACATTACGATCGGTTCCCGTGGTAACAAAGTATTCAGGCAAATGGCTACTCGTGATTTGACAAGTTGAAGTCTCTTGCGACCCTAGATGAGGACAATGACGTCATATAATTGAATTTGTTGCCACATGGATAGGAAAATATGCTGGAAATGTTAGATGATTTGTTAAAACTCAAGAGAGTTTAACTACATGAAGGCATTGTTCTAATCTTTAGGCTAAAATACAGTTACATACTACATTTGATAGTTATAATTATATCCTATTAATGGTTGTTGATGTTTCAGCTTCAGAGCGTGGAGGAGACTTTCATAATCATCATACCATTATCCCGTCTATGGCAGGGTCAGATCTGTAAGATCTCTGCATTGTCTTCATTCAGAGTCTCCTCACCTACTGTACACCCCATACCTTTCTGTATTGCTTGTTCCGAAGGTCTTTATCTTGTCTACCAATGACCTGCATTCTTGTAATGGCCCTAATTAATTCGTCCTCCGAATGGCGCTTCACCTGCCCCAAAACTATCTTCTGTGTTTCTCCCCTAATCTGCCTCCAATATAGTAGGTGGAGTGTAAGTTGTTTAAAATATTATCCATTATGTTTGCAAGGTGGAATACAGGTAGGTAATACTTAATGCTATCTCTATGAACTATGCAGAAACCTTCCCACATCTACAGTTCCTTAATTTGCAAACTGGGGCAGCCATTTAATAGCTCATTGTTGATTATCGGCATTCGGCACTCTAACGATATCTGCTAATAAGTTATCATGCTTAACAACAAATATTAATACCTTACTATCAATATGGTGATGTGTTGTTAAGGTTCAGATTTATCAGTGTTTGTTACTAGTTAAATGTGAGGGGAGGGGAAAAAAAGAATTATAACTGTATCCAGGCTGCGGAGTAGTAGCACATCATCGTTCTATGAAGTTCACAATTCTATCGCTAGAGTCGTTAGTGTCTATCTAAACTTCTTAGTGTGCCGTCGTGTTATCGAGGCGGCGCTAGAATAGATTGACGAGGGATGGTCTATGGAATGGTTGTTTTTAACTTGTTATCGTTGTTAATTTCAAGAAACAGGTGAGTGAGAAGTTTTTCCTATTTTCATTTTGTTTTCGTATTTAATGTTGTTGAAATATACAACATTGCAAGGTAATTGTTTTGTATTTATTTTATAGTGCTTTTATTCCAAACAATAGATTTCAGTGACTTGTCGGTTTTGTGGGAAGCTTTTTCAGTTCGGTTTGCCAACATGGCTTCTCAAGGTTGTTCCGCGGTTATTGGTTGTTTAACTAAGTGTGTGACTCAGAAATATCTCGTTTATAAAAGACGTAACTTTCTATCACTAGTGATAGTAATATATCATTCATATATAATAGATATAAAATGTGTTTTTGCAGTTGCCATATTGTAGAAGACGCGATATCATATTGACTGATTTATTACGTACATGAATTCACGTGTCTTTAAAAGGCTACGTTAAACTATTTTGGGGCTGAATACTTGGTGGTGCCAATTTCGTATGTGTGGTAGTGGACAAATTATGCGCGCACTTAATAATGACTTAAACAGGAGAGGGGTTTATTCATGCGTTTCAATGTTGTAGGTCTTGTTTTTTTATTGTCGTTAATGTCGTACACATCATAAGAGCTCAATTGAAATTTCTTTTAGTGAAACATAGGTGCTAATTTTCATTGCCCATTTCTGGTAGCCTACAGCCAAAAAATCATTGCCCTGCTAAGTCGTAATCTGTTGTAATTACGGTCGAGCTTGAGTGAAAACGAAATCTGACAACTTGTTTGCGTCTCCTGCAAAATGAGATGTCTTTTAAAAAAGAATTTTTGAGATCCTCACAAGGTCATGACTTAATTCTTAATTTAAAATTCACTAATCCGGACCCATTGTCTGGCCGGTGACTGCGCTGCACTTAGTCCCCGTGAAGCTCTCATATTAAAGTTAACAATAGAACTTTGAAATAACGGTTGTTGGTCACTGCATGGACTGAAATTCAACTCGCATACCAGTGAAATCATTTGATCTCCATTTAGTCGTACAGTGGTAACGTAGTAGACATATTAAATATATGAAAATAATGCTGCTTTTTCCTTGATAATGCTATTTTTACAGTTCACCGTAGCATTTGATCAGAGATGAGGACCCACTGGTATGAATCCTAAAAGTGACACGCAGTATTATTTTGAGCAAACTGTACACAAATTAAGATTTCCAATTGCAGTGCTGTGTGATGCTTTGCAAAATTCCGAGTCTCGTGAAAGCAGCTTAATAATTTTTGGCACGTAGCTATGAAAGATTCATCACCCTTGTGTTGGACAATTCTAGACGTGTTTTAAGATGTTTATTTTGATGTATGGCATTTCCTTAAAAGCAGAAAAGATGAGAAATACTGTTATATCCATATGTGCTTTATGAGAATGTCATTGGACTTGATTATGAAAACTATTAAATTTACTCATCTAACGGGATTACATCGCAGTTATTATTTAAGATTGCTTAGGCTAAAAGTATTGGACGAAGGATTACTCGTTGACTCCCTGACATGTTGGAGTGTGGCCTGATGGTGTCCTTGGTATGAGGAAAAAATCAGATATTTGGGTGGGTTCTAAAAGTGGACTGTTCTGAAGTCCGACCACTAAAACGCTTCTGGCACTGCCGACGAACATTTGCCATACCACAATTTTCATTAAAGTAATTGATGACCAAATTTGTGATCCCTAGAAAAGATATCGTGGGAACTGCTGTTCTTGGTGTAGCGCTGTGATACCAAACTCGTATATGAAATCGGACCACGAAATTCCGTTCAGCCACAGACAGAAATGGTCTCCCGCAAATTTTAGCAATCAAAAAAAGGTCGTTAACATCGGGCCGCAATCTAAGACCTTGTGGGCCGTGTTTTGAGACCACTGGACTGATGTAGTATTTTTGCTTGTTGGCTGCTGTTGACTAACAAACTTGTTTGTTCGTTTCCATGTGTGTGGCGTCGCCGTTTGCGGACGCCCTTTTTATCTAAGCAAAACTGTAGTCCACCTGAGCAAAAAAAAACTATTTTTTGCGCTAACTTCGCCGTATACAAAATTCGCTTTCCGCCTCTTCCTTGTGAACTCGATAAATGTATGTCCACATTCACGAATAAACATGATTAGTTAAACGTCATCAACTGACGTAGCCGCAGATAAATGATCAACAGTCAGCATTGATGAAAGTGCACCGTGTCTATGCATCATTTGCATTCGCACATATTCGTTGATGTTTGTCATGCTTAATCGCTGTTGTTTGGTCGAAATTGTTGCTCGAGCATTTTGTTCTTGTTCAAACTCATTTGTGGAGAATTCAGATCGCTTTTGTCTAGACGCCAGAATGACTCGTTTGACGTGTTAAGGTATTGCAGCAAAATATATGCTATCTGCTTATATACTTAAACATTTGTAGATGAAAATGCGATGTTGTTTAATTAGGCGAGAGCCTCCTACGTAATTCCAGGAGTGTCGTTAGTGCTCATGTTGGATAGCCAATTTAAGTTGAGCCATTTCTTAATTTCAAGTTTGTTTTCATGAGAGGTTGTTGTATCAAAAAACCTGTTACTGAGCCAAACAACGGCAGAAAAATCGGTGAATGGGGGAATTGGCTCGATATGCAGTTTTACCACAGCTGTTCTTGGCACCTTTCAGGGTAGTAGTTTGTTAGGCAATTTCAGCAAATGCTAACTTCGATTTGGGTGCCATTGTCAAATTGTCCCTGTTATGAAACTCCGCAAGTATACACGTGTTATAAAATCCGAAATTCGACACTTCCGGTTTCAAGAATTTCGGATAAAGCGTGAGATTACAATATTCCTACATAGTTGTGAGGTTTTATTCTTATGTACTTCGACGACATACAAGACAACAACAGTAGACCAGTAATGTTGGAAATTGAGGTTGTTTTATGGACTTTCCTCAATTAACTTGCTGACGTATGTCGTGGTGTTGTTTTGATGGTTAAAATTGTTGAAAGCCTTGTACAGATGAAATACTGACATCACAAGTGTTTGTGCTGGATTTCTCTTTTTCGGAACATTGATTGTGAGTAGGTACCTAAACGTTTATATTTTTTTGGCTTGACAGTTTTTGAGCCTTGTGGTGAATTACATTAGGTAGCGCTCAAGTTTTCGATTTTTCAAGACAGATTTTTAAATTATTGCGTTCAAAATAATTTTTTTTTTCATTATTTGGTTTAGATTTGAGGTCGAACCCGACTTTTAGTTGCATAGATTCATTGGAAGTAGTGTAATTAACTTAATGACCGATCCTGCAAAATTTGTTTACTGATATGCATAACTTTGGTTTCGTCTTCTTTGAGAATCCATCAAATAATTTCTATTAATGATCGCTCTTGACTGTCATAAATACATGCGTATCTTCTTCATTTCTCTTTTCACGGGTTCATATTAGTTCGTCATTTCTCTCTACGTTGTAATAAATAATTCCAATTTGAACGCGAAATTGTCACAATGCCATCAATTGTTATAGCGTCAGTTTTGCGCTTTATGGTGGATTTTATGGCATGATGGCGAATATGACTACTCAAGTTGAAGTAATTGTGTCGCCACATTTTACATGATATGGACAGAGATTGAGTTTTACCATTATAATGACGTTTTTAATGTACTGTGGCTTTTCGTTCTTTTGCTAGATAAGAGTACGACAGTTTTTATTTGCCCTACTTTGAGGCACTTCCACTCAACAACAACAAAAAAACTTGTTAATTGACGACCGAAATGTGGTTTTGAGGCATCATTTCTTCTAAGTTTAAGGGGATTGGTGTCATTTTATGTTCTTATGAGTTAATATTTGTTCGGTTTCGCTTCTTTCCAGGGAGCAAGAGAGAAATCCGAGTTCACCTTCCGGTGTTGTAGCTCGCCACCTCCCTCACTAAGTCGGTAAATCGCCTCCTTAAGTTTATAGGCGGGTGTTAAAGCAAATAATATACCAAACGAAATATTTTCTTAGGCTATAAAAAATGTCATTTTCCTATTATGTTGTTTTACTAAAAATCTTATTTTTTTTAAAAAAAATAATTTGAGGTCCCAAAACTGTTGAATCGTGCAATCGTAGTTTTATTTCAGTGTAAATTAAATTGCTGCTGCGTTATATTGCGCACGGCTTATTTAAACCTCGTATTGCAGTAGAAAGCAACGAATAAGATCTGAAATACCAAAATTGGTGTTAAATTATAATGGATTCCTGAACCTCGTCAGTTTGGGAATCAGATCACGACTTTGAGATGTTGTTTTGTCGGAGTCTCGTTTTGTATTGCCCCCTCCTTTACATTTTCAACCTTCTCGTCCGGCACACACCTAACACACACACAAATAGGAGGCAAACTGCATTCATACTTTTAATGGTTATCATCTAATGTCAGTTAAACGTATCAGTTCAGATTTCATTTTGTTTACGGACGAATTATTTAAAAACAAATCTTCGAATCATGGGCGTCCGCGGAAGGAGGGGACGATCAACTTGTGTATCCTAAGGCATGCATTTTTCTTAATTTCTATTTAAAATATTTTTGGCCCCGTTGGAACCCCTCTGCGGACACCCATCCTAGAGATAAGTAGTCCATACTTATTTTTGTTGCAGAAAAGCCATTTATTTTAAAGGTGGGCATTCGAAAGAGGGTGGTTTTGAGGGGCTCACAGTTTCAACCATATGCAACACTTGTAAGTGAAGATTTAAGTCATGCAAATCAATTGCAACTTTCTTTTTATATTCTCTCTGGCCTTAGGTAATTGTCTTATTAATCGGTGTTAAGTAGCATAAAGTGATTGTATGGGAGTGGAAAGAAAGCCACTCAGTAGTTTTAAAACATGGTTATTATGTTGTCACCATTGTCAAGTTCATCGACAGTTTTAGTGTGTGTCTTTTAGTCCGTATCTTTTACACGAAATAATGTTTTGAAAGGGATGCGGAAAAGTCAAAAGCGATTTAATTAGAAATGATTTGATACAAATTATCTAAATTTAAAAACCATAATGTATAAAAAGGAAATATAGTTGATGAAAGGAAAAACTTAATTTGTACGTAACGGATATTATGACTTTCAGCTACTTCGAAAGCCAAAAAAAAAAACTTGTGGGAAATGGATAAGACTGATATAGATTAGTTTTAGGACGAAAGTTTATCATCTGATGGCACTGTATCTGGTTTGATAAGAGCAGTTCTTTCATCTTCACTTTTAGTTCTGGGTTTGTTTGTTTTTTTTTTTAATTTCTGCACTTCCCTCTGTATTGGTTATACTAAACAGTTTATCTCCTTATAATTTTAGTTTAGCCACTGTCTTCACCTCTGGCAGAATAACACCGACATTTCCGGTCTCAGAATAGTACAGTACTCGTAGATGCAACATGGCATTTTCATGCACAATGACCTCTTAACGGTTCAAAAAGTAATTACCAGCGTTTTTATCAACCTTGAAAAATAGTGCATTGAATGCGATTACCCTTACTTTTCATCTGATACAAACATAAATTTGAAGATACTGCCGTCATCAATAAAGAAAAGGAAAGCTCAGACCAGTAATCAGCGAGAAATACGATTTCGCATGCGCAAGAATTCTCTTCTATGATTTTAAGAACTTGGCCTTTGCTGTACTGTTGATTCTCTTCCACTTGGGTTTCGGAAGATGAACCGACATATTTTACGTGGTACTGCATTAATTACACTCCCTAACACGTGTTGTTTTCTAACTATCGAATTCTAATTAGTAAGGGAGCGGCCGTATTGCGTTGGACACACCAGTTCCCCGATTACTGAAGTTAAGCAATGCAATCCCAGTTAGTACTTGCATGGGTTGCCGCTTGGGAAAACTGGATACCACTAATACCCAAAAATCGTCGTATTAGTGTAGTGTCTCTGCATTAGAACTACGCAGTGGACGGGGCTCTAATGACCTTGTAGTTGACGGGCCCTAAAACACCAAACCAGTCAAAATGATGCTACACTTGCTGACAATCTCCCTGCACCGGCTCCTGAGGAGTGAGTGCATAGTACAGCGATTCTCAACCACTGCGCCTAATGAAATGTGCCGCCACTGCGAATACCCATACATAAATGACGTCAGACAAGTAGTTCAATCTGTTCTGCCTTTGTAGGAGGGACTGGCTGAACCAATGTGTACGAATATCACAGTTCTCCCTACTGGCTAACAAAGCTATGTAGTAGTTTAATCTACTAGTCACCCGCTTGATGTGTGCCTAGGGCTAGGTTAAAAGTAACCTCTAACCCTCTTCCCGCCTATGGCAGATTGCGGTACTCATCTTGTCCCTCTGAGTGAACACAAGGGCGATATATTGGACAGTGTTTTCCCACAGACGGTTGCCGACCAAAGCTGCAATCCCTATGCTGTTTATCGTCTTTGTGTTCGTTGGGACATTCCACCAAAGCCTGTGGTCGAGCTCCTACACCTGGAAATTTTGCTTCCTCTACCCCGTTCCATAATAGAGGGGTCTTTCACGTGCAGATGCTCATCCGAAAGGAGTGCTAAGGGCTTCTCTCTCGCTCAAAAAAAGCCAACCCACCTCAGTCCAGTGTCGAGGAAAAACTACTGACTCAGTTACCGAGCGAGTTTTTGCATAGTTAGGTTACAACTTATATATTTTTTTTTTGCGTTTGTGTGCCCCGAAATGTGTCGTTGTTAGTGCCGCCAGATTTTTAAATTACCAAAAGTGTACAGTGGCGAAAAATTTGCGTGCGCGTCGTCCAGAGTTTTATGTTCAAAATAATGTAATTGTGATTTAGAATAATTTATTCAGGATGCAGTTTTTATAAGCAGGTTGTTTATGTTAATACTAGACCTTGGGTAGATCTAACTAATCTTTTTACGTCATCTTGGGAAATGCCGTTCCAATATTAGGAAGACGGTGGTGAGTTTGGGAGCTAGTTTGAGGTTAGTAGGCTGTAAAACTTCCCAGTGCCATAATAATGGCATGGTGGAGTTTGAGTCTTTGGATGTCAGAACTCGTAAATCCCACATTAAAGCAGTGTGCTAATTGCATTTGCTTTTGGAGCAGTATGTTAATACGTAATAAGTATCGAGTGATTTTGTATGCTCCGTATTAGTTTCATTCCTGTTGGCTATGGCATAATTGCAAATTAATTCTTGTAATTGTTGCACGTCACATCCATTAATTTTTATTGAACCTTCGCTAATTAGACTTGAAAAAATATTTTCGAGGTACGATTTTCATTTCCACGTTTGTTGAGCTTGTTATGAGGTACCATTTAATTGCAATGTGTATGGTTGATCACTATAATGCTCTGGCCGTGAAGCCCTTGAACGTTGGTTCATGTCAAATTATCAGTTGATGACTTGCGAAGATTTTATTGCTACGTTTTTTGATGTCTACCATCGAAATGTCACACAGGTGTAAAATGCACTTGGTTGGCCTTTTACGTTGAGCGGATTAAAGTTGAGCATATGGTGGTTTATAGATGTATGCAAAAAATAAGTATTTTTGTAAGTGTACTCGTGTTAATGCTCTACATGTTTAATCTGTTATGCTATCATGTTGTGCATCGTTTCTGCTGTTATGATTGAAGAATTGCACGCACCAGCAGTAAAATAATGAATTCAGTGCAAGTCCTAGGTGATTGGCGTAGTTTGCAACGACGCCTGCTTAGGTGATCTTGAGTTCAATCCTCAGCTGCGATGTGAGATGCTACCACAAGCTATTCTATTCCTCTAGACAAGTTAAAGAATAAATGTGTTGGTTGCAAGCTAAAACAAAAGTTGCTTTTAAATTATCAGTTTTGGTAACTCGTGAGTCAAATTTTATCAGTATGTACAACAATTTAGTTTAATCTTTGCCCAGTGTGCCATTAACACAAGAAGGGATCATCTATGTGCTTATCCTATCTAACATGTGTTTCTTTAAAGTTTCGGAAGACGCCTTTTCCTTGCCGGTTTTAATTTCAGTCGGCATTTCGAGTTCGTGGTTAAGTCCACGATGGAACCAATTTTCATTCTGTCAGATGATAGAAAAGCATAGAGCAGCGAAGAAAGATCTCCATGCAATCTTCATTGATTTAGAGAGGGCTTATGACAGTGTTCCATGGCAGGTAGTTTGGGAAGTATTACACAAGAAAGGGTAGAAGCAAACGCAGACCCGACCCCTGTTTCAGGCGGGATGGGGGTACGATGATGATGATTTCGAGTTTGTTTTTAATTGAAGTGTCTTGTTAGGAATTCTTATGTTGGACGTTACTACTCTTAAGCCCCATAATGTGACATGACTAATTGCTAAAGAACACTGAGAGTTGTGACCTTTATGAGTAATGAGATTGATATTAATGGCGATGAAAATTTTCTTTTTAAATAATTCTGTCCTTCTGAGAGATATCGATAGTAGTAAATAACTTCTTGTGCGGCATGTGTTTTTCTCAAATCTGTATCAAAATAGAACTTTATAGCACACTTGCGCAATTGCTTTATAGTCTGTGTGATGCCATAGCCTTTAATGATTTTTAAATTTATCTGCAGTCATATATATGTCAGTTGCCTATTCCCATTCCCTGCAACTGTAAACTCATAAAATTGAGACTGTTTCTATGGGAACAAAAATGGTTATGAATGTAATGAAATATGTTCAAATTAATAGCAACAACAACTGCAAATATGCAATATACTCACCCGGTACTCTTCATGGTAGATTGATTTAAAAGTGTGTTCCTGTTATTTTTATTTGCATATCCACCTGTCTGTTGGTCCATATGTTATTGCAAACAGTAGAAATGAATAAGAAAAAGTCTAAAAGCGGAAGAAGACCTGTGAAATGTAATGTTACCAAGGAAGATGATATACATTCTAAACGTAAGTATACTCAATTTACACGTACTTTTTACTTACTAGTTAATGACTTAGATTATTGCTCCGTTGCTTGTGTTAAAATGAACATTTTGAACTGTTTATTAAGGTTCTGGATCATATTTACGAGATGCTTTTCCTGATGACTCCAGCGACTCTGGACTTGGCTCCGATGCTTGTTCAAGTTTTCCAGAATCGAGTAGTTCATCCTGCATTGAAGAGTCTGACATAGAATGGTCTTCGGATTCTATTGACTCTGCCAATTCTTGCACAAGTTCTGTGTCGAAATATAAAAGGTTGAACATTGCTAAGCCAGCGAACAGTTCGACTACGCCATATTCCCGACTTCAAATCGACACCAACCTTGCATTAACATTAAATAGCAAGATGCAAATTCAAAATCCGCAAACTGAAATTCTATACAATAGCAATCGTTTAGTGGGGTGTCTTAATGAACAACCGCTTGCTAAACGTCGCAAGATCATGCCTGTGGCAGACACTAATGAAGGGATTTCGTCAAATCCGGAATCAGACGATTGCTTGAAACTAGGCAAGCATAATCAGTTGCTAATGCAATCCCCCAATGTACCCCCTTCTAATTTAAGAATATTGACTGACTCGTCGAAATGTGCGAATTTAATCCGAAAGGATTTGCGTATTGATGAATTTGAAAATAATGAACCTGTGGAGAGTAGAGACAGCAGTAATTGGGCAGTGAAAGATGGCCACGTTTTAAGAGGGTGAATAAGAGTTATTAATCTAAATATTGATTTAATTGAGCTATTTTTCTGTATACTTAATTTTCAGTGGTCCATACTTTATTAAACTACTCAATGTCTGTTGCAGAGTGGCAGTAACAGCAAAAAATGGTGATCGCATTGCGGCGTTATTATCCGCATCTAACTCTTTAACACGGACAAAGTCGATAAAGAAGCCGTCTCTTCATGTGTGTTTTCCATCACGTTCGAAAGACGGAAAAATCGAGCTCTGTATATTAATTCAACCAGAAGAACAACATAGGGCAAGATACATGACAGAGGGAAGCAGGGGTTCTATAAAAGATGATAAAGGAACTGGTTTCCCAACTGTAAAAGTACGTTTCATTAGCCATTTCTCATATTTTAGTAGCCATCATCTTATAATGAACATCACTAATTTAAACAATCAACTCTATATCAATACCCTCTAGTTAATTGGCTACAATCAACCTGTAGTACTTCAAGTATTCATTGGATGTGATCAAGGAAAGGTTCTTCCTCATCTCTTTTATCAAGCTTGTAAAGTTACAGGAAAGAATTGCACGCCTTGCTCAGAACGAGTAATTGATGGTACTTGTGTTATTGAAATTAATATGGTGCCTGAAAGTGATATGACTATCAGGTATGTTTGATTTTTGAATATATTGCCTCCTGATAATTATTTTGAATAAACATTGGGTTGGATAATGAAATACTTTTGTTTTGTTTTTTTCAGTTGTGATTGCATTGGAATTCTGAAAGAGCGCAATGTTGATGTAGAACAGAGGTTACCTTATTTTGGCCTTGCTAGGTGCAAGAAACGTAGTACTAAATGTCGGATGATATTTAGAGTCAATATTCCATTGCAAAATGGTGGTTATGAAACTCTTCAGGTTGCATCTTCACAAATTTTGTGCAGTGAGTAGTTTTAATTTATTTAATATCCACTATTATGGGGAGTCGCTTATTGCTGTATTTCAATGAGATATAAAAAGTTTGTCACGTAATTCCTGTGTTAAGACCTTTTTGAAGTTTAATAAGACCACGTGTTACTAATACGCTTTGCTGATATTGCCATCCCGATTGTCATCTTGGTGTCGCTTAATGTTAGCGACAAATAGCTGAACGGTTTTTTAAATATTCCTTGCTATTTATTTTAAGGTGATATCCTTGAAACCAACAATATCTTATGTGTCTTTTTAGCACAATCTCCGGGATTGCCAGAAATTTGCAAGAAGTCCTTATCTGAATGTCCAGTGATGGGAGGTAGTGAGCTGTTTATTATTGGGAAGAATTTTCAGAAAGATGCTAAAGTAATATTTCAAAAATTAAGGGATTGTAAGTATTGGCTAGTTTTAACATAATTTCAATATTAAGTCAATGGTGATCTATATTGCATATGCGCTTCACCATATTTTAAGTCCAAAGTGATAGCGATCACGATAAGGATGTCATTTGGGAAGTTGTTGTTGATCCTGAAAAAGAATACATTCATCAGGTATGTTATATTTTGATAAATATATAATAGTAAGAATGTCAATAAAGTTTTGATTTTCTGTTTGCTACTTTTAGTCGCACTTGGTCTGTACTGTTCCTCCCTATCATAACCTTGAAGTGGCTCGATCAGTGAAGGTGTTTTTATCAGTACTCAGTGGCGGTAAGAGTAGTGAACCCCACACCTTCACATACACCCCTCAACACCCAGGTAATGCGCTTGTCGCAAATGATTTAACCCTTAATTATCAGAAATCAGAACTGGTGAAAAATAAACATTGCCATCGAGGATTACCGTTAAAGTCGAGGTTAAAAACCTGATTAATAGCAGTTTGTTTGATTATTAAACTATAGTTGCAAAATCATTTTATTATCATAATAGTAGTTCAAGAAGATTGATTGAATTCCTTGATGGTAAGTAGTTTTGAAGCACATGCAGACTATAACATTTATTGCTGCATTTTGCTGACAGCATTTGTTTCTTTAAGCTATTTGACAGCTCTGCACAGCAACAAATTGTTATTGATGCATGTAGCTAGCCAGTGACTGATATCTTATTGAAAATGAGTACTTTTTAAATGAAACTGCGCAGCTGCGGCATTTTTGAGTAAATGTTTGAAAGAGTGGCGTTGTTGAATGCGAATGTGATTGTAACTTTGTGGTACGGCCCATTAAAAAGCCTTTCACACTTCCGTTTCTGTTGGGTTTGTAATATGAGGTAATAGCACGTTTACTGTATTTAAAATTCAATTTGGGGAGTTTATTTTGAGCTTTTTAAGGGAGTGGATGATGCCAACCGTTTTCATTCATTTTTAAGTATCGCTTTGTAGCTTGTAAAATTTCTTTAAAGGTTTTGATGTTTGAACCAACATCCTCTTTTCCTATTCCAAATTAATAATTTGTGTTGAGTTGCACATATTTGATTGAACTTATTGTTAACAGAAATTTCCAAATATAGTTCGATTAAGAATCAATAAAGTTATTAATACTTGAGCCTTCACTCCTTAAGCTTTTTCATCCAGAAAATTAATTCATTATTTAGATTTTCGTTGAAAGTAGAGTTTAAATTCTTAAAACCAGAACTGAATGTATTTTATCAGTACCACTTGGTTACAAAAGAAGTGATTGTTGTTGAATGACTTTGTCCGTTGCATAACTTTTTATATTGTTTTAGTTGGTTAAAGATAACATGCCATAGTATGCATAATATTTTGCTTAAAAGTTACTACTTTAATGAAATTTTAATTTGTTAAATGACATATCTTGTGGCTCGTTACCCTTAATCAACGCAATTTTGCGCAACCTTCTTGATTGTTTTTAAAAATTTAACCGTAATTAGTTGAATAACGTTGTAAATATCACACGTATGATTTGCAATCAAAAGATTTATTTTACGATGTGCATTTTGCAGTGAATTATTTTAGGAATTTATTAACTTCATTGGACTTAATTTCCATTCCTCATCTTGTCCTAAAATGCTAATCAAGAAGGTTGTAAAGAAAAAGTTGTTTGGGGTTTGTAGGGGTTGATTGAAACAAACATGTTGTGATTATTGTTATTTTTTTATTGGATGGTTTACTCCATCCGTATTTATTCTCCCCAGTTCACAGGCGTAGAGGCTGAGCTCGATGGGGTGTTTAGCGTAAAACAATCCTCACACGGGGTTGTTAACTGCCTACATATAGCTTGGTCCTCTCTGCACACGGTACTTGCCAAGGCATCACCACTGGTCCCGGTGACTACATCATTTCCTGCCTTCATGCAGATTGCTAGTTAATCCTATGCCTAAGCTTTTTTCTGTAAATATTAATCAACAGTTAATTTTGGCATTTGAAGTTATTATTTGTCGTTGTGTCCTGGGCATCTATTGGCGGCTTTTTTTATATATTATACATATATAACTCGTAAGTTCCCGCTGAGAATCTTCAACTTTAAAAAAAAAATTATTAAATAAGCTTATATTTGAAATTATAAAGAATAGGCATAGGTTTCGTTTCTTTTCCGAAATTTTCTTATTCTTCTTTCTTTTTTTAATTACATTAAGTTTTTATCTCCAAACTATTGAATTTAAATTTTTTTTAAATTATGAAAAATTCCTTTTTTACTGAAATTTCGTTTAACTGACAATTTTGCAACTTGAATTTATGGATTAATGATTAAAAGTTGTTAATTTTTTGTGACTTGAGGTTTAACATTTTCAGAACCCTTAAGTGAAGTTGTCAAAGATAATTTTATGGGGCGCTTCAGTCCTTTGTTGAAGCTAGTTTTCACTAGTCTGCTTAGGTATTTTAAAATTGAGGGAAAAGCAATTTTCTGTTATTCACGCATAATGCATTCCACCATGAACACCGTTGAATAGCTGAGGAGTTCAGATGCGTCATGTTTTAAAGCACTACATTTTTCATGTTGTTGTATTTCAAACGGTTTGCTTACTGTTCTATTAGGAATTCATTCGTTGTTTTAAGTGATATTTTGTTGATAGGTGGCTGGGTGGCCAAGCAATAATTGAGCACCTTGTTTGTTTTATACTGATGGATTGCAGGAAACCATTGCTTAGCACCGCTAGTGCCATTTTGGAGGTGTGCGTGTGTGATTGTTGTGTGAAAATGTGGCAGGTGGAAGATGAATGTGTGAGTGCAGACAAATACTTTCGAAAGAGTAATTGTGTGCACTGATGAATTGTTTGTATGCTTGACAAATGCATGGTTAACTTACAGGGTGTTTTTGAAAATGATTGGGTGTTGGATGTGTTTTCAACCACTTTGGCAGGCTAGTTTTTATATTTAGTGCTAGGTGTTGTCTGGCCACTTGGTGAAAGGATTGTCATAAATCTAGCGATATTTATTTTTTTGATAGCAAGTACATTTCTGATAATTAGGATGTCAGTATAGTTGTTTATTGTTTTGTTGTTGCTTTTAAACAAGTCGCATTGACACTGAGCTCCTCTGCATTCAACTTAGTGCTTTAGCTTATTACAGAATGATTATCGAAAGTCTTACTGGCTTTATACTTATCAAATTGTGATACACTTTTAAAGAAGTTAATTGAATACTTAAGAATTAAAAATGCTATTTTAATTGCTCTCGTTATGTACAAAGCTAAAGCACAATATTGTACTCATAAACACTAGAATAATTTTTTTATATCTGAATCGCTGATTCGAATTTCTTATTGCACAGCTCAACGAGAATGTTTTGAAACTCCATCTTTGCAGCAACCTGTGTCATCATCAGGTAATATATTTCGCCTTTTCTATTAATTTCTTATTAAGCAATGTGTCAACCTCTTTATCCTTACCTTTTTTTCCATTTTATTGAATCTTTCATCTTAAATATTTGGCATGTTTTTGCATGTTTGAGTAACAACCAAAATTCTACTTGAAACATTAATGCATTACTTTGTAACTCACTTGTGCTTTTTAAGACTGATAGTAAAATTGAGCATTAAAGCACTTTAAAATTTGACAGGTTCTTTAAAGTTTGCCAATGGAATAACTTCTGTTGGCAATACCGTTGGAGTGAATCCTAACATTTCTGCAGATTCCGAATCTGGGTTTGTCCCGTTAATTTCTCATCACGCACTTCGAGATGAAGGGAGTCAAGCATCGAACCATCCTGCATCTTCGTCATTGTCTATCTTACCCGTTTCAATGTTGCCTCAATCGTCCAAAGTGCCCATGCCGCTAAGTCCCAGTAGTGCATTGGAAAGCCCAGGCGTAGAGAATCCTTTCCTGGAATCTGGAAATGCCTCCTTCACCGGAATGGTTAGTCTTACTGATCCAGGACTGATTAGCAGTGTATCAAATATGGATGCTTCAAGTCACCTGTTATCCGTGGAAGAAATGGGATGCCATTCAAATGGATCTTTAACTGCGTCAGCTGTAACATCGTCTCCTTCACATGTTTCTCATTCCATTATGCCTATGTCGAATCATCTATTACCTAAAGATATGTCAGATTTGCGTTCTTTATCGTCCGAAGCAGCTCATTTAGACCTTATTTCTGGAATTCACCATTTGGCTAATGAAATGGTTGAGGCACAGGAGAAAAACAATGGTTGTGTCGTTGAAATGATGCCAGAGGTGGCATTAGAAAGTGACGATTTTATTAATAGCAGTAGCTTAAACTTGAGAAATGAAGCAGAGCTGTCCCCTTTGTCTCAACACTCACCTAAATTGACACATGTTCATGAGATGGCAGCACTGACCCCTGAAAGCCTCCCTCAACAAGAATGTAACAATCCACCTTTGTGCACTGCTTCACACACACTGCCCAAAACCGAATGTCCATTGCCACAAAATGGACAATCGTCCATAATTATGCCATCATTTGGACTACTTCCACCAGACTCCGGTACCATGTCATCTGTAACTTCAGCAGGTGTGTATTCATCGTCCATGTATAATTCCGTAGCTTGGCCATGCCAAGGATCATCGTCTTGTGCTTATTTTGAAGCTCAGAAGTGTTATGAACGTCGGTAATGCACGCAATTCTTGCATGGTTATTGGAATTAAACTATACGTTTCCAGGTATCAGAATGTAAGATTTCTTTCTGTATTTGTAGATGATGGCAATAATCACAATGTGACGAACATTAATGAGGTCCTTGATGGCCACTTGGATGGGAAGCCACAAACCGATCTATTGCATATTTCAAATCTTCAATCACCAGTTATTGGCACACCATATGTAACTCCATCGGAGAATGGCCTTAGCGATCGTTTGAGTAACTGTCTGATGCCTATCTGTGATCAGTCACGAGTAAATGACAGCGGACTTGTCCCGCTTCTGTATCCGCCTGCTAATGGAGAGGTTTTTCACACTAACGGTAGTCAACTAACAGCATCCAACGTAGGATCCTCCACTTCTCTGGAAGCTGTCTTACGCAGTTGTGAGGATACTGCTTTTGTAGCTGCTACTGCAGTGGAAAAGCTCTTGTCAGATACAAAGCAGCAAATTTTGTCTACGGAGACGTCAGTTACAAAGCCATGTGTGAAGTCTGAAAAATCTGATCAGGCTGCTTTAAATGGTTTTCAGCAGTCGATGACACTTGCACTGAGCCAGTTATCAGATGCAGATTTAATATCGATGATTAACCCAAGCGCATTCGATAGTGGCAAGTAATCAAGTCTTATTATCTCTTTAAATTTGTAAATGAAATTTTAATTATGAATTATTTTTTTTAGTGTGATATATTTCTGATGGCGTCAGCCTGAAAAAGTGGATGTTGTTCACTGCCGCTAACGTCCATTGTCATATTTGACCTACTTGTTTGGTCAGAGCGCTTAAAAATTGGAAACCAAGAAACCACAGACTATCTGTTACATATGCTTATTTGTTTTTATATGATGCGGAGTCGCATAAATACGTTTTTGTGGGGTCAAAATTAACCTGCTTTAAAAATCATATTTTGTTAGAATGGAATTTTTAAGTTGGCTTAAAATAACATTAATCAGAAAATGGATCTAAACTGAATTTTCTCTCTTCTAGTAAGTTAGCCATCTTTATTTATTTGTTAACCTTCAATTGATATATATTGCTTTATTCCAGATTATTACTTTGAGTGACACCCACTTTCCTCTCGTTAGATAAAAATTCCAGACTGGAACATTTTTTTTGTAAATTAGCTATTAATTAACGTTGTTGTGTGTTTGTTATGTATGTGTAACTGCGCCTCATTGAATCTTTATTTTTGAAGCGTTTATGTTTGTACAATTTAATGTACGCGTATTATTTGCCGTGCAAGTATCTACTCTTAGTAGCCTTAAACACCTACTTAGGTGTGTGAATTTTTAGTCAAGATTTGTGTCCTAATGACACTGTAATTATTAATATTTGGTCACATTGACAGTGGTTCTATTTACTTTTAATGTAGCACATATGTTTATATGTTAGTTAATAGCTTTTATTTTTTTTCAACTCAAAGGATTTTTATCTCCAATTTAGTACAAATGGTCAGTGTTTGAAGGGTTTTCTTACGGATTTGCTAACGGTTCTCCCTCCTTTTACAAAATCTTTGTAGTGTTTTGCGTTTATTTATCATTATTTATGATAATTTCTGATCATAAAAATGGTCATTGTTTATTTTTTTTTCTCGCAAAGAGCACCCTTGTTTAGTTCCCTCCCCCTACCTTTAGTTGTTATCGCATTGTTGCAAAGAATCTCCATTTCTACTTTTAAAAGTAATGTTTTTGAAGTTGTTGAGGGGATTGAATAGGTTTTTT